>CM021109.1:193704566-194102503 GCA_007115665.2 Sequoiadendron giganteum
GTATAGAGTTGAGGGATTAGGGTTGAGGGTTTAAGGGTTGAAGTTTTTAGGGTTTAAGGGTTGAGGATTGAGGATTGAGGGTTGAGGGTTTAAGGGTAGAGGATAAAGGTTTGAGGTATTAGGGTCTAAGGTATAGATTTGAGGGATTAGTGTTGAGGGTTTAAGGGTTGAAGTGATTAGGGTTTAAAGGTTGAGGATTGAGGGTTGAGGGTTTAAGGGTAGGGGGTAGAGGTTTGAGGTATTAGGGTCTAAGGTATACAATTGAGGGATTAGGGTTGAGAGACGAAGGTTTAAGGGTTTAAGGTTTAAGGTTTAAGGCTTGAGGCTTGAGGGTTTAAGGGTAGAGGATCGAGGCTTGAGGTATGAGGATTTAAGGGTTGAGGCTTAAGGGTTAAGGGTTTAAGGGTAGAGGATTTGAGGTTATAAGGATTGAGGTTCTCTACCTCTCCATCCCTCCTTAGCTAAGCTACATCTCTCTCTTTGTCTCATTACTACTCATCTAGGTCTCTCCCACTCTTCTCTCTTATCCTTTTCATTATTAGTAAAGCTCATTAAACCTCTCCCTCCATCCCTTGCTCTCCCACTCCCTCTCCACACCACTTTCACAATTACAAATTTTCTATATAGCACATTTGGCGCTCGCCAAATTGCAAAGCCTCAAAATGTCACATTTGGTGCTCACCAAATTGAAAGGATGTTATACAACACATTTGGCACTCACCAAATTTGGAAAGCACCAAAAATAGTAAGAAAGGGAGTTGACTCGTGATACAGGCCCATAATTTATTGCCTTTGTCTGGTTTTCCACTTTTTACGATAAGAAAATGCCTTTTTATGTAGTTGACTTGTTGTGTACCATATTATGCTTGCTCCATCACCTTTTGAGCTCCAATTTGCTTCCTAGACAATATAGAAGAATATAATTTGAATTTTCTACATCATATTTGATTATCTTAGGTAATATATTCATCTTTGTAGAATTGAAATGCTTATATTGAGTTTTTTTGTTTAGTTTTGACAATATAGACCATTCATTTCATACTTTTATTAATCATAATAGTTTTACATAAAATTCAATATTGTTTAATATGGAAGTTGCATAAAAATGTTAAATTTTTAGGGGTCTGAAGAAAAAAATGAAAAATCATGACATAATTTAGATGAATTGTTGTAAAATTATATCTAGGATTTCAACTTAACACAAAAATGCTTATGTATTTCATGTGCATTGCTTATAGTAGTCCATTTTCATCATGGTTAGTGGACTTCACTTTTTTTCCTTTGATTTTTTAGCAAATGACTTAAAAACAAACAAATTGATTCACTCTCCATTGGCTAGAATGTAGGTGGATTTGGAAATCTCAAAATGATTAAGAACAATATATTTATTGTAGAAACCACCACTATAATGAATAATTAAGAACACTATATTTTTCCTAGAAACCCTCTTAAGAGACAAAATATAGATTGTGGCATTGGAAAAAAATAGATTGTGGCAGTTGCAATTTCCTACTACCTATATTATGTAGAAAATTGTCGTATTCAATGAGTGTACAAATGATTGGCTATAATACATCTCTTGTTCCATTCAATAAGACATTTTCATTGGATTTAATACTCACCCCTTCCTCTATTAGTTGCATATTTTCCTTTGATTGTCATATAGATTAATTTCTTTTCATTTTCCTTTTCTTTTAAGTTGCAATTGCCTACTACCTATATTATGTAGCAAATTTTCAAATTTAGTGAGTACAAATGATTGGATACAGTATGCCCCTTATTGGACCATTCAATAAGACCTTGGCTATGGATGTAATTTTCCCCTTGCTCCATTAGCTGCATATTTTCCTTTGTTGTTGTGCTCAATTTTCTATGAGTTTTCCAAGGTCATACCATTTATGTTATCAAACTCGCAACGTTCTTCTTCTCTCCTCACTTGAACAAACTCCACTCATAGCCTTGTTGTGACATAGTTAGCATGGGGAAGAGTTCACACTTTGCACCAAAGGGACAACTCATACACATCCATATGATCACAAAACCATACCCTTCCAAGGAAAGCTCTTGAAATTTAAAATCCATGTCCATGTGGTGCAGTCATTCATGTCAACATATTCATCCTTAACTGTAGACCCAATCTACTCATCCTTGTGAAAGGAAATACATGTGGTGGAAGCATCAATGGCATCACAATTCTTAATGAAATTAAAAAGGGAGAACATCAATGAGGTAGTTAAGTTCATACTCTACAAGCTTCTCATCGCCATAACTTTCAAAAGGCGTGAAGTCACAAATTTTTTCTCCTTTAATTTCACTTTTATCTTTCAATCCAATGTCATTATATCTTCATTATGTCATGCATTTTCATATTTTGCATTACAAAGTTGACTTATTATTGCTTCCTTTCGTGAAAGAGTGTTATCTTGGTGTAAATTTTAAACAAATTAGATGAAATTTGATTATATGATGTCATATTTGTCATATTTGTACAACTCAATTGTTTATCAAGAGTTTATTTATTTATAATTAATTTTTTGTGCTTCTCACCTTATTGCATAGATCAATTCCAATCGTTTTCATTTGATTTTGATGTTTTTGTATTAGTTGGCAATACTTACCTTAATTCATTTTGTTTCTGTGAGCATCTAGCATTGAACATCATGTCGAGGAAACATGCAAAGCCTCTAACATTGAATGAACATGAAGCTAAAAATGCAAGGAAAAGAGAAAAAATGAGGCAACTTCGTGAAGAAAATAAATTAAACCCCATAGAAGAAGAAACTCCCATGCAATTTAAGAGAGATGTCGATTTGGAATCACAAAGGCAACACATGAAAAATATCCATGCAACGAGAGAAATGAATCCTGAAGTTGGGGCATGTCATCAACCATAAGTGAAGTTCAAGGCACACAATCTACAAACACAACTCTATTTGAAGACACTCCACATACCACATCTAAAGTTGAAGGTACAACATCGTTTACATGTCAATTTCAAGGTACATCATCATTTTCGTCTTCAATTGAAGGTACACCATCTATCCCCGATGTTGTTGACATTCCTAATGTTAACACAACCTAGCCTTTGAGAACTCCTAGAGCTATACATAGAAAACCTAAATATTTGATTGATATTGATGCTAATGTTTTGAAAGCAATGGTTGATAAGATTCCAACACATACATGTCAAAGATATGCGAGGAGGATATGGAGATTATTTTTTAAGAAGCTAAATGAGGCTGGAAGATGTCAACTATTTGTTGAAATGATGAGGCAACTCAATTTTAGGCCCATAATGAAGATTCTTGGGCTAAGAACATCAAATGACTTGAGTGAGAAATCCATTGCTAAGAACATCAGATGGCACATGTGTTCACCAGTTAACATAGGTGTGTAACTATTTTTTAAGAAAACACTGGATTGAAAAGATTTCTTTTATCAATGCTTTATAAATAAACGAAGATGTGTGTTTGGTGAGGGTTACCAAAAAGTGGTGATACCATGTTTTTTTTTAAGATTTGCACGGTGAGGCAGATATGAATAACACTATGATGGTATTCATGAAGTTATTTTGTGCGATCTGAACATGATTGCTAGTGGATTTAATGAGTTTCAACTGTGATATTGACTTGCTAAGAAATATTTTGAAGGTTACAATATCACGTCTATTACAGATAATACAGAGGGGAGAATTGTAATAAAAAAGCATAAAATGTCTAATTGTGTCCTTGTATGATAGTGTACATAAGATGTGTCTATTTTTCTATGCACTCATTAAATATGGTCTAAAATCAATTAGTGACTTTGTTTTATTTTGAAGAAAGGACAATTTATATGAAATTGTGTAACAATGGACATGGTTGTGTCAATGTTATTCATTGAGTCATCTATATGTGAATTGAAGGATGTTAACAATCAAGAGTTGCAATTGTTTCCATTTGAATATGTAGAGATGTGTGTAATGCAGATGCATAGACAGAATTTATTGAGTTGCAAACAGAGAGTAATGAAATGTATTGAAACAAAGAGACCCTTTGATTCCTTTTCCTTCCAAGATTAACAAAAATTAGGTATGTGTGTTTTGCTAGTGAGGCATATTGTGTAGCCAGTGAGGCTTTGCCAATGAGGCACAAAAGGTAGCCAGTGAGGCTCTATAATCAGTGGGATTTTATTAAGCCAGTGAGGCAATTTTTCCCGAGTGGTTTTTTATCCCTATGAGGGTTTTCCACTCATAAATCATTGTGTTATAGTTTCTCATTATTTGTGGTCTACTTGGTCTGCATGTTCAAACATTCAGTCTTGTGTATCTTTCAGCATTTGAATTTTAATGGTGTTTTGCGCTTTTATGATTTGTGTATGTTCTTTATGTTCAATCAAGCTTGATAGCTTTAAATGCATGATGCAACACATGATAGTTGAACTGATATGAAACTTGCATTTTATATGTTCAAAGTTGTGAAACATTAATTCAAGGTCATTTTAAATTGGTATACCACTTATTCACCCCCCTCTCAATGGTATTGTACTCCTACAAATCACACACATTCTATTAAGTTCATGCAAGGTTTCTTTTAGATGTTCTATGTTGATTTGGATAGAAGGGGCATATCATTCAGTGAGGATATCATATGGTTAGATAATTGTACATCACAATTCAAGAACTCCAGAATTTTTTATTGGTTGAGTAGGATACATAGGATTAATAGTGTTCAACATATGTCGAATTTCTCAAAGGCCAGGCATGGAAAGGGGGAGCATGATGGTGCAGGAGCATGTAGAGCCTTAGCACAAGAATATTTAAAGTACAAAGACAGTCCAAAGTCGATAGATCCAAAATCAATTGTCCATTGGTGTAATCATGCTATGGGTCCAAGTAATGAAGATAATTCTTTAGTTGGTAGATGATACTAACATTGCAAAATATGAGGATTGTTGTACACTGATAGGATAGAGTGAGCTACACTCTTTTAGAAGCTCCAATGTAGGTTCATGGACTATACATAGAAAGAAGATAACATGCTTTTGTTCTTCATGTACACTTCAGTGAGGATATCATATGGTTCTAGATAATTGTACATCGCAATTCAAGAAATCCATAATGTTTTATTGGTTGAGTAGGATACATAGGATTACTAGTGTTCAACATGTGTGGAATTTCTCAAAGCCCAAGCATGAAAAGCGGGAGCATGATGGTGCAGGAGCATGTAGAGCCTTAGCACAAGAAAAGTTAAAGTACAAAGACAATCCAAAGTAGATAGATGCAAAATCAATTATCCACTGGTGTAATCATGCTATGGGTCCACGTAATGAAGGTAATTCTTTAGTTTGTATATTTTTTTAGTTGGTAGATGATACTAACATTCCAAGATATGAGGACCGGTGTACACTAATAGGATCGAGTGAGCTACACTCTTTTAGAAGCTCCAATGCAGGTTCATGGACTATCCATATACAAAAGATAGCATGCTTTTTTTCTTTGTGTACACTTCAAGCATGGAATGATTACGACTCAAAAGAGTGGGTTGACTATTGGTCGTTAAGAATTCTAACCCCAGTCGGCACATATTATCTCTTGACTAATCTACAAATCACAGAGATGCAATCATCCATTGACTTTGATCATGTATTAGATCTACTAGAACCAAGTAATATATCTTATTGCATAGTTAATACCAAATCCCTAGTTTTATCTTTGTAGCTTTATTTTAATGTTCATTAAATACATCTAAGTGAATGAACATATCAATGCAAGGCATGGTTATGCACTGATTGCAGATGAAGACAACAAAGAGGGAACAAATTATTACTTGTGTCATTGTATTGAGGCCAAAAAAAAATTAGACGCCCCAGATATAAATGGAGAAAACATAGAATATCCTACAGGTTCGGTGGTAATTACTTGAACATGGCTTAGAAGGTACCCAATTAAGAATGCTCCAGTTTGGTTGTTTGAGGACTTTGACACGCATCAAAAGATTCTTCACTAATCCAACCTTTTCATAGCAACCAACCTTCATCTGATCAAATATCATGGCAAACCTACGAACAAGAACTTGTGGAAGGTGTGTGAGTCTAACCATAAGGCAATACTTGACACAATAAAGAGTAGAGAAAACCCGGATGGTTTATTGCATTGATTTTTAAGTATCTACATTGAATTTGTAAAGTCATGTTAATTTGATATATTATAAACTTAAGTATGCACATATATTATAAAGTTTCAATTTTTTAAATTGCATATGACTTCATATTTGTATCTTAGTCTGAAACTCAAACTTACCCTATGTATCACACCTCTTCAAGTTACTTAATGTGGTCCTTTTATGCAATTCATGTACATATTATTTGATGTGTTTCTTTAGAAAGAAGGGAAAACCCTATGATTGAAAAAAAGAAGACCCTATAATTGCCTTTGTTGTTGTGCTCCTTTCTATGAATCTTGCCTTGTCTATGAGACCGCATTTCTAATTGTAAAAAATAGATTTTTTAGTTTATATTCATATCGTCGATTACATTGCACTGCACATATTTCAAACTCAAAGTATTACTTCACATTGCATAGCTAATAACTAGGAGCAACTACCAATTGCATTTGCTTGTTAAAAATAGATTTTTGTAGTTTATATTCATATCATTGATTACACTGCATTGCATATCTTTCAAACTCAAAGAATTACTTCACATTGCATAACTAATAACTAGGAGTAGCTACCAATTGCATTTGGTTGTAAAAAAAAGATTTTTGTAGTTTAGATTCATATCACTGATTACATTGCATTGAACATCTTTCAAACTCAAAGCATTGCTTCACATTGCATAAATAATAACTAGGAGTAGTTGTCAATTGCATTTGGTTGTAAAAAATAGATTTTTGTAGTTTATACTCATATCACTGATTACATTGCATTGCACATCCTTCAAACTCAAAACATTACTTCACATTCCATAAATAATAACTAGGAGCAGCTACCAATCTCATTTGATTTATAAAATATTTCGGTAGATATGTATGAAAAATGTGGTAGCATAGACAAGGCAATGAATTGTTTACAAAAACGCCTCAAAGAAATGTGGTCTCATGGTGATGGAATTCCATGAAAAGCCACAGCCATTCCATCACCAAGAGACCACATTTCTTTGAGGCATTTTTTTAAATAGTTCGTTGCCTTGTCTATGCTACCATATTTTTCATACATGTTGGCCAAATAATTTTATCTTGCTGCTATGGCTAAAAGCCTAAACGGGTACTTTCGAACAAGCTATATTTTTTGTATTTTATATTCATATCGTTGATTACATTTCATTGCACATATTTCAAACTCAAAGCATTACTTCACATTGCATAACTAATAAGTAGGAGCAGTTGACAATTGCATTTGGTTCTAAAAAATAGATTTTTGTAGTTTATATTCATATCATTGATTACATTGCATTGCACATCTTTCAAACTCAAAGAATTACTTCACATTGCATAACTAATAAGTAGTAGTAGTTTCCAAATGCATTTGGTTGTAAAAAATAGATTTTTGTAGTTGATATTCATATTGTTGATTACATTGCATTGCACATCTTTCAAACTCAAAGCATTACTTCACATTGCATAACTAATAATTAGGAGCATAGACAAGGAAGTGAACTATTTGGAAAAATGCCTCAAAGAAATGTGGTCTCATGGTGATGGAATGTCATGACAAGCATTCCATCACCATAGAAATGTGGTAGCATAGAAATGTGATCTCATGGCATTCCATCACCATGAGATCACATTTCTTTGAGGCATTTTTCCAAATAGTTCACTACCTTGTCTATGCTACCACATTTTTCATACATGTCTACCAAAGCATTTTATCTTGCTGCTATGGCTAAAATCCTAAAATAGGTGCTTTCAAATAAGCTATAGATTTTTGTAGTTTATATTCATATAATTGATTACATTGCATTGCACATCTTTCAAACTCAAAGAATTACTTCACATTGTGTAACTAATAAGTAGGAGCAGAGCTACCAATTTCATTTGGTTGTTAAAAAAAGGTTTTTGTAGTTTATATTCATATCATTGATTACATTGAATTTCACATCTTTCAAACTCAAATCATTACTTGGCATTTCATAACTAATAAGTAGGAGTAGCTACCAATTGCATTTGGTTGTAAAAAATAATTTTTTGTAGTTTATTTTAATATCACTGATTGCATTGCTTTGCACATCTTGTCATGGCATTCCACATTTTCCATACATGTCTACCAAAGTATTTTACAACCAAATGCAATTGGTAGTTAAATGTAATAAGTAGGAGCAACTACCAGTTTCATTTGGTTGTTAAAAAAAAGGTTTTTGTACTCATTACTTGACATTGCATAACTAATAAGTAGGAGCAACTACCAATTGCATTTGGTTGTAAAAAATAAATTTTTGTAGTTTATATTCATATCACTGATTGCATTGTTTTTCACATCTTTCAAACTCAAAGCATTACTTCACATTGCATAACTAATAGCTAGGAGCAACTACCAATTTCATTTGGTTGTAAAATGCTTTGGCAAACATGTATGGAAAATGTGGTAGCATAGACAAGGTAATGAAGTGTTTGGAAAAATTCCTCAAAGAATACAGGTGGACACATGAAGTATACATAGGAAGCATGAAGTATACACGAGCATACACATAATATGTGAAGTATACACAAGAAGAATGAAGCATACATGTGAATACATGAAGTATACATAGGAAGCATGAAGCATACACGTGAACACATGAAGCATACACAAGAAGAATGAAGCATACACATGAATACACGTAATATATGAAGTATACACAGGAAGAATGAAGCATACACATGAATACACATAATACATGAAGTATACACAAGAAGCATGAAGCATACACATGAACACATGAAGTATACATAGGAAGCATGAAGCATACACATAATGCATGAAGTATACATAAGAAGCATGAAACATACATGTGAATACATGAAGTATACACAAGAAGCATGAAGCATACACGTGAACAAATGAAGTATACATAGGAATCACGAAGCATAAATGTGAATACACATAATACATGAAGTATACATAAGAAGCATGAAGCATACATGTGAATACATGAAGTATGCATAGGAAGCATGAAGCTTACACGTGAACACAAGAAGTATACATAAGAAGCATGAATCATACATGTGAATAAATGAAGTATACACAAGAAGCATGAAGCATATATGTGGATTCACATAAAACATCAAGTATACGCATAAATACACATGAGACACGAAGCAGGAAGCATCCATGTGAATAAGTGAAGCATGTACTTAAATACACGTAATTCATGAAGTATATGCATGAATACAAAGTGTATGCATGAAAACACATAAGTCACAAAGTATACATTGGAATACACGTAAGTTTTAAAGTATACACTTGAATACATGTAAGTCATAAGTTACAATTCATGAAGTATACATACAAATACATGTAAGTCATAAAGTATTCACATGTATACACATAAGTCACAAAGTATGAATACATATAATTCACCAGTGTACACATGAAAGTGATGCAGGAGCATCCAGTGGTGTAAGGGCAATCCTGCATCACCCAAAAATATATTTACTTTCATTTAGATTTTTTTTGTAGATGTTTTTGCATTTCTGGATACCCTTTTCGTCGAAGAAGAATTCCCAACTTTCAGAACTGCTTTTCTGCTTTTTCTGCTCAACTGCTATTTTTAGCAGGTATGAATTTGAAGGCGTGAGGAGACAAAAATTTAAGGGAAGCTTCAGGACATAATAATAAACACTTTGGTGAAAGAATCAGATCAAGAGCATTTCCGGTTCAAAAGTTATTCAAGTTTCAATTTCTGCTTTTTGCCTTATGAAATCTTCGGAGCTAATTTTGAGGTACTTAGAGGCTCCGGATGGGCCTGAAAAATTGGCGGAATATGAAAGTGGTTAGCCTTTAGGCCCCACTTTTCGGCAAGAGATCTTCGCGAGAGCTTTCCGAAAAGGTATTATCATTGAAGATCTGACGGTTAGATCTTGAGTTAGGGCTTCCGAAAGTTGGTGCATAATTTGAATCCCGTTTTTGGCTCCAAACAAAGAAACGGGCTATTTATGGGCGAGTTACTGTTTCTTTTAGGCAGTTTTTGGGGAAAGAAGATCGCATGCTGCGAATAGGGGAATTTCTGTAGTTTCTTTCTGTAATTTGCATGTATTGCAAAACTGGAGGATTTGAGATCCTCTGCATGTAGGAATTTCATACTTTGAAAATAATAAGATTTGTTAGTTTTTCTGTGTGATTTTTTTGTGTCTCGGGTTGCACCCTCATCAGAAAGGCACACTCATATAGAAATGCATTGTTGGCCTACTTAAGAAGAAGGTTGAATAGTTTATTAAAGAAGCTAACAGGTTTATTAGCCTTAACTATAGGAGTTTTTAGATAATTAAATGTCTACTCAATAACATTTTTCATGAATGTTAGAAAGCTATAAGCACACATGAAAACTTGAACGTAATAAAACCCATTAGTAATTATTTAAGCATCGGATGAATAATTGGTGAATATTCAACAATAAAAATCAAGAACAAGATGTAAAAACACCCATTCCTACAACATTCAAGAATACGATTTACACAATACGCATGATAACATCATTCAAGAATAGCTATCAACTATAGGATTTACTTAATCCTCATGTTGACAAAGTTCAGGATAAAATTATATAATTTGATAGTAGTGGTAAAATAAGATTTGTATTAATCAAAAATTCATAAGGCTATACAACAATATATGTCAATAAAAGTATATAATATATCCAATAAATTCATACAAGCTTACTACAAAAGAGCCATATGGACATAAAATGTCACATATATTGATAGTACAAAAATATGTTAAAAAATGCCATGTAGGCATATAACAAACAACCCTAATACATAGTCATTTCCCACTAGGAGAAGGAAATAGATCACATGTTGCCTTTAACGGTCATTGGATGGAGTTTCTATTGATTCTTTTGTCTTTTGAATGCGCTCACTAGTCCTCCTCTCTTCACTCATAAGGAGCTTCAATTGATAGAATAAGAAGTATAGACGTTAATATATAGAAATTGAATTGTGGAATGGCATATAACAAAATAATCACTTACCAAAAACAAATAATCACCATGTTCAACCACAAAAATAGCACGTCGACAATCTGGAGTGACAAGCACCTGTAGCAACCATCAAGATAGCAATTAAACTACATACAAGTATCATAAAAAAATTGAATAATAGACCCTAGAAGAACAAATATAATGTCAAATTTACTAATCTGTCGCATACCTCTTCCAAAGGATCAGAACCGTCTATTGCTATAGCAGCTCCATGGTCCATCGTGCCATGAACATCACTAGGGTTGTCTAATGCCAACATCCGAAAATGAAACAACAAATATGAAATTTTTTATCACTTTCATTAGTTTCTTTGTTTAATTAAAAGCATAGACAAGGAAATGAACTATTTGGAAAATGCCTCAAATAAATGTGGTTTCATGGTGATGGAATGTCCTGATGAATTCCATGCCAAACAAATTTCTATGGGTTGTATTGATGTCTATTTTTGGATTGCTTATAAGGTAGTTATTAGGGTCTTTTTGAAGGTATATAACCATATATTTCCCATGGTATCCAAAAATAATGGAGAACTTGTTGATATTCATTGAATGTTACAAGAAGGATTATAGATAGACCTCATGATGACAAAAATATTTCACCTACTTTATACAAACTTGTAGCAAATAAGGACCTTTGTTCTCAATATGGAAAAATGAAACATTGAAAAATATATATGTTAAGAGTTTCATAATGCAAGATGAAACACCTACAGTGGAAAAGAGGACGCAATCTCATGCAGAAAGGGATAGCCAGAACAAAAATTCACTGACAATCATACCAATAATGCAATGGGCAGTCACTTTTAATAATGGTAGGTTTTTAAAAAATGAAGGAAAACCTTAAACCATGCTCATGAATTAGTATCAGTCACTATACAAAAAGAATAGTGAAAACCATTGTGGTGTAAGGAGTGAAGGGTTACATTCTTAAACATTCATGAAGAAAATACATTCATCAAGCTGACAATGGAGGACAATATCTTCAGAAAAGACAGTCAAGTCTTTAAGACAATGACCTCCTTGATAATAATTCATAATTGCACGGTGACCTTGAAGGTAGTCTTGATGACTATACAATGACCCCTATGAAAGAGATAGAACATGAAGATAAGAGGGGCAGTCCAAGAAGATAAATGCAAGGACAATGAAAATCCTATGAGAAGGAAAACAAGGATAGTGGGTGCTGGCAAGGAGTTGAGTCCACTTTTTAGCCAAAAAGTGGAAGTGTTTTCCCTTATTTTTCAAAAAAAAATCACATTTGAACTTAAAATTTGAAGCACTTAGAGATGGAATCTTTAAAAAGTCACAAATCATAAAATGTAGTACTTGGAGTCTAGTTTCCAAATATGTAATTTATTTTAATACCCAGATGATATAAATTGATTTTCAATAAGCGTTTCTAAAAACCATTGTTTAAAAGTTATCATTTTTTACTATACCATGCACGTGTACGTTATCCATATTTTGACATAAATAATCATATTTTTCTAAATCCTTCTGGGAAAATATTTGTAACTCACTAAAGCACGCTTTCCATATTTTTGTAATTTTTTATTGAATATTTTTTTGTTAACTTTTTATTGGCCATATTTGTTGTTTTGAAAAATCATTGTGTACGTCAGGCATAAGATGACCTAAACTTATCATTTTTTTTAAAACTTCAACTTGAAAATAATTGTTTGAAGTACACTTTCATACAATTTTTTTTTCAAAAAAAAATTAATGAAAAGTTATTAAAATACTAAAAAACCTGATAATTCAAGTTTATGGACTAGTTTCATCAAAAATTAATTAAAAATTATAAAAAATAATCCATTTGTAAAAAAAAAAATTACATATTTGGAATTTAAATTGTCTCATCTATAATGGATTTTAATTTCATCAAAAAAATTTACAAGAAATATCTTCAGACATATGCCCAAAGTCAATATTTTCTTATGATATTGACAGAACCTTCAACTTGTAGGTTGAACTTGGTCCAAACCCTAGGTTCAGGTCCCCAAACCTTTTCTCGAGCCAGTTAACGGAGCAAAAACCCAGCCTAAAATTCAAATTTTACAAATCGGGATCTCAATTAATAAACAAGAACTCATTTTGTTTATAAATAGGGTCTCATTTACTAAATGGGATCTTGTTTTGTTTATAAACGAGATCCCGTTTTGTTTATAAATGGGATCTCATTTACTAAACAAGATCCAGTTTCTTACATTTATTACCTTGTCTATTGTAAAAGGGATCGAGATCATGTTTACTATGAGATCTCATTTACTAAACGGGATCCCGATTTATAGAGCAGGATCCTATTTAGTAATCGGGACCTCGTTTACTATAGGATCCCATTTACTAAACGAGATTCCAATTTATAGAGCGGGATCTCGTTTAGTAAACGGGGTCCTAAGTTATTTTTCACATTTTTTTAAATTTTTACTGTTAAACATGTTGTCAATTCTACAACTTGTTATGTACAACCAACAATGACAATTTGACTATTTTCTATCAACTTTTGTCTTGTAGAGGCTCTTCAACTTTGGATTTTATTTCAATTTTGAAAGGAGGCATCATTGGGACAGTGTTTGAGTGGATTTTTGTTCAATTGCAACTTGTTTGAAGGAGGAACAAATAAGGAAGACTTTCAAGTTATTGACATTCATTTGTACATACTTCATAATTTTTTAATCATGGGATCACAATGTCGTAATAAGAGGAAAGATAGGAAGCTATTGACCCCTGAAGAAATTGAAGCAAAGAGAGAGGAGGGGGAAAAAAGACAAAGAGATAGAAGAATGAGGATTCGATCAATGAATAATGTTGAAGCATCCAATTCCACAACTATTGAAGATAAAAACAATGAGGAGACCATGGATGTAGACGATGCAAATTTGCAAGAGGTGAATTTGGAACTAATACGATTATACAAACTACTTGTGGTATGTCTTCAAATCCCCCTTCCAATGCTATGGAGAATGTTTCAATAGGTGCAAATCCAGGTACGTCTTCAAATCCACATTTGAATGATATGGAAACTTTGTTTATAGGAAATTTAAAAGATGTTGGATTTAAGGATGTTGACATTGATAATATTCATATCGATGAAACTTTTAGACATTTTGTTGAAAATGAAAAAAAAAAGAAAAATCATTTTGTTGTTGAAAATGAAAATGAAAATCATTTTATTGAAAATGAAAATCATTTTATTGAAAATGAAAATCATTTTATTGAAAATGAAAATTAAAACCGTTTTGTTGTTGAAAATGAAAATGAAAATGAAAATCCTTTTATTGAAAATGAAAATGAAAACCGTTTTGTTGTTGAAAATGAAAATGAAAATCATTATATTGAAAATAAAAATGAAAACTGTTTTGATGATGAAAATGAAAATCCAGGATGTGATGTTGAAAATGAATTTATTTATTTTTAAATTGAAAGAGATATTTTGGATAATATTCCAGGTAAGATTTCTTGGAGACAAATAAGAACACATGCCAATAGATTATACAAAGAATTTTTATTGTAAAAACCTATCATTTCAATGTCAACTAATGATGCAATTAATGAGAATGTGGAAAATGAGAAAATTAATAAAAAAGTTAGGAATTTTTGTTAAACCAAGTATTAAATATCAATCATGCCATGTCTACTATTGCTAGTGCCATTGAGTCTATTGGAAAGAATAGTCAATCTAAAGATTAGAATGTAGAAAGACGAGCTATAACAACTGCTATAGTTAATAAAGTAACTTTGAATAAAAGAATGGTAAGCAATATTAGTGAAACTCTAAAAATACATCCTAAAACATTGGTAAGAGTGGTAAAGAGAAGAGAAAGTATAGAAAATGATCCAATCAAGCCATTTTGGATTTTTAGTGGTCAACTCCTGAGATCTTACATGAAATTGAATATTGAGATCAAATATTTGATTGAAAAATAATGGCATGATAATACTAGGGTATCATCTAATGCTAGAGATGTTTTAAAATTAAGATTGGGGTCCAAAGTTTGTGATCCTCATCTAAAACACCTATTAGATACAATGTAAATTGAATTTTATAAAAATAAAATTGTGGTGATTTAGTGTTACCTGGTAATATTAGAATACGTCAAAGATCTTTTTTAAAATGTAAACCTTGCTAAATGTAAATATTAATAAGCAATGAATATATCGTAGTAAAACACATGTTCAATTTCGGTATTATTATGATGTGTTTTGATATATACATTGTATTTTACATGCTAACATGATTATGCAAGAATGTGGTATTAATATGCCACCTGAAACAATAAAGGAGTTTATATCAAGTTTATCTGGTGAAAGAACTAATGGGAAATTATTTTATTTAAGTTCATGTATTTCTGGACAATGCACTAGTTGTGGCACTCCTTCTTTCTTAAGAAATTGTATGCATAAAAGTGTTGAAAATGATTTTGGACAATAATTAGTGGATGTTAAAAGATTTAAGAATGTTGAGTATTCTTTAAAAGATGGAAAAATTGGAAAGCATTGTGATTTAATTACAAAAAAAATTAGTGTACATCCATTCATATCAAAATTTAAGAGTAAGATTATACCAAAATATGTCAAGCACTCTCAACATGATCAATGGCTTGATGGACAATTTCACGCATGTAGAAACACATTTCCAATTGGTACTATACTATCAGTGGTTGATTTTACAAAAAAATTATATTCTAGCTCCGCAAGAGGAAATCCAATCATAATATTACAATTCAATGCAAGTGGCTATGTTTGTTCATATTGTTTATAGACATGCAGATGATAGCATAGAGGATGATATAAAAATATTGAGGGAGTATCATTTTTATTTGAGTGATAGCCGATTACACTCGTCAGAGTTTGTTCAATAATATTTCAATATATTTTATACAAATTTAAGAGAAAGAGGAATCCAGATGACAAAACATCTCATATGGCCAGATAATTGTACGGGGCAATTCAAGAATGCTCGAGTGTTCTATTGGTTAAGTAGGGTTCACAAGGAACATAATGTCCAACATATGTGGATTTTTTTGAAGCTGGACATGGTAAAGGAGAACATGATGGATCTGGTGTGTATGTTAAAATAATTCTTGCTAGAAAGCAATTGAAATTTGAGGATGTAGTAAAATTTAAAGATGCATGTGGGATTGTGGATTGGTGCAATACAAGATTAATCTACCCCTGGATCAAGCGAGTACTCTACAGTTCTCTAATTATTTTGGTTGGTTGAAGAAGAGAAAATTTTACCTAGACTTGATTGCAAGACAATCAGTGGATCTACTAAATGGCATTCATTTAAGAGTTTGAATGCAAGCACATGGACTATTTAGATAAGGGAGCTTGCATGTTTTTGTCATTTTTGTATTTTAGGAGATTGGTAAGCATGTGAGAATACAGAATGGGTTGAAGAGTGGAAGTAAAGATCATTGACACCTACACAAGCACACAATCAATATGAAACAACAATTGAAGACAATGATCAAGTGTTTATGATCAGGGATTGAACTGTGAATCCAACACAACAAATGACATCAAAAATGGAGTTCTCTAGCCCCCATTATGGTGATTTGAGTGAAATGTACTATTAAGAAAACTTACTATATTTTAATAAAATCATATTTTGACTATCATTTTGACATTTACTATTTGGATATTACCTTGTTGCAAAGGAGTGAAGATGTCGAGTTGGCAACCTATAACCCCCCAAGATTGGAAGTTCTACGATCTAGAATTGCAGACGGTGACATCCCACTGGAGGTGAGTTTGTTGTACCTTTTCCTAATGATTTTCCTTTACATATTGCACTGTTTACACATTTTTCCAAAAATATAGAGGACCCCATCCCAAAATGGTGACCCTGTCTAGAAATGGCAACCTTGTCCTAGACCCTTCGTCTTGAAATGGAAACCCTATCCCATTTTGGGCAGAATGTCCAAGGTAGTTTTGCTTTGTTGTTATCTATTTGGTTGGCCATTTTTGTGATGTTACTGATGATTTCCTTTGCTTCTTTCAAGTTTTACCATGCGCTCGATAGTGATTAGGAGGACAACTATTCTCTTTCCTCTAAGAGAAGGCTACCTAACTAACTGAGGAGGAGGTGGTGACTCTTTATGTTACTGGGTTATTTTGGATATATCTCATGCCACCCGTGAGATATCATGATGTGATGTTGATGGCATTGGTAAAGAGGTGGGATTATGATAGTGTTATGGGAGGTTGTACATTATATTTTTAGGATACCCATCTAGGGTAAGATTGTCCAATTAGAGGAGGACCACACATGCCTTCAAATGATGCATGACATTTAGTATTGTACCAGCCACATTGTTTATCTTGAGGATATTGGGACTTGCATCAAACTCTAATGGCTTTCATATGCTCGCTCTCCATTGTTGCAATAGATTATGTGTGCGATCGTGGTGCTAGCACTTGCTCCTAATGGATGAGGCACATACCTCAAGGAAGGCCTCATTCACACTATTCATAATATGGATCAGCTTTGGACCATATACACATGGGTTCACAGTATGCTAGTTCATCTCTATTATGATATTGGTTGTTTTGTATATCATGAGCCTCATAGTATAGTGCATTGTACACTCCTTCAAGTGTGGGATTTTGAGCATATCACATGCACTAGACCTATTGGTTTTCCTACCATAACAACCCTTGGTTATCCAAGAGCGTATACCTATAATTTGAGTTTATCCTGGAAGTGAAAAGATATTTACACTAGAGAGTCCAGTTTGATCACTTAGAGGAGGATGATATAGTGTGGAGACCCTATAGAACTATATCGCAATGGCTAGATCATACACATCAACTAACCAAGATGCAGTAGGATAGATTGATGGTTGGATGTCATGACTATATTGTTATACCCTTTTATTATGATTGTATCATACGTCAATTTGGGTGGGTATAGGTAGCACCCAGGCCATGATTTGCTTATTTGAGAGTTGCATAGAGTGGTCCTAGGCTAGGAGACATCTGTCATCCTACCATCAAGGAAATCTATTTCAATGAATCGTACGATGAGGACTAGGATGCACCCCAACATCTAATTTGGATGATGTGGGCACCACTATATGATATGAGAGATGATGGATGAGAGAACGACCTCCACATGTCTTCCCTGAAGATCATCCCATAGGTGACAATGGACCTCTTCCAAGTCTTAAAGATGTGAGATAGGTGTACTTGTGGATGGAGATACTACAAACGATGATGAGAGGACAAAGGATACATAGGAGGATCAATAGACTATATGAGGGGAGCCAAAAAAGGCCATGGATTCCCCCAATGAGATATCAACATCTTATCCTCATGTCACTTGATCACAGATAGCAACTGTAGCCAACATTTCATCGCATGAGTATGGAGAGTGCAGTCGTGTTGCACATACCACCCTTCCTACACATCCAAGGAGTCTCAATAGGGTGGTTATCGTATCTTATCGATATCCTAACTAGCGAACTGGCGATCCAGTGATCATATGTGATTTATCTTTTAAATTTTTGGTTATGCATTAATTATGATATATAGTTTTCTAATTTGTGTTATGTTTTCTTTATTGTAGTTGGTGTAGGAGAGTGGCTAGACTTCTTCAATCGAGTCATTGCAGACATGATAGCACCTATGCCCCCACACCAAGCAATACGAGTGGAGCATAAGCCACCACCTAGCATGGGGTGCCATGCTAACCTTTTTGATCCCTTAGCGAGGTTTAGCGTAACTTATGAGGATGCTATGAGGATGATTAAGGAGTTCAAAGATAGAGAGGAGGAATCTAGAGCCACGTAGGAAGAGCTTAGAGCTTCCTATGATGAGCTTTGAGCCACCCAGGTTCTTTTCAAGAGTGAGGCATAGGATTTCATGTGGTCAAAACTCAATAGGTTGTAGATAGAGCTTGCTACAATATGAGCAAATAGGGATCAGATAGATTAGGAGCGTGTCGTCGCTCTTGTTCATGAGGGTATAGCTTTAGGCCAGGTTCAAGGCTTACAAATGAGATTTATGAGACATTCACAATGCACTATTTCTCGATGAGCACCGCCACTAGGCCCTGAGGAGTCTAGTATTCATAGGCCTACCTATATGTATTATGTTGTATTATGCCAAATTTTATTACTGTGATGACCATGTATATAAAACTTATGATTTTTATATATATGAGCATGCTTTTATGTTGTTTTGAAATTAGATGTCAATGTCATCTATTAAACAACCTATGTAATATTATTTAATAAATTTCTCCATGATCTAATGTTATGTGATCTAACCTTAACACTTATGTTTACTTAGATGCTACATTTTGATTAAGTTTGATTGTGTTAAACTAAATGCCCTTATGATCAAATTTGGAAATTAAATGCATGTAATGATCTAACTTAACACAACACACATATGATTGAATGAATAGCATGTACAAAAGAATTTAATAATTAAAACTAATGAACAATTACTCAAAATAATTCAATACACACCTCTAATGTTTTTCAAGAATGAAGCAACATGAGATAAAATAGAAAACTATCTACTTAATCTAACAACATGCTTTAATATACATACTATTCAAAAGAATTGTTAAGTTAAATATTTGCACAAATGTGCAGAGTTTATAGGCTCTTTGAGAGGTGTACCATCCATTTCCATTAATTTATATGCTCCAAACTCATAATTTTCATCAATTACATAAGGGCCTAACCAATTCGGATTGAACTTTACTTTTTCACCTAGAGTGATATTAACATTGCATTGATTTTCATATAACACCAAATCCCCTTTGTTAAATTAGTGAGGAATGACATTATCATTGTAAATATGATGCATTATCTTAGAATAATCTTGGAGATGCTTGAGATAATTTATGCGTTGTTCATCAAGCATTTCAATTTGTTGTAATCATTGTTCTTTGTAGGTGTTATCATCAATAAGGCTCCTAAGAGAAATTCTCAATGAAGGAATTTCTAACTCTTAAGGGCATTATTGCATCCACACTATAGATAAGATTATAAGGTGTATTTCTTGTGGATTTTTGAATACTTGTGTGATAATCCTATAATGCATAATACAATTGAGTGAGTTAATCCTTACATTATGTTTACTTACTATCTTTCACAAGATTTGTTTGAGTGTTTTGTTTGTTTCTTTCACTTGACCATTAGATTAAGGGTAACATGGTGTTGAAAAATGGTGTTGAATGTGAGATGTGTCCAATAATTTCTTTACTTCATTGTTCTTAAATGGTATCCCATTGTGTAAAACTAATGCGGGAGGAAGACCAAATCTAGCAATAATATTTTCCAAGATGAAATGATAGATTGCATCAACAGTCATGGAGCAAAGAGGAATGCCCTCTACCCACTTTGTGAAGTAATATGTTGAAGTGATTATAAATTTATGTCCAGAAGAGGAGGGAGGGGAAATATTTCAAATGAGATCCAGACCCCAAACTGAAAATGGCCAAATAGGAACTTGGGCATGAAGTTTAAAAGTAAGAGTCTAAATCAAAATGTTATGCTCTTCACATTTGTGACACTTCT
The DNA here is from genome assembly GCA_007115665.2 of Sequoiadendron giganteum. Classification (NCBI taxonomy): domain Eukaryota; kingdom Viridiplantae; phylum Streptophyta; class Pinopsida; order Cupressales; family Cupressaceae; genus Sequoiadendron; species Sequoiadendron giganteum. Next base: position 193,725,259 of record CM021109.1, read on the forward strand.
TGACATGATCAAAACAATCGTGTTCCATATTTCACCAATAGCATCCTGTGTGATTTAACTTTTGAACTAACGATCTTCCACTAAAATTCCCCCACAAGCACCTACATGAGATTCTTCAAGGGCTATAGGAATTTTTGATTGTTTAAGGCATCGAAGCAAAAGACCATTGAAGGATCGTCTATATAAGACATCTGCTAGGATTATATATTTAGTTGTAATTTTTTGAATATGATCTTTAATGTTTTTAGTAGTTGGTTCAAGAAAGGTACCCTCTTTTAAATAATTGAATATTGGTGAGTACCATTCATGAGAGGCTTCAATATTGACAACTAGTTCATCTTTCATCTTTTCATCTATGGATAGTTTTGTGATCATGTGAACTATGAATTTAAAATACATGGAAGGATATTTGAAAGAAACAAGAGAAGTATCACTTGCCATTGCATTTGCATGTCAATTATCCTTTCATGGAATGTTATCAATTGTGTAAGATTCAAAACGTTATAGCTCAATGTCATCGTAAGATTTTTGTATTGAGATAACTTTTCATGTTTTGCTTGATAGGATCCGTTGATTTGTTTTATTATTAATTGAGAATCACCAAATATATGAACTTTTTGAACACCTAAGTATAAGGTCGCATGTATTCCAACAATTAGGGCCTCATAATTTTTAGTGTTTTTTGTACATAGGAAGTTTAAACGGTAAGATAAGGGAATACGCTTTCTTGAAGGTGGGCTTAATATAACCCCTACTCCAGAGCCAGCTCGACACTTAGAACCATCAAAATATAATTCCCATGTTTCATTCTCTATTGTTAACACATTCTCATCAAGGAATGAATCATGAGTGGTATTGCTAATGGTGAGGGAGTGTCAACTAAGTGGTCAGTCAAATCTTGTCCTCTAATCACATTTTAAGGAATAAATTTAAGGTCAAATTTAGTTAACAACATAACCCACTTAGTTAAACATCTTGAAAATTATATTTTAGTAAAAAGGTTTTTTAAAGGATCAAATTTTGTGACAAAATTCACTTCTGCATTTAATAAATAATGTCTCAATTTACTAGTAGAAAATATAAGAGCCAAATATTATCTTTCTACTATTGTATATCGAGTTTCATAATCAATCAAGGTTCGGCTAATGTAATAAATAGGATATTATTTTCCATTTTTATCTTGTTGAGCTCTAACGGAACTAGGGCATGAGTTGATGTTGATATATAAAGGATGAATGGTTTTCCTTGAATAGTGGGTTGCAAGACAAGAGGATTAGCTAGATATTCTTTCAAATTTTCAAAATTATTTTAACAATCTTCACTCCATTTAAATTCAGATTCCTCCTTAAGTAGTTGGGTAAAGGGCAAAGTCTAATCCACTAATGACTCGACGAAGCAACAAATGGCTTGAATCTTGCCTTGTAAACTACACAATTGAGAAATGTTCTTAGGAGGTGGCGTGTTTATTATAGCATCAATATTCTTTGTCTCTACCTCAATGCCTCTATGTGACACTATGAAACCCAACAATTTTCCACTATCCACAACAAAGACATCTTTATTCAAGTTCAATCTCATCTTGTCCTTGCAAATTATTTCAAAGATTTTGCAAAGGATTTTGACATGATCTTGATGAGTAATAGATTTATCCAAAATATCCTCAACATATTCTTCTAAAATTTTGTGTATAAAATCATGGAATATTAATGGCATAGCTCTTTGATACATTGCTCTAGCATTTTTCAATCCAAAAGGCATGACAACCCAACAAAATGTTCCCCAAAGTGTGCTAAAAATTGTCTTGTATTGATCTTGGGATTAATGGATATTTGATTATATCTTTAAAATCCATCCATGAATGATAATAAAGCATGTCCCACGGTGGAATCTAATATCATGTTGATATTAGGAAGGAGAAAATCATCTTTTAAAGATGCTTTATTTAGATCATGAAAATTCGTACACATCCTAATACGATTATTGGGTTTTGCCACCACTACAATGTTTGATATCCAAGGGGAATAATCAATAGGATAGATAAAACCAACATCCAAGAGTTTTTCAATTCCATCTTTCACTAACAAATCTATCTTAGGATTCATCTTACGTATCTTTTGTCTGATGGGTTTAGCATTTTTTTCAAGAACAATGTTGTGCATTATTATCTTACATCAATACCCGACATATTTGAATAAGTCCAGGAAAAAATTTCAAGAAAGTCATGTAATAAAATTGCATGATCTTCTTATTTTTCATCATCAAGACACTTTCCTATTTGAATCACTTTCTTTTCATTAGATTTATCCATTGGTATGTTTTTTGTATCTCCCACAAGTAATGTACTTTGATTCGGAAGCTCAAGAATTTGTTGATCTTCATCTTATTTAATATCACTTATTTTAGCTTCATCACCAAATTATCCCTTAGTATTGAATATGTATTTTAATCTTCAATTTTGATGATAAGTTGGTAAATTATCATAGACTCCCAAAATTTCTACCCTAGAGCTTCATCATTTTGAAAATAATCCATTGGCATATCCTCACTTGTGGTATCTATTAAATCAGGATGCATCAATGTGAGAGTTGTCTTAGGACCATCTTTAGTAATAGTGTTGATATTAAGTGAAGGATTTTTTATGCTTTTGTTATCTTTGAAGGACAATATTCAAGACCACTTTTTGTTTCTTGTATGCTAGGCTCTATAGGATCTCTAATACCTTATTCTTTCACTCCACATCTTTTTCCATTATAGCCAAGTTATTTCGAGAGTTGATATCCTCTTCCATAAAGAGATTAAATTTCCTATGAGGATGGTGGCTTCTCATGATCAATTGCATCATAATTGGTTGTGTAATTTTTGTCTTCTTTGCTATAAGTTGTGAACTTAGATGCTTGTGATGATTTTGCTTCATGTTGTGTTGATGCTACCACTGTTTCTTCTTTTTTCCTGATTCTTTTGTTGTGATTTTATATTCTCCCATGAATGTAGGTGTAAAATATAATGAACCCCAATCATCATCCAATAGTTTTGTGATTGTTTAAAATCTCTTTTCTTTCTCCTCTTCTTGCACTAGTTCTACTTTTGAAGTTGGTATTAATGCTTTCAAAGGACTTTTTATTCATGTTTTAGTTTGCAAAAAAAAAATGATTTTAAGTCCACTTTAATTGTGTATAGTTTGCTTTTATAAGTGTATTTCATTAGATGATGAAGCGTTGAATGGAATCCATTCATTTCATGAATTCATGGCCTACCCAAGAGAAGATTATATGAGAGTTCTTTGGGCATGACATGGATAGTAGTTTTCAATGTAACCCTACCAACTTTTATAGGTAATGTTATTACACCAAGTAGTTGCCTTCCCATATTATCAAAACCAAGGATAGATAAAGAATATTGTTGAGTTTTAATTTTTTCCACTCCAGTTTTGTCTAAAATATTTACACTACAAAAATTGAGTGTCGAGACATTATCAATGAGAGTACGCTCAATATCAAACTTGTTAATGCTAGTCGGGTAGATGCACAAAGTTGAGTCCATGAAATGTGGAAGTTTTTGCCTTAGAAAAAACCTGAAATCAGGTTCAATAAATTGGGATCCTATTTTTTAATAAATGGGATCTTGTTTAGGTTCGGGTTCTCGAGCCGAAAATCTAAATGGGATCCCATTTAGTATTGGTGTCTCGAGTCGGCCTTAGGGAAATGAGATCCCATTTTGTAGTGGTTTTTTTTTTTTTTAAAAATGAAACCAAATGTCATTTTCATCTATGCAGGGGATCCCAGTTCAAGCACACCAAACAACAACCTCCAAGTAAGCGTCTAACCCCCTGTTTTTGCATTTTCACATTTTTTATTTTTAGATATAAATTTAGGTTTTTGTCTATATTTTTCCAATTTTTATTGATTTTTTTGCATTTTTATTTACTTGTAATAAAAGAAATCATGATTTATAGAAATCAAACAAAAAATTTGAAATGAAACCCTAACATGTTGAAATGAAACAAAAAATGAACCTTAAATTGAAATCCAACATTAAAATCAACCTTAAATTGTAACCAAACAAAAAAAATACCTTTTGAAACCCTAAATTGAAATCAAACAAAAAAAATTGCATTTGAAAACCCTAAATCTGATTGCTTGAATATTTGAAAATGCAAAAAAATCATTTACATCACTTTATGTTTTAAATCTGATTGCTTGAACATTGCAAAATGAAAAAAAAATTATTTGCATTGTCAATATGTTTTAAATTTGTATGCTTGAATATTTCAATTTATGGAAATTATATTTCATTTGCATATTAACAAACACTAGTCTAAGATTACTCTGAATAAGGGAGGTCATTGGCTTGTTACTAGAGATTTTAACTCCCCCCTGTTTCCATCTGAGAAAAGTGGTGGCCTTTTGGATTACTCTGACAACATGTCTGATCTGGCTAATTTTTTGAATTCTTCGAGTTTAGTTGATATTGAGCTCCTGGGCCAGAATTACACTTGGTCTAATAGACGGGCTGGTGGTAACCTGATTCAGGTCTGGCTTGACCGCTTCCTCTGCTCTCTTCAATGGACTAATGTCTTAGATGCCAATCTACTAACCTTGCCCAGGACGGTATTTGACCATAATCCTCTTCTGCTGACCACTAATATTCGTCCTGCTATAGGTCCCTTTCCTTTTCGCTTTGAAATAATGTGGAACGCTCATCCCGATTTCAAAAATAAAATTGTTGAATGGTGGAATATTCCTATCCAAGGATCCCCTATGTATAGGATCTTCTTTAAACTTAAACATATTAAAAATATGGTAAAAGGATGGAACAAGAATGTGTTCGGGGATGTTTTTCAAAGGAAAAAACTGCTTGAAGGAAAGTTAAGGACCTTATAGAAAAATATGGAAGAGGGTGATGACAGTCAGCGGACTCACATCCAAGAATAGGAAGCAAGAATGGAATGGGAATGGGTTCTAAAAAATTAGGAGATCTTCTGGAAGCAAAAATCTAGTGTCCAATGGCTGATGGAAGGAGATAGGAATACCTCCTTTTTTCATGTTTCTGTTGTCAAGCATAGGAAAAAGAATCAAATTTCCAAACTGAAAAATGCCACTGGGGAGGTGATTTCAAATCAAGCTCAAATTGGGCTCTATGCGGTTAACTATTTCCAGGAGGCTTTTTCGGCCCCCTGCTGAGGCGTCCAACCTAGCTTTGGACTGTGAGATTCTCCAACATCTTCCTGCCTCCATCTCTCAAGAAGATAATTTAGGAATCCTTAGAACTGTTTCTATGGAAGAAGTTTGTTTGGCTACCTTCAGCATGGGGGCTTTCAAAGCCCCGGGGCCTGACGGTTTTCCTCTTGCTTTTTTTCAGATTTTATGGGATACAGTGGGTGGGGACCTTGTGCTTGCAGCCAAGGATTTCTTCAAATCTGGTAGGATCCTCAAACAATTGAACCACACTTTTATTGCTCTTATCCCCAAGATTAGTGAGCCTCTTTCAATGACTAACTTCTGACTAATTAGCCTTTCTAACACCTTTTATAAGATCATTTCTAAGATCCTTGTTAACCGCATCAAACCTCTTTTGGAAAAAATCATTAGTCACACTCAAAAGGGGTTTGTCCCTGGGTGACATATTCTTGATGCCACTTTGACAACCCATGAACTGCTCCACTCAATGGATAGATGTAACAATGTGGGGATGGCTCTCAAGCTTGACATTTCCAAAGCTTATGATAAAGTGTTATGGGACTTCATCCCGAACGTCTTGGCTAAGTTTGGCATTAATAGTTTGGTCATCAAACTCATTATGGAATGTGTTAGCATTGTCAAGTACTCAGTTATGATTAATGGATCCCCCTGTGGGTTCTTCTCTGCTGGTAGAGGGCTCAGACAAGGAGACCCTCTATCCCCCTATCTTTTCATAATGATTGTTGATGTGCTCAGTAGGAATTTCACGGGTCTGTTGTTAGAGGGCTCCATTACGGGTGTTAGAGCGGCTTCCTCTCTGGATCCAATTGTTGTGCAGCAATTTGTGGATGACACCTTTCTATTTTGGAAGGCCTTTGTGTTGGAAGCCAGGAAATGGAAAGCTTGTATTAACAACTACGCCTCTTGCTCTGGTCAAAGCATCAATTACAATAAAAGCAAGATTTATTTTTGTAACTGCATGCCTAATTTGAAAAACAGGGTGACTGCAGTTCTGGGATGTGTTGGTTATTCTCTCTCGTCGGTGTATCTTGGACTCCCCCTCACAATTAAGGAGGTTCCCACGGAGTTCTAGAACTCGGTTCGGGAAAGAATTCAAAGGATATTCGTTGGGTGGAAGGGCTCTATGCTAAGCCATGTTGGAAAACTCCAACTTCTCACTGTGGCTATCAAAGGTATTTCCACTTACTTTCTATCCATTTTTAAGATGCCCAACTACATTGCTAATAAATTTGAAAGAATTCAAAGGAATTTGCTATGGTCCGGTACTGAGGAAAAAAAGAAACTCGCTTTGGTGAAATGGGAAAGGGTCTGCCAGGCTAAAAATTATGGTGGGCTTGGAGTTAGGATGATTGTCAACTCTAACAAGGCTCTGATGGCCAAGGTTGGTTGGGACCAGTTAAGGAACACTAAGGACTGGTATAAAATTATGAATTCTAAATATCTCCACAATAGGCCCTTGATTGATTGTCTTTCAAAGCCTCACCCCCAGGGCTTTGTTGTCTGGAGGAGCATTTGCAGCATACAAGGCCTACTAAAGAAAGGGATTAAGTGGAAAATGGGCAATGGGATTAGAATTAGAATCTGGGAAGATACTTGGCTAATTGACTCCTCTTTGGCTTGCTCTGACTTTGGGGCGGTGATGGGAGCAGCCCAGAGATTCTTTGGCATCCATATCAGTGACTATGTTTTTGGACCACCCGGAGCTAGGATTTGGAAGAATCTTACCCTTTGTTGCCCCCATTCTCATGACCTTTTTTGTTTGGATCGATCCCTTCAAGTGATTCTTTCCAGCACCAGGTTTCCATCCTATGACAAGCAGGATGAGTTTTTTTGGACTTTAGATAAACAGGGGGATCTCTCTGTGCGGTCAGCTTATAGACTGCTGACAAATGAAAATTCTGCTGAGGAACCCTGGAAGAAGGTTTTGAATCGCCACACAATCCCTAAAATTATTTTTTTCTGGTGGACGGCCTGTCATAACAAGATTCTAACCCAAGACAATTTGAGGATTCAGGGTTTTTGTTTTCCCAATAGATGTTTTCTTTGCAAGAAAGGGGAGGAAACTGTCAGTCACATTTTATTACACTACCCGTTTGCAGCCGAAGTTTGGGGGCTGGCTTTTGAGAAACTTGATGTCCCTTGGGTTATGAGCAAGGACCTTTTATCATTCATTCTAGGTTGGTATGGCCCGTTTTCCCACCCTCTGCCTGGTGAAATTTGGAAGCAGGTCCCCCTATCTTAGGATGGTGTTTATGGAAGGAGAGGAATAAAAAGGTTTTCAAGAATATTGAGAGGAGTCCCAAGGATGTTTTTGGCATTGGAGTTAGGCTCATTGAGGAGAATATCTCTCTCTTTAATGGGAAACCCCCGAAGATGGGGTCGTTGGATTACAAAATAAAAATGGCTAAAGAGTGGCACCAAGATTTAAAGGCTAACTCCTTTGATAATTCAAAACTTTTACCTAGAAAAAATACTAAATGGGAGCCTCCGGATGGAGGATGGTTTAAATTTAATTTTGGCGGGGCTGCTAAGGGCAACCTAGGTAGGGCAAGTATTGGTGGAGTTATCAGAGATTCTATGGGAGCTCTGGTGGCGGGATTTGTTGGAGGTATTGGGTTTCAGTCTGCTTTAGTGGCGGAGGCTCGTGCGCTGCTAATGGGCCTCAAAATTGTTGTTTCTCTGTGGATTTCTTATCTCCACATTGAAGGAGACTCCAAGTCGATTACAGATTCTATAAATAAAGACAGATTAATTGGTTGGAATACTAAGGATATTTTGTTGGATGTTAGTTTCCTTTTATCTAAATTTAGGGATAAAAAGGTGACTCATATCTTCAGAGAAGGCAATCATGTGGCGGATGCCTTGGCTAATCTTGGCTCAGGCTAGGATTCCACTAAATTTTGGAGGAAAAAGGAAAGGTTACCGCCAAAAATTCAAGCTTTAATCGCGCAGGAACAAAGCTACCATGGTTTGCAATGATTTTAAATCTTTGGATGACGGGAGCTGAATGGGGGGCCCACTGGATTTTTTGGGGGATCTGGTGGATGAGTGTCAACATGGAAATGGAGTACAGGTGGAGGTTTCCTAGAAGAGATCTTCATGTGTGGGGCACGGAAAGAAGGATCCACGTGTTTGTCCTTTGGACATGGTGGATGGGGTCGGGTTCTAAGGTAATGATGATGTGGTGGGGTTGGGACTTAAAAGATGGTAACAAGTATAATTTTGGCAGCTTGATGAAGGATAGTTGGAAGGACATGACTTCATTAAATTTGTGGAGTCATACTATGTGATCTATTCTCTTGGGGATTGTGGGATTTCTTGTTTTATCTCCTCCTTGCATCTGGTGGTGCGAATGTATTTATAATGATTTGACTATTCATGATGGGAGATGGCCTCCTTCTATGGGCTTCCAGCCGGTTAGTTTAGCATGGGTCTCCTTTGGCTCCATTTGGATGGTTTCTAATTTTAGTTATTCGGCCATTCCGCATGGTTTTTTGTGCATTCCCTACATGTTCGCCAATTCTTGCCTTCTTGGTCGTAATCATAACTTCATTAAATTTAGTGTCAAATCACCCTGTGGTGATTTTCCCTTCCGCGCATGTGACCTATACACGAGTGTTATTATCCTCTGTTGTATACCTTGCCTTAACAATCACATTGTGATTATCATTCGTGGCTGCTGCAATTGGTATTTTTTGCAATTTCTTGAGTTTTTTGTGCAGGTTGGTAGTATGGGTGGTGAGCGGGTTAGGACTGAACCTGACAACTGTGAGGAGTTTCGGAACAACCCTTTGGTTTGGCACATTTGTGTGGATGGTGGCATTGCTCTGTTTATTGAGTGCTTGGTCGTTCATGATCCTATCTTATCGGGTCAGTTTGCCAATTCGTGGAAGGACCGTCGGGTCTCCATTGGTGGTATATCATTTGAAATCAGTGAGGAAGTCATAGCACAAGCAACGGGTTTACTCTGTTCTGGGAAAAAATACCCCAAACACACCAAGAAACTAGATCATGAAAGCTTAAAAGCTTTTTTCAGAGGAGAGGAGGCCCCGGTGTGGAACCAGTCGGGGTTTGAGGGGGATGCTCTCTCGAAGCCCTGGGATCAAGTGTGCATGGCGTTGATGAAGTATGTTACTTTGGAAGGTAGGTTTAAAACCTCTTTCTTTTACCACTTCCCTTTGTTAAATCATCTAAGACATAAGATGCTGCTCAATTTCCTATTTTTTCTTTTAATGGACCTGGAAAACTTTGTTGACAAGTGCAAAGAGTCAGCCAGCTGTAACCCCAGTGATCTCCCATCGCTCCCGCTCCATCAGGGGCTTATTCTGGGACTATATCACTTTCATCTGGCTCTTTTTCCACCTAAAGCTATCATGGCGGTTTGCATTGAGAACATTGAACCCCTTTCGACTGTGCATATTTCCCTGGCCGAGTCTAAAAGCCCTCCTCGAAAATCCAATTCAAGCATTGTGGGGAATCCTAAAGCCAAAATAACCACCAAAAAATTCAAGGGCGGTCTGGGCAAGGCCCATGCCAGCACGGCGGAAGGACTCTATGAATTAAAATCCACTTAGGCAGACTTGGCCTACAAGGCCACTTCAACAAAAAAAGGTAAGGAGAAAAGCATATTGGCCCCGACGGCTAAGGATGGAAAGGGCAAGAATGTTGTAAGGAAAGACTCCAGAGGTGATATGGTTGTGGGGACCACTGAGATGACTGGTGGGGAAATTCCAGGAGGAGATCTGGGAGGCTGGCTAAGAACAACAAAAAGAGGTTGATTATTGAAGACTCTGAGGAGGAGCGGTCTGACAGCAAAGGGTACAAGGAAGAAGAATCTGAAGATGAGGAGGAAGAAAATGTGGAGAGGCCCCAATTTACTCTGATGGACAACAAGCTTCCTATTGATGGCTCTGCCTCTCACTCTCTGCATCCCCTGGTGGATGAGCTTGGAGAGATTCAGGGGACTATGGACTTCGGGGTGGAGTCGTGCGATGTGGTGAAGAGAATGGACACTCTCGACAAAAGGTTTCGAGGGTTAACCCACTTCACCATGAAGTTGGGTCACTTTTTCACGAGCACCCTATCTAATGCTATAAAGGAGGAGCTGAGGGAAACAATAGCCAGGAGAACAAAGAATGGGTGGGTGATGAGGCGGTGGACCTCCTGATTAAAAACTGGGACAACGCCAGTTAGCTTCTCCCTGTGCCTGTCTATCAGTTATTGCTCTGCGGTCACTGTGTTTCCTATGGGTTATTTCTGATTTTTTTTCCTTAATGTTTGTTGTTTAGTCTTGTTCCTTTTTGGCCCTAGTGGCTTGTTGTGAAGGGTACGGTGCCCTGAAAATGCTGCTTAACTTTTCAAAAACAAACACTAGTCTCCAACATATTAACATACATATAGTTTTCTACTGGAGTAATCCTTGAACCTCAAGTTTATGATTTAGGTTTAAAAAAGTCACAAGCTTCACCTAAAATTTGATCAAATCAATCAATAAAATTTAAATATAGACAAAAACCTCCTACCTTCTTATCTAACAATTGAACCATTTTGTCTATTGGCATATGCAAGGAACATTTCAAAACCAAATCCAAATGGTGACATTAGTGATCTAGATCCAATATGTTGAACACCCAAAATACTGAGAGGGGGGTGAATTAGTATTCTACTAAACCATTTAACTACTAACCATTCAATAATTAAAACATATCTAGCTATAATTGTAAAAAAAACATGAAAGGAATCATAACATCACATAGCACATGAACACGAGGATTTTTACATGGAAAACCTAGAATGGGAAAACCATGGTGAGGATTAGCTCATAATATATTATAACCGATCATAAGATATTACAAGATACATTGTCAGGATGCTCTATCCTTGAAAGGATCATAGCCTGAAATGATTACAAAAGAGTATGGCTCACTGCCAAAAAAATGAATTGACGAAATACACCTTATGTGTGCAGATTTTAGTTCCAACTAAGCTCTGGAAAATAAATTCTTGCATAAATTTGTAGGTACACAACAACTTCGCACAATATCACACTATCATATATCATGTATACATATTATTTCTATATTTCTTACTCATCATCAAGTACAAAAATGTTTCATACATGTATATATACCAACTTACATCAACATACATCAATTAGGTTGGCCTAATTAGATGTAAACATACTTAATTCAAAATATCTTGTTGACACAAATCAAAAACTTCTTTGGTGCTCAAAAAAATGTGCAAGACATAAATTAGGTTGGTTTGGACCTAATAAAGAACTCATTGATCAACCATGAAGAGAACACCACTTAACCATGTCGCCCAGAAGAATATACAATGTTGATCTTCTGTCATTTAAATCCCTCAGTCTATTCAACCAAAATTGTTGAAAACTCATCCATAGCTACAATTAATAGTCCTAATCAATGTATTAAAAAAACATAGATAGATCTTCTAACATGAACAATTACGGACCAAATCACCGGATTAGAGTAGCACAACCATAGTTTTCCAAATGAACAAAACTGTCACAAACCAATGTTGGCATCAATGACAACACGCTAGAGGGCTTCTTCTTCATTCTTACAACAATCTCCCCCTTTTTCATTGATGGAAACATGTGCCAAAAATTAAAAACAAACGTTCACACTCCAAAGCCAAAATTATGTGAACTCAACTCCCCCTTTCAAATATACACATAAAAACCAAAATTTTCACATCACAACATCATTTTTTCTTTACATAGAACCTTCTCCACATAGAACCTTCTCCCACTTTGACATCAAGGGCAGAACAAAAAAAAAAAAAAATTAATCAAGAACTAGGGGCACCTTGTAATTCCTTGAGAATAGCTTCCCAAGTAGGTTTTCCATCATCCCAAATCCCCTTCGCTCTGACAAAATTTTGATGCAATGATTCTAGTTCTATTAGGCATGCTTCTCCTTCTTCTAGAGTAAATGGATTAAGATTCACCTTGTCTAGTTTCTCAACATCTACTAAGTCACTTGATATAGTAATGTGTTTGGACATTTCCAGATATCCAAGTTGTCCAAACTGTCGCATATCATCTTCTTTCTACCTCTTTAAAATGAATAACTTGCTTTGTAAGTCTACAATAGAAGTTCGGGCACTATAATTTCTATCGTCCGGGCACTATAATTTCTATCATCCGGGCACTATAATTTATATCTTATGTAATCCTATAGGTTCCTGAGGCATTGGCAAGTTGAGACTCTATTGAGTCCAATAAGTCCTTAATGCCTTGAGTGACAATAGGCCACCACATGCAATCTACAAATAATATTTGGGCTTCCTCTTCACAATCCTTTACCTCTTTTAGACTTTGTAATGCCTTGTTGTGTGTAATTACACACTTTTCCTATAGCACTAGCAATCTTTTCTCCAAAATCCTTGACTCTTCTTCTTTCTCAGTCTATATCTTAAGGTTGGAGGTATATTATTTGATAGAATCAACCAAGAACTCTAGATTTTCAATAGGAGCTAAAGAATCATCAATTGTGGCACTAGGGGTTGTCTCTTGCAAAGCCTTAATAGGTTCATTTACCAATTCACTCCCTCTTTGATAGGTATGTTCAATATCGTATGTTCCAGAGTTAAGAAAAGTACCAAAATCTTTATCCTTTCTATGGATGACATCTTACTTAGATCCACATAGCCTAGATGTGACGGACATTGAATCAACTGAGGTGGTAGCATACGATGAATCCTTGTTTCCCTCGTCAATAGATCCTTAAGAGTACTTTTGAATGATTCTCTAGATGGAATTGATGGCTCAGCGGTCTTGAGGAATTCTTCTCCACTTCTTCCAATCACTATTTATTTGTTGTTTTCTTCTTTCTTTTCCTCTTCTACTTATTTTTCCTTTTCTTCTTCTCCGAAGGGTTTTTTTGATTGTTTGTCTTTATTTTCTTCCTCCTCCTTGTCTTCATCATCTTTACCATCATTTTTCTTTTCACTTTTGTTTCCTTCATCTTCATTCTTGTCTTTATTATTTCTAATATTTTCGTGGTGATCTTCTGGATTGTTACCAGTATCATTCTTATACTGACCTTCAGTGTGTTTACTAGTTGTTTCCTTGGTATCATTCAGAGGAACAGATGTCTCTGAAGCAACATGTGTTTCACCAACATTTTCCACAATAGGATGATCCTCTACTTCTGTAACATTAATAGGCTCCTACGCTTGAGTTGTATGAGATTAAGAACTGGTTCTCATCACATAAATATTTGCCATTTCCCTTACAACATCATGAGTTTCTTGCCTTAACCTTTTAGTATTGTCTTTCTCTCTAGTCATTAGAACAGGGACTCTCTATTTAACTCTAAACAACTGGGAACATTCTTTTAGCAAGGTAGCAGCATCTTCCTCAGATAAGGAGGATCCATATGTGTTTAAGGCATCAGATTTGATTTTATCCTCAATCGTTATAGATTCATGCCTTCTATTTACTAATGCCTCCCATACATTGCCAGTCACCTTCTTCCTTATAGATTCTATAGTCTCATTTAAAATAACCATGTATTGAATGAAAGCATCTATAATTGATTCCTTATCCTTTTTATCAACTTCATCAAATAACCTGCCAGTAGCTAGCACATCCTCTGATTCTATCATATTATTTACTAAAGCTTCCATCTTTAGAGGTGGACAATCACTTACTGAAGAAGAGTTGGGTATGTCCTCCATAGATTCTGATGTACGTTGTTCTTTCTTCTTCTCATGCACATGAATTTTGAAAGCTTCCATTTCATCTTTTGTCTCTTCTTCATCATATGAGATATCAACATTTCCTCAGGTTTTTGCTTCTTCATTTCTAGCAAAGGTACTCCTTTTATTCCTTTTCAAATGTTTCTCTTCTTGCAAACCAAGATCAATTTCTTCTTGTATAGCATCACTTAAGTTCCTTTTTCTATTTTCCTTTTGCTTTATTCTTCTTTTGAGAGTGGTAGATGGTGCAATAGGGGGTACATTTCTCTTTTTAGAAGCTCTAGTGTTAGGTCTAGAGGAAGCAGTTGGGGTAATGTGCTCTACCTACTCTCCTTTTACTATTGCCACTGCACTAGGTGTTCTTGGTACCATAGAGGAAGAGTAGGATGCACTTCTTGATCTTCTAAGCCCAGAGGGCACTTCAACTGATCTGGTTCTTTTCTCTTCTACAAGATCCCTTGGCCTATCAACATCATCCTTAGATAGTGAATGCATTTGAAATTATGCCTCAACATTTTTATTTACTCTTTTAGCCCTTTGAGGTGTTAAAGTTTCCAAATTTTCTCCAATAGACTTCTCTTCATATATGTCATGTCGGGGCAGAGTGGGGTCTTTAGGACTTCTCAATAGCATTTCGATGAAATTATTAGCTATTTGTTCATCAATATCATATCCTAGAGGCTCTATCTATAGATTTCTAGGTTCTACCACCTCTATGATGCACTCATTAGTGGAAACTAGAAAAGTTATCTCCTTTTCATATTTCTTTACTAAGCTCCTTCAAAATTTGTCTCTTTCATATATGTTGTTCTAGAAAACTGCAAAGAATTTAGTTAAAGCATCACTCTACACTTTGAAGTCTCCAATGCTATGTAAATGTTCAAAAATTTGATGTGCCATTGGTTTTTTTGATCCCATATAATGTTCTTCTTTCTAGGTAACTCCCTCAGAAAGTAAAATAGTAAACATATTAGCAATGTACCAAATTTGAATTGATACTTCTTTGTCTTGGTATGGGTTAAGTTATCCATAAGTTGTTATTAGAGAAACTCACACAAATCACAGTCCCTTCCATTAACCACCATGTCATATGCAACATAGTTTGCAGTTGTAGACACTGAATTTCCTTTGTTGGTAAAGTATATTTTTTGACCAATCATGACTACAACATACCTCATAGCAAGGTTTGTAATGGGTTTGGTTTTCAGTGCTCTTCCATCATATGTAGCACAACTTAGTTTCATGACTACATCATTCTTCACAGCTTTTAACACCGATATGGATCCAGTGTCACAAAGACCAGTTATAGCTTTAATCACTTCCTTGGTAATTACTCTAGCTAAACTTGTCCACACAAATTTTTCATGTACTCTAATAAGTGCCATCCTTACAAACTTTGCAAACATCTCACCACAAAAGTCTGAGAACCAATTCCATACATCTAGCTTCTTTCGTACAAGGTTTTTCGTATTCTGGTTTCACAGAGGAATTATTTCAACTTAGCT
The DNA here is from genome assembly GCA_007115665.2 of Sequoiadendron giganteum. Taxonomy (NCBI): domain Eukaryota; kingdom Viridiplantae; phylum Streptophyta; class Pinopsida; order Cupressales; family Cupressaceae; genus Sequoiadendron; species Sequoiadendron giganteum. The sequence continues at coordinate 193,740,692 of CM021109.1, forward strand.
CCTCTATCCATTGATCCCTGAGAACCTAATGGTTAAACTCTTCCAATCTTGTGTGAATGTAGGTTCTTGTATCCTCAGTGAGCAAGACATTACTTGAAATTTGTGAAAAATTCACCCACGGAATCCATATCGTAAACCTTCCATGAAAATCTTCTAAATTTCAATTGAGGTCTCTCAAAAGTCTCAACCATAGTGAGAGTTACCATTTTTCCTTCAATTTTATTGTATATGCTTATGTAAATTTCTTTTAATTAAAGTCCACAAAGTACAGATAGCTATAAATACCTTTTTTGAGCTTCGATTGAAACTAGGGTTTGATGCCAAATACTCTGAATCACCTTCAAATTGCTTCATCTCGCTTTGCTTTCTTTCAAATGTGAAAAATTGATTTAACTAGACTTCTATTTCTACCCTATTTCTTTATCGATTTTCCCTAATTTCGCATTTAATACATTCCACCTTCAAAAAATTGATAAACACCTTATGAATACACTATAAACCCTAAAATCCTCTACAATTCTCCAAAATTGCATATTTTCTACTAAAATATTTTTCAACACCTTCTGAATGATATCTCACATCACATATCTTCGTGTCATTTCCTGAAACCTCTTATATCAAGGGTTTATAATATCTCTCTATAAAATCTCCCCCTAAATCCAGCACTGGGTTTAGTTTTTAGAAGTATTTGCACCAAATGCATGTATAGATGCATTTGATTCATCCTGATTCTTAGATTCTTCCTTTTCCTTCCAAATCTTCTCCATTTCCTTTTTTCCTTCAGTGGGATCTATTTTATTCCTAGGTTTATTCCTAGGTTTATTCCTTTGTTTCGGATTAGAATTCTTCCCATTCTTTCTTATGTAGAATTTAGAAATATGTCATGGTTTGTTGTAGGTGTAGCACATAACATTTTTCTAACCAAACTGATTTGTATTCAACCTTGATCTATATCGGTTAGCTTTATTTCCAATAAATTACATGTGTAGCAATATCCTTGAAAAGATTGAATCACCCTACCAATATTGAAAACCATTCTACCAGTATTGAATCTATTCATCATCAGTATCTAACTTCTACACTTAGTAGCTCTATGTCCAAATTTATTGCAAGCAAAACATTGTCCAAAAAATAATCCAACATTCTGATTCATTATGTTTCTACATTATGTTGCTCTATGTCCAAATTTATTGCTTGAAGAACAAATACCATTGAAAGATTGGTACCTTTGAGCATTAGGTTGTCTGCTAGGAATCCTTTCGGTATTGCTTCTTTGGTTCTTGATCTATCTACCATTACCTTGAGTCTTCCTTTGATTGTCAACCTTGTTAGGAGTCTGATTTGTCTTTGAGCTTTATCCTTCAAGTCCCAAACCACCTTTGTCCCTTGAGGGTTTTTGAAAATCAATCAACTCATCAAGCATTGTAGTATTTTCTTTGATTTTTTCCTAATGAGCTCTTGCTTTCTCCAAGTTAGATCTTAGGGTTACCACTTCTTGTTCAAGATTTGTACATTCGTCGATCTTTCTCTAGATTTCATCTTTCTCACATTCTTTAATTATTTTCTTTTCTTCCACTTATACCTTTAGTTCGGTGATGTCCTCATTTGCTTTCCTCAACTAATCACTTCTCTATGTCTTTCTTTGAATTTCTTGATTTTTTCTCTCATCTTCTTGATGCACTCATTTGCTTCTTTTAAGTTCTCCCTCTGAGTTTATTTCTCATTTTCACTTCTACCCAAGTCTTCAAGAGCAACATGGAGTTCTTCAGTTGTAGAGATCTCTTCTAAAGAAACAAGATACTCTTTATCAGCCATGTGTTCAAACTTCAAGATCTTCCTCAACTTGTTAAACTTTTCCAAAGGAACCAAGCTTTGATACCAATTTTTGAACACCTAGAATACTGAGAGGGGGGGTTGAATCAGTATTCTACATTAAAACATATCTAGTTGATTTGAATTATATGTGTGCATGGTTGAGTCCATGTCAGGGGTACCCCATGGTCCCCCCTATCCCCTTCTGACTAGATTCTTGCTACAGCACATGCGGTGTCATCCTTGGAGGTTTCCAATGTGTTGCCCATTATTGGGGATCTCATGATTCCTAGCAAGACTACAGATGAAGTGCTTGAAATTCCTTTAACCCTGGTGTCTAAAGGATAGAAAGATGTGTTGACCAACATGAGCCCGACTTCAAAATGTCTTTTTCTCGATCTTGGTGAGCTTATCTCGGTTTTGAGCATTAATTTTTCTATCCCTAAAGCTATTAGCCATAGGATTGTTTCCTCCATGGAGCATGTCATGGTTGGAAAGTTCTTATCCTTTTGACCCTTTATAGATATGGTTTGTAGATGGGTTTCTACAAAATAGGGTTTGAAGGTCAATGTGAGTATCTGTGCTATGGCCAGTGGACTTTTCCTTTTTATGTTCACAGCAAAGGAGGATATGGTCTCAGTTCTTTCTTCAGGCCCCTGGGTCTATGGGAAGCATGCTTTATCATTGTGCCGCTGGAAATTGGGGTTTGACCCTATTGTTGATCTCAATAGGTCAGCCCTTATCTAGGTATGTCTCCCTGGTCTACCCCTAGAATACTAGGATGAATCAATTTTTAGGAGCATTGGCAATACTTTGGGCCAGTTCATCACCTCAGACTCTATCACCAAATCCATGTCCAGGTTAGTTTTTTCTCACTTATATGTTAACATTGATATAAAAAAGACTTTACCAAACTCTGTGAAGCTCTGTTTAGTCTTCGATCTTGGACTCAAATGTCTACTATGAGAATGTTGTGATTTACTACCAGAAATGTGCTAATTCGGACCACCTTATTTTGGCCTGCAATTCCACGGTTAGACCTATCCCCAACCCCAATGCTCCTAGTGAAGAGTTCCCTACTAATGATTTCCCTTTTGAAGCTGACATTCTCAAGATCATTGAGTCCCCAAACAAGATCAAGCCTGCTAATCTTGTGATTCTGATGAATCTAGTTGGGTCCATGATTGACTCTACTGTTATGCCCAATGGTATTTCCCCCACAAGTGTCTGTGTGTTTAAACCCCCAAGTCCTAACTTTGGTGTGACTTGGGATTCAAAGGTATCTATGGAAAAGCCTCCCTCACCTACTATGGGTGTGGAGGATGTCAAGATTCAAGAGGATGGACTATTGTTGGATAAGCCTAGTATTGGATTGAATGAGACTGGTGAGGTGACTCACTCTCAACCTATGGAAGATGAACTTTGGTCAACCCCTAAGAGAAAGGGTGAACAAAAGAAAGTAGATGTGGGTAGTGAGTCTAATCCTGGTCGACCCAACCAGCGATTGACTAGGCATAAAGAAACAACAAAGGAAATTATGATAGGCAAGCAGAGGACATTGGAAGTGTCCTCAAAGAAAGTTTCAAAATGAAAGTCCTTTCATGGAATGTGAGAGGACTAAATAGCCCCCACAAACAGTCAGCTCTAAAGAACTATGTGTTGGAACACAAAATAGATGTTTTACTTCTACAAGAAACCAAGATGAAGGAAACCATTTTTGAACCTATAGAAAATTATATTTGGATGAATTCCCTCTATGCTTATAGTGATGCGGATGGGGCTTCAGGTGGTCTTTTTATAATTTGGAATCCCATGATGATCTTTGGTTCTAAACTATTATATTGTAAGAATAGTGTGGGGGTTAGGTTTTCCAATTCTGGGGGCTCCTGGTCTTTGATCAATAATTATGTTCCCAATGTTAGAAATGTGAGGAAAACCCTCTAGCGGGAAATATCAAACTGGATTTTGACTAATAAGGGAGACCGATGGATGGTGGCTGGTGACTTCAACTCCCCCCTTTACCCCTTGGAGAAGAATGGTGGGCTAATGGATTACTCTGACATGTCTGACCTGGCTGATTTCCTGAATAGTACTAGCCTAGGATGTTGATTTGCAGGGCCAATCTTATACTTGGTCCAATAGACACCTTGGGGTTGGCCTGATCCAGGTACGTCTGGATAGATTCCCTTTTTCTCCTAATTGGACTGCCTTGCTTCATGCTAATATTTTGGCTCTACCCCAGATAGTTTTTTACCACAACCCCCTTTTTTTGTCCCTAAATGAACAATTTGTTGTTGGTTTGTTTCCCTTTCGGTTCAAGATCATGTGGAACTCTCATCCTGGTTTCAGGAATAAGATTGCTACTTGGTGGAATATCCTAGTGCATGGATCCCCTATGTTTCAGATCTTCCAAAGGTTCAAACACATCAAAAATATGGTTAAAGGATGGAACAAGAGGATTTTTGGGGATGTGTTCCATCAAAAAAAAGTTGTTTCTGACAAGCTTGATAAGTTACAAAAGAGGATGGAGGAAGGTGATACCTGTATGCTGACCTGTCAAAAGAAAGGACTGGACGTCTGGAATGGGATAAATATTGAAGAAAGAAGAAATATTTTGGAAGTAGAAATCCAGAATACGATGGCTAACTGACGGGGACCGAAATACTTTTTTCTTTCATGTTTCGGCCCTCAAACATAGGAAAAGAAATCAAATAAAAAAGCTCAAAAATGAGGTAGGGGATGAGGTGTCCCATCCATTGCAGATTGGGCTATTGGCTATTGACCACTTCAATAGGACCTTCTCTACTCATTTTGAGGCTCCCAACCCGGCATTGGATGCTCCGCTGTTGGAACCCACTCCTAACTCCATATCCATTGAGGATAATGTTTCTATTATGAGGGTTGTTACTCTAGAATAGGCCAAGTTTGATGTGTTTAGTATGGGAGATTTTAAAGCCCCTAGTCCCGATGATTACCCCTGAGCCTTCTTTCAAATCTTTTGGGACATCGTGGGTGAGGACCTAACTCTGGTGGCTTGATATTTCTTCAATTCTAGAAAATTGCTCAAACAGCTAAACCATACCTCCATTTCCCTTGTGCCTAAAATTGAGGAACCTCATACCACTGTGCATTTCCGGCCCATTAGCCTTTGTAATAGTATTTATTAGATTTTTTCCAAAATTCTGGTGAACCACTTGAAACCCCTCCTAGATAAAATGATAAGCCCAAGCCAAAAAGGCTTCATCCCGGGTCACCATATCTTGGATGCGGCTATATCCACTCATAAAATTTTACATTCTATGGATAGGTGTAATAATGCTAGTATGGCTCTGAAGCTTGACATTTCTAAAGCTTACAATAAATTTTTATGGGACTTTCTTCCTAAAGTCCTTGATAGGTTTGGTTTTAATCAAAATATGATCAACATCATCTTGGAATGTGTTACCATGGTTCGGTACTCTGTTCTAGTCAATGGAGTACCTCATGGGTTCTTTGTGGCTAGAAGAGGCATTCGTTAGGGGGATCCCCTCTCCCCGTATCTTTTTATAATGTTGGTTGATGTTCTGAGCAAGAATGTTACTCATATGTTGTTGGAGGGCTCCATCAAAGGTGTCAAACTGGCCTCCACCATTGATCTTACTTCCATTCAACAATTCGTCGATGACACTATGTTATTTGGGAAGGCCTTAGTGGTGGAAGCTAGGAAATGGAAAAGCTCCCTCAATCTCTATGTGGCTTGTTCATGTCAATGTATCAATTATAATAAAATTATGATCTATTTTTTTAATTGCACTCCTGCTCTATAGGACCGTGTGACTTTTTTTTTAAGCTATGTGAGTGCCTCACTTCTTCCGGTGTACCTGGGCATCCCTCTCACTATCAAGGAAGTCACTCCCACTTTTTGGAATACTATTCTTGAAAAGATAAAGAGGAAACTTGTTGGATGGAAAGGCTCCCTCTTGAGTCATGCTAGTAAACTGCAGCTCCTCACTGCTACCCTTCAGGGGATCCCAGTCTATTTTATATCCATGTTCAAAATGCGCAATTACATTGCTGAGAATTTTGAAAATATTTAGAGATTTTTCCTTTGGTCTAGCACCGAGGATAAGAAGAAAATGTCTCTTTTTCAGTTGGGAGAAATTTTGCTTCCCCAAATCTGGGGGAGGACTAAGCATTAGAAGGGTCCAAGCTACAAATAAAGCTTTGTTGGCCAAGGTTGGTTGGGAAAAATTAAGAAACAAAAAGGATTGGTGCAGGATAATGAGTGCCAAATATCTTAGCAAAAACCCTCTCATCAAGTGTATTGAGAATGATCACCCTCAAGGGTCCCTAGCCTGGAATAATATCTGCAAAATAAGGAAGCTACTTCAAACTGGTCTTCGTTGGAAGTTGGGTAGAGGAAATTGTATCTATTTTGGAAAGATCCTTGGCTTCTTGAAACCCCCTTGGAAAATTCTAAGTTTAAAAACCCCATGGCTCTTGTGACCCATTTTTTGGCTCGTGGGTCTATGACTACCTTATTGGGCCCCCTGGTGCAAGGGGCTAGAAATACCTAGGCTTATGTTGCCCTCTCTCCCCTGACTTGGAAAGCCTGGATAATTCCCTACAAGTGAATCTCTCCCTTTCCATATCCCCTTATCTAATCTTGAAGATAATTTCTTTTGGTCTTTAGAAAGCAAGGACAACCTATCTGTTAGGATGGCTTACGGTCTGTCGGACAAGGGCATTCAAAGAAGGATTTGGAAATGGGTCTGGAACTGACACTTGACTCCAAAAATATTTTTTTCTAGTGGACGGATTGTCATAACAGGATTCTAACCCAAGATAATCTAAAAAAGGGGCTTTATAATCACGAACAAGTGTATTTTATGAAATTGCAATGGAGAATCTATTGATCACTTCTTATTACATTGTTTGTTTGTTGTTGGGGTTTGGGACCTGGCTTTTCAAAGGTTTTCCACTCACTGGACCATGAATAAGGATTTAAATTCCTTTATTTTTGGTTGGATTAGTCCTTTCCAACATCCCCTTCTCATGGAAATATGGAGACAAACTCCCCCTATCATCTGCTAGTGTCTTTGGAAGGAAAGGAACAATCGGATCTTTAGAGACATTGAAAGGAGTCCCAAGGAAGTATTTGGCACTGGGTCTAGACTAATCTCTGAAAGTATCTCCCTATACAAATGGAAACCTCTGAACAAATCCCCAATAGAGTGGGAGATTAAAATGGAAAATTCTTGGAATCTTAATCTTGGGACTAGCTCCTTTGACGCTTCTAAGTCCATGGCTAGAGTAAACACTATCTGGAAACCCTCAAATGTGGATTGGTTTAAACTAAATTTTGATGGCGTGGCTAAGGGGAATCCTGGTTTGGCTAGCATTGGTGGTATCATTAGGGATTGCAAGGGAAACTTGGCTATTGGGTATGTTGGAGGAACTGGTATTCACTCTTCTATGACAGTTGAGGCATGGACGCTTCTCAAGGGCATCGAGATTGTTGTCACTCCAGGCATAAAAAACTTACATATTGAAGGAGACTCTTTATCTATGATTGACTCTCTCAATCATGGTTGATTGCTTAGTTGGAATATCAGGGACATTCTACTTGAGATAAACCTTTTTGTCTCAAAATTGGATAGAAAATGTTTGAATCGCATCTACAGGGAAGGTAATCAAGTTTTCGATAGCCTGGTTAACTTGGGGTCCAATTGGAATTTATGCAAGTGTTGGAAGAGGCTTGAGGTGTTACCTACTACTATAAAAGGATTAATCCTTGTGAAACAAAGGAAAATAATATTCAATGATGGTTAACAATTTTTGTATTAATGGGTATAGGTGGCTCCACTTGATTGGTCCTTTGGTGATGTGGATCTAGTTGAGTGATGTGGCAAGGATAAAGAGGGATGCCACGTGGCTTTTTTACTCCCTTACTATGTACGGTGGGGCCTTCAAATTTTATGGGTTGTATTCTCAATTGTACTACACATCCTATCATATCTCATGGGATGTGTGTAATAAGTTATTAATCACTAGTCTTTCTAATAATTCCAATTTAAGCTATCTTATGATTTGCATAAGATCTTTTGAGTTGTACTTAAAAAATTCAAATCTCCCCTGCAGCTAATTGGCATAGGGAAATGTGTAATTTTAAATGGCCCTTGACATAATGGATACTAATTATGTGGCTTTAATTAACAATTGGCTTATTCTATGGCTCTTTTGTGATAATCATAGCCCCATAGAGCTAGCATCATTAGAAATGACCACTAAAGCATGTAAAATTCAGGTTTCTTTTGTTACTCCTTACTATCCCGGATGGTGGAGGAATGATAGTTTTTAAAATGCCAAATTCACTGGCGAGCAGTCACTTTTACGGCTAACTTTGTTTCTTTGGGTTTGCTACTATGTTTCGTGGGTCACGATGGGTGGAGATAGAGTAAGAACTGAGCCTGATAATTGTGAGGAGTTTCATAGGGACCCCATTACTTGGCACATTTGTAATGAGGGTGGTCTGGCGCCACTTTTGGAGAGTCTTGTGGGTACAATGAGTGTTTATCGGCCCAATTTGCTGGTTCATGGAAGGATAGGAGGGTCACCATAGGTGGCATCTCGTTGAAGGTGAATGAAGAGGTTATTGGCAAGGTGACGAGCATTTCCCATGATGGAAAGAAGTATAAAAAACACACCAAAATTCAATACTTGGAGAGTCTCAATGCCTTCTTCAAATGTGACGAGAAGCCGATTCAAAAGCAGTCTAGTTTCAACCACGAGGCGTTGCCGACACCCTAGGACAAGGTGTGTCTTGCTCTAATGAAATATGTTACTTTATAATTTTAGTTCAAGGTGTTTTATTTTTACCATTGCCTCTGTAAAACCACTTTAGGCACAAGATTACCCTTAGCTTCCCATTTTTTCTTCTCACCTCTCTGGAAAATTTGGTTAAAGAAACCCTCGAGGTTACCGCTCTCAACTCGGATGATACACCCCCTTTACCTCTGCATCAAGGCCTAATCTTTAGACTCTAGCAATTTTATCTCTCGCTATGCCCGCCCAAACCCATCTTTGTTGTGTGTGTTGAGGAACTAGAAACCCCCAATGTGGCCCCTATTAATCCTTCCCCTACTGCCTCTAAGGGTTCTAAGAGGAAAACCCCCACTCCTGAAATTGAGCCCATTTTTGAACTTAAGCCCAAACCCCCTTCTAAAAATAAGAAAAGCATGGCTGGTGTGGCCCAGTCTAATGCGATAGCCAGGTTATGTGAGCTAAAAAATAAACCCATCAAGAAGGATAGCATACCCATTGCTAAGAAGAAGGGGAAAAAGTTTCTCGGAGCCGGTAGAATTTTAGGCCTTTGACAGTGAAGGTAGGAGCACTAAGGAAAAAGACTCCAAGGGTGATACCATGGCGGCTGTGAGATTTATAGTGGGGGTGAAAAAAACTAGTGTGAGGAGGTCCCATAGACTAGCGAAGAACAAAAAAGGTACCCTGGTTGATGAGATTTCCAGTGACTTGGAGCAGACTGGTGGCATGATTGAAGACAAAAAAGACACAGTTGAAGAGATGAATGAAGGGTTTGTGGAAGGCACTAGCAATTTTTCGGACATGAAAATGGGGCTTAAGGAGGATTCCACTCACTCCTCTGACTCCAGAGTTGGCAGGGATGAGGAGATCTTGAGTAGGAAGGGAAAGAACGACGACCCTGATGTGTTGCAAGATCAAGTTGCTAAAGTGGAGTAGAAATTCATTTGTCTGGCCTGGTTCATGGTTAAGATGATCCACATATCTATTGTCACTCTGTTTAATGTCATCAAGGAGTAAGCGGATAAAAATTATGAAGGGGAAGGACCCAACTGGATTAGGGATGATGTGTTGAATCTCCTTATCCAAAAATGGGAAAATATAGGTAGTTAGTGTTAGGGTCTAGGTGGTACTGGTATTTTCTATTAACGTGTTGTGTCTATGTCCTATTTCCATCTTTTTTGATTATAGACTTTTTGATAATGTTTTGAACTAGTTCCTTTTTGTCCCTATAGGCTCTCCATGTAAAGGGTACAACACCCTGTAAATGCTTCTTATATAATCAAAAACATCACATAGCGCATGAAGGCCAAGATTTATACGTGGAAAACCCAGAATGGGAAAAACCACGTTGAGGATTAGCTCATAATATATTATAATTGGTCCTAAGATATTACAGGGCACACTACTAGGACACACTGTCCTTGAAAGACTCAGTTTGAAATGATTACAAAAGAGTATGACTCACTGCCAAAAAGATGAATTGATGAAATACACCTTCTATGTGTAGAGTTCAGTTCCAATTAAGCTCTAGAAAACAAAGTCCTACAATGATTTGCAGGTACACAACAACTTCCAACAACTTTGCAAAATATCACACTACCGCATATCATGCATACATCTCCTTTCTATGTTTCTTACTCATCATCAAGTACAAAAATGTTTCATACACATATATATACCAACTTACATCAACAAACATCAATTAGGTCATCCTAATTAGATGTAAACAAAATCGATTCAAAATAGCTTGTTGACACAAAACAAAAACTTTTTTGGCACTCAAAACAAAATGTGCAAGACATAAATTAGGTCAATTCAGACCTAATAAAGAACTCTTTGATCACCCACAAAGCGAACACCACTTAACCATGTCATCCAGAAGAATATACAATGTCGAACTTCTGTCATTTAAATATCTCAACCTATTCAACCAAAATTGTTGATAAATCATCCATAGCTGCAAATAATAGTCCTAACCAATGGATTAAAACTACACAGATAGATCTTCTAACATGAATGATTCTAGACCAAATTATCAGATAAGAGTAGCAAAACCATAGTATATTGGATGAACAAAACTGTCACAACCCAATGTTGGCATCAATGACAACACACCGAAGGGCTTCTTCTTCATTCTTTCAACACAATCAAAAATTTAAGAATGGTTTCCAATTACTTAAAATTAATCCATATTTACCATGAAACTAGGGTCTATTATTCTAAATAAATTCATGAGTTGAAGCTAAAAGAAAACTAATGAGAAAGAAACCCTTTGGGAGAATGGAGATAGAGGATTGAATTATCTTATGCTAGATTGATTGACATCCAAGTTATATCTTAAATAAATTAAAAATTAAAAAATGTAGAGAAACTAAAAATATTTTAAATAAAAGCTATAATTTATATGTCCATGAGTGTGTGTAATAAATAATTAATATATCTAAATAAAAGATTTAATCTATTTGAAATGAATTGTGTTGCACCTCTTCATATGATTATGGTGAGGTTAATTCAATCACTTTCTCCCCCATAAAGAAATACATTTCTCCTTCTATAGGTGATTGCATTACAAATACTTAATATTTTAAGTGGTGCCTTGTATCACTCTTGTAAACCCTACACCTACATTGACTAACCTCTCAAGGGTTTTTTTGACCTTTTTCCTAAGAATAATATAACTAGTTTAGGATAAATGGATCATTTTTTCCCTATGCTCATGCTTAACAATCTAAAATTTACTATGGATGATTACCTTGATCTATAGAAAATCAATCCAACTATGGTCATAGGTTATCTTTCCACTCCTTTTATTCATAGACTTTGAAGATGATTAGGAAAGGAATAGAAATTACCAATACTAATCAAGGATTCAATAACCAAATTTTAAGATCTAGCTCCAACAACTTGTCAAGACACATTTTGATTTTCTCTAAATATACGCATTTCTATAAATTCAAGGGTAGACCATAGAGACTCTCCTAATGTAGTAACGGAAAAATTAAGCATTTTCCTTACTTGGTTTGATAATTGATATTAAAATTGAACAAATGATGTCTTGGAGTGGTGTTGTAATGTTTTGTACACATTCACATAATTCTAGGACCTTTATATGATTAAATCATACCTTAATTGATCCTTTGCAATGGTGTTGTAAAGTGTTGTAACACACATTCACACTTTTCTAGGATGCATTTGCTTAATTAAGCCTAATGGGACCCTTTCTAATAAAATTTACATAATGTGTACCTTGTTTAAGTGTTGTAAAGTGTTATAAAACACTTTCACATTTATCTAGGTGGTCATTAATTAATTATGAGTAATTGGAGTAATTCACCCCCTTTAAATTCAAATTTAAACCTTAATTTTAACACCTCCCAAAGATCTATCCCGACACTTATAGTTCAATTAACAAAATATTTCATTGGGAAAAGTTTGGTCCCAGTAAAGTATGCTAGGACCCATTCACCCTAGGTGGTGAATGGGTCCTCCCTTAATAGGACCCCCCTTTTTCAATTGATCTAGAATGGGTTTTTAGCCTTCTTTCAATCCCCCAAGGTTAGGTCCTAGTAAATTGTTTCAAGACCTATTCGCCCAAGGTGGCGAATGGGTCCTCCCTTAATGAGACCCCCCTTTTTGAATTTCATTCTAGCGAGAATTTAAAAATGTTTCTTTCCAGATCTGGTGTCGTCCTTCATTGTTTGAATTTCAAGGTTAATCTCCTAATTTAGTATAAATAAGGGGTTAATTCACCTGGTTTCATCCTAGACTTTCAAGCATTCAAGCATTCAAATGATCAAGTATTATAGAGCATTACAAGAGCATTCATAAGGCATTTCAAGGTAGATTTTAAGAGTTTATTGCAATAATTCAAGATCATATCATCATGTCAAGGGTTTAATGCATGCATGCATGTGGTTGAGCTAAGATAGTTAATGTTGCACTGAGGATCCATTTACAAGCATCATTTCACATCCAATATCTACATTCTTCATGGCCACTACATGTTAGATTTCATATTTGTTTTACAAGAGAACATCCAAGGTGATATCATTTACATTATTTCATATTCATGCTTCATTTTATTCATTTAATCATTTGGTTTCATTACCTACAAGGGGTTTGATTGAGGCGAACCCCCATTCACTAACAAATAACAAGTTTTTATACACTTGAGAGTGTAATTGTATATTTACAAGTTGAAGATCTAGTTGAGCAAGATTTGGAGCAAAATTGTCAAAGTTGCAAAGTTGCAAAAGTTGTCATTCAAAGTGTAAAATCAAGGAATCAAATCTATAGAATTTCATACAAACTTCTAGAAGCTGATAACAGGGAATTTGAGAGTGTATACATCAAGGAAAATGATCCTAAATTAGTTTTTTGAAACCCTAAAGGGACCCCATTTTCCACTGAAGGCGAATGAGTCCTTTGTAGCTCAAAAATAACAACTTTTTGGCCAAGTACATAACTTTTTATGCTCTAAAAATCTCCCCCATAGTTGATTTAACAGTTAGGAAGTGTTTCTGATTGTTATTGGCATCTTATTTTACACATAATTGAGTGTTTATGGTCTTAGAAAAATCAGTGGTTCGTCATCTTGTTGATTCATTTTGGTGGACCCTATTTTTTACCATAAACACCTAAATTATCAAAAGTGGGCTAATTTATAGTTTTGTGATTAATTCCTCAATCATAGAAGTTATCAAATGAAATAATTAATCTATTCATAAATTAAAAAATATTCATAAACTATTGTTCTTGCATATGTGATGAATCAAAAACATTGACCCCCTTGCTTTCCATTCTATTACCCTAAACCCTAAATCAATGTCTTAAGGAGTCCTAATATGACATTTCTTAAGGGGATAAAAGAAGTTCTCAAAATTTGGTGAAGTTTCCATCCTATTACCCTAAACCCTAAATCGATGTCTTAAGGGGTCCTAATATGACATTTCTAGCTTTAACTAATATTTCAAGAGAGGCTTCTCATGGAAGGGGAGGATGAAGGCTTCTTATGATAAGATCGTGCAAGATTATAATATGAATGAGATTTCATGAGAGTTGGTTAGTCAGAAAAAGAGTTATCTCAAACTATTCCACAAGAAAATGTTTTTTTGTGAAGAAAAGAAGGTTTGCTAAATTATTCGATGCCATTGCACAGTATGGGTATATAATTCAAAGGCTCTACGCATCTTTTCTATTCCTTCATAAACACTACCTTTTTCACTAACTTGCAAGTCAATTATTCCAAGGGTCACCCAAGCTTCAACATTTTCAAGTACTATCAAGTTCATTATTTGGAAGGAACTCATTTTGGAAGCCTTTTATGTTTCAAAATGCAACTAACATTGTAGTTATATCATGAGTAGCTCAACCAATAAATTTTTTTATAGAAAATTGCAACCTTTTGAATACCCTTTAAAATATTAACTTATATTAAACACATAGAGCTGAGAAAGATAGTGCTTCATGATTTACCATTTATTTAGTTTGGCATTGATGTAAAAAATAATAGTTAAAGCTAGAAGCACTATCTTGAACTTCACCAAATTTTATCCCCTTATGCCACCAAATGTTTTGTCTGAGGACCTTACTTCATAGATCCCCTTAAGCCATCCTATTACCTTAAACCCTGAACTCTAAATCCATCATATTGTCCTAGGACCTTAATTCATAGATCCCCTTAAGCCATCCTATTACCCTAAACCCTAAAGCCATCATTTTGTCCTAGGACCTTAATGAAATTTGGTTTCCTTGGGAATCTTCACCAAATTTTATTCCCTTAAGCCATGTTACTTTTTCCTAGGACCTTAATTCATAGTTCTCCTTAATCCATCCTACAAGGTCCCCTTAAACCATCATAATTTCTCCTAATTTAATGTAATTTTTAATGAGATTTCACAGCACATTAACAGTTAATTATTTTTTAATTAGTAACATGCCTTAGACATAAATGAGCCTTACACATTTTTTCATTTGTATTCAATTAGGTCATCTATATTGAATGGTTTAAGGGGATTTTAAAACATGTATCTTACAATTTGAAATTACAAAATTAATACAGGTTCACTTATATCTTAGACATCATGGATCAATTCAATATTAATGATATCCGTAATCCACCTCCATGTCCTCCATCTTCACCCCCTTCACCTCCACCTCCACCCACTCCACCTCATAACCCCCCACCTCCACCACCTGAATCCAATGGTGCTCATTTTCAAGTACAGATCAATGTGAATGTTAGATCCATTCAAGATCAAATCAATGCTATTTAGAATGAACAATGTATTCCACCACCTTTGAGGCATTTTGCATCTACAATTCAAAAAAAATTTGATGTCGTTAGGTCCATAGATGTGGTCTTAGATTAGCATCAATGATGGATAGAGGAGAGGAGACAATCCTATTCTGAAAATTAAAACACAAAGAAATGAAGAGATGCAATAGAGAGCCGCAACAATTTATTAAGACAATGATCTTATTAAGTTTTATTGAATAATTTCATAGTTCACACTGACAATGATCAATTTTTTATAAAGAATTTGACCTTGGATGGATATTTTATAAAGAATTTGGTTGGATGAATATTTTATAAAGAACTTGGTTGGATGGATATTTTTAGTGATGAATTTGGTTGGATGGATATTTTTTAATGTTGAATTTATGAATATAATAGTATAATGATGGATATAATAGTATAATTTATGACTACTATCACAATGTTAAAGGGGATTAAATCCTAAACCCTAAAGCCATCATTTAATCCTAGGATTGTTAAGCCTTAGATCTGCTTAAAACTATACTTAGGACCCCTTAAAGCCATCATATATTATTTATTACATACTTTAAATGTAGATTTTAAAAAATAATATATATTTAACTTAATGAAATTTGGTTGCCTTGGGAAAATTCACCAAATTTTATCCCCTTAAGCCATCATTTTTTCCTAGGACCATCATTCATAGATCCCCTTAATTCATCCTATTACGACCCCTTAAGCCATCATAATTTCTCCTAATTTAATATAATGTTTAATGAGATTTCACATCACATTAACAATTATTTATTTTTCATTTGTAATATGCCTTAGACATAAATGAGTCTTAGGGATTTTTTCATTTCTATTCAATTAGGTCATTTATATTGAATGGTTTAAGGGGATATTTAAGAAAATGGTTTAAGGGGATTAAACCTTAAACCCTAAACCCTAAATCCTAAAGTAATCATTTAGTCCTAGGATAGTTAAGCCATAGATCCCTTTAAAACTAGATACTTATGACCCCTTCTAAGCCACCATATGTTCTTAATTAGGTCTCCTAAACGTACATTTTTAAAAAATAGTATATTTTTAACTTAATGAAATTTGGTTGCCTTGGGAAACTTCACCAAATTCTATTCCCTTAAGCCATCATAATTTCTCTTGTTGGATAAATATATTTTTTAATGAGATTTCACATCACATTAACAATTATTTGTTTTTTCATTTACATGCCTTAAACATAAATGAGATTTTTGTGAATGTTTTAAGTTTATTTTTTAGTATGTACAAGTATTAAAATTACATAGTTCTAGATCTTAAATTTTGAAATTTCTATGTAGACATGGTAAATTTCAATGATGTATGCATGCATTGTACATCCTATTTTTTATTTTAAACATGTAACTTAAATTTTAAAATTTGTATGTACATGCTCAAGTTGAATCAATGTATGTATGTGTATGTATATGTATGTACATCTTATTTAAATAAATTTGCATGTACGTTTAAAATTTAATTATTTCTTGTAATTTTGTACTTGTTTGTTAATTTTGTATAATTTAATGTAGGTTCACTTATATATCATGGATCAATTCAATATTGATGATATCATTAATCCACCTCCTCAGTAACCTCCACCTCCACCTCCCCCTCCACCCCCTCCACCTCATAACATCCCACCTCCACCACCTACAAGATTTGATGAGGCTCGCTTGTGAGCATATATCAATGAAACTATTGTATCCATTCATAATCAAATCAATGTTGTTCAAAATGAAGCATTGATTCCACCACATGTGAGGCATTTTGCATCTACGATGCAAAACTTGTTGATGCCATTAGGTCTATTGATGTGGGCTTAGATAGGCATCAAAAATGGTGAGAGGATATGAGACAATTTTATTCGGATGATCTTTCCTATAAACAAATTTTGGACCTGAAAATAACAAAATCCCATCTTGCACCTTTTTTTGTCGACCCTACCACTCACCAACCCATTCCTATAAATAAACCTAGAATATCAATGAGGTGGTGCATACATCACAAATGACTGCACATTTTTGGGAGCGATGGTGGATAGTCGTTCAGTCATGTCTGCATTAGGATCTTTGAGTATGCTCGCAAGAAACCTTAACGAGCATACTTTTGTAATGGCGGTTGGAGATCCTAGAGACCGTGATGATGGAGGAGTGTTCTATGGAGTTGGTCCTAGTACCACTGCATGAGTGTTGACACCCCATGTATGTACCAGTTTCCATCATCTATGTTATGGACCTGATCAGGCTACACCCAGTTCAGGTGGACATGGAGATTCTGGTGAAGAATCTAGTCACATCAGTTCATACATTGATTTTCTTACTATAGAGCATCACCCTACAAACAGTGTGACACAGGTATAAATATGCATGTACATGTTAAATTTATAAGAATTTTTTAAGCACATGTGTTTTTAATGAACATATACATCAAAAAAATTATAATATTTTAACAATCAAATTGTTTCCAGTGTAGATGACACTAACCATAGGGGAATCATCTACTCCTCGAGTTTTTATGTCGACACCAATGCAAGTCAGCAACCCTTATGGGGTTTTTTTAATTTCAATTTTTTAAATAATATGAAATAATATTTTAACTTGGATTTTTAATTTGTAGTTCAATCATGAACATATGTTTCAAATATTTATGCTAGTTCAAGAGAGTCAATTAACTTCCACATCGGGTCCACCTGAGAGGTTGTTGAGCGCTCATCCATTGTCGGTCATCTCACATCAAGTGTAGGTACATGTATATTGTAAATTATTTAAAGTTACTATACTTACAATTTTATATTTTAAACTCACTATATCAAATGTGCATGTGCAAGTAAATTTATTATAAGCGTTATGTCTATGTATGTAGGTTGACACAACAATGAGAATGGGGATCAGACACACATTTAATGTGGTGGCAACTCAGGAGACATCTGAATTTTAGGTTGTTTAAAAAAAAATCTACACAATGTGTGCACACTTGAATATATATATTTTTTAACCTAATTCAAGTACACGTGTGCTTTAAATTTGACCTTCTAGGACCTTTTTAGTACCATTTTTTGCCTTGATGAAGTCACACCACCTCAACCAGGACATGTAGAGTAGCCTCAGATGGTAATTTAAGTTTTTATTATATTTAAAGTCAATTACAAATTATACATTGTGAATAACTTAAAATAAATTTAAAATTGAATATATATATGCTCATACATGTTAAATTCTTTTTTCTTTTATAGCATGAGACACATCTTGTAGCTGAGCATGTAGAGACAGGTCCTAGAATAGAGGATTCACAACAACCTCTTATGATACAATTTAAATATGATAAATTATAAATTAAATTAAATTAAATCAATTTTAATTGTACACTTACATCTAATTTTAACTTTCTTTCTCTTGTACGTAGATTGATTCAGAGCATGTAGAGACAGGTCCAGGTGCACCAGAGCATGCAAAGTAGCCTCACATAGTAATTTAATTATATGATAAATTATAAATTAAATTGGTGTAAGCTAAAACTAGAAATTAGCTTAACAAAAAAATGTGCAGCAACATTAGCAAGAGATCATTATATATTTCCCAAAAATATGAATGCAATATAACTCATAAATGAGAATTTATTCACATTACAATTTTCTTGGAACTCTCCCCCTTGACTTCAAGCTAAGAATACTACCTCACTTTTATACACAAACATTAGCTAATTTCAAGCTTAATCCCAATCCGATACATTTCCCTTTATTTAGGAAATCTAAACAAAATTTCCTATTTCCCCTCTAACTTCCTATGATTTAGTTAAAACAACTTTATTCGGGAGAGATTACAATCCTCTCTAGAAATATTTAGAATAAACTAATTTAAATGATGCACCTGCATCAGACTCCCAAGGAACAAAAGATTTGGTCATGGACTCCTGTCCATGAGTTCCTCAATACTTGTACCATGCTTGGATAGTTTTGAAGCTGTCATCCATGTAGCATCTTCAAGTGGGCATCCCATCCATTTGACTAAGTACTAAAAATATTCCTTGCCCCTAGTTTTCTTGACCACTTTATTGTCCAAAATTTCCTTAGGTTGTTTTGGCATTTCTTTGGGTAACTGTTGCTTCCGCTCAACAATTTTCTCTTCACCTCTTTCAGGTACTTCAATTGTGTGTTCTTCACCTTTGAAAGGGTATAAATATGCAACGTTAAAGATAGGAGAAATTCCAATGCCTGTTGGAAGTTCTATTTCATATTCATTGCTAGAAAACTTTCTTAGGGTCCTATAAAGACCAATTTTCTTAGCCTTTAACTTATTATACTTGCCCTTTGGAAATCTTTCTTTTCTGAGGTGAGCTAAAACAAGATCACCAACATTAAAATAAACTTCTCTCCTCTTCTGATCAGCTCTCTTTTTGTACTTGATGGTGCTTTCTTCAAGTTTCCTTTTTACCTGTTCATACAAATCTTGCATTGCACTTGAAAAGTCTTCACCGTCAACACTTCTTATTTCCATTTTACCCAAATTTCTTAGCTCATATACTCCTCTAGGATGCATACCATACATAATTTGAAAAGAACTCATACCTGTGCTCCAGTTAGGTGAGTCATTGTATGTGAATTTTACTTGTGCAAGTACCCAATCCCACTGTTTGGGATGCATACTAACCAAACTTCTCAAGATGTTTCCAAGGCTTATATTGAATACTTATGTTTGACCATCTATTTGAGGATGGTAAGCTAAGTTGAAGCTTAAATTAGTGCCCAAATTTTTCCATAGAGTCCTCCAAAAGTGTCCTACAAATTTAGTGTCTTGATCAGAGACAATGCTTTTAGGAAATCTTTGTAGTCTAACTATCTCTTTGAAGAAAAATTTGGCAATATTAGTAGCATCACTTATTTTTGTACATGGAATAAAATGCACCATTTTGGAAAAAAATTCAACTACCACAAAGATTGAATCATGTCCCTTTTGAGTTCTTGGTAAACCGAGTACAAAGTCCATACTAAATCCCATGGCCTGTCGGGAATCGGAAATGGTTGATATAAACCTGCATGTTGACTGCTTCCCTTGGCATGTTGACACACTTTACACCTTTCTACAAACTTCTTAACATCATTACTCATACCTGGCCAATAATAGTGTGCACTCAACTGAGCTAATGTCTTGTTTTGCCCGAAATGCCCTGCTAAGTTGCCACTGTGTTTCTCTTTCAATAAGTTCTTTCTATGGAACTTCTTGGAATGCAAAGTTGACTTCCTTTGAATAGTAGACCTTCTTGTATCATGAAATCCATCCAAGGAATTCTATCCCTGCTAAGAGGATTTACACATGCTTCATATGCCTCTTTTAAGTCTATATATTCCTTGTACATTTCTCTTAGGTCATCAAAACCCATTATACTCACTTTAGATCCCTACATGATCAAGCTTCTTCTGCTTAGAGCATCTACAACTTTGTTAGTTTGGCCACTTTTATGCTTGATAACAAAGGTAAAATTTTGTAGAAATTCAACCCATTTTACATGCCTTTGATTTAATTTGGTTTGGTTATTGATAAACTTTAAAGCATGGTTATCAGTATACAACACAAATTCTTTAGGCATTAAATAATGCCTCCACTTTTTCAAAGCTTGAACAAGAGCATAAAATTCCTTATCATATGCAGAATACTTCTTTCTTGCATCATTTATTTTCTCACTATAGTAATCAATTAGCTTATCCTCCTAACTTAGAATAGCACCTACTGCCATCCCACTAGCATCACATTCAACTTGGAAAAGTTTACTGAAATCAGGTAAGGCTAAAACTAGTTGTTTTGTAATCTTTTTCTTAAGCAACTTAAAAATTGCTTCAACTGCTTTAGTCCATTGAAATAGTTGTCTATTTCCCTTGATTGTATCAACAATTGGAGCACAAATTCCAATGAAGTTTCTTATGAACTTTCTACAAAAACTAGCAAGTCCATGAAAACTTCTTACATCAAAGATATTCCTTGGAGTAGGTCACCCTATTATGGCTTTAATCTTTTCAGGATCCATTTTCAAACCATCTTTAGATAGCACAAATCCCAAATAGATTAACTCGGGTTTCAAAAATGTACACTTCTTAAGATTGATTAAAAAAAATTCATGTTTCAACTTAATTAAAACCAATCTTAAGTGTTTGAGATATTCTTCCTTTGATTTCCTATAGATTAGAATATCATCAAGATAGACTATAACAAATTTTCCTATGAATTCTTTAAGTACTTCATTCATCAATCTCATAAAAGTACTTGGAGAATTTGTTAAACCAAATGGCATTACTAACCATTCATAAATCTCATCATTTGTTTTAAATGTCGTTTTCCATTCATCACCTTCTCTTATTCTAACCTGATGATACCCACTTTTTAAATCTATTTTGGAAAAACACTTAGCACCACTCAGACAATCCATTAAATCATCCATACGAGGCAAAGGAAATCTATACCTGATGGTGATTTTATTTATGGCTCTGGAATTTGTACACATTCTCCATCCTCCATCTTTTTTTGGACTCAATATTGTAGGAACAACATAGGGACTTAGACTTTCTCTGACCAATCCTTTGTTAAGCAGATCTTGTACTTGGACTTTGATCTCTTCATTCTCCCTTTGAGTCATTTTATAAGTTACTTTATTTGGCAAGTTAGCTCTAGGAATGAGATCTATATGATGGTTGATACTTTTGATCGGTGGCAATTCATTAGGCAAATCATCCACAACAATATCAATAAATTCATCTAACATTCTCTGAATTTCTACAGGTAAATCAGCTAATTTTTTACTTGTAAGAATTACTTTTGGTTTTCCAATTAGAGCAAAATTTACCTCTTCATTCTTCATTTGATGCAAAAAATCTTTCCCACTTACCATCAATACCTTAGGACTGACCTCCTCAACTGCATTTTCATCCTTAAGGGGTATCAATATGTGCTTGTGTCCACCTTTTTCAAAAGTATATTTGTTACATATTTCATCATGGATTGCCTTTCTGTCAAACTGCCAAGGTATACCTAAGAGAATATGACAGACATCCATTAGCATAACATCACATATTACTTTATTTTTGTAACTCCCTATGTTAAACTCTACTTGACATTGTTCGTTTACCAATACCTGATGTCATTTTTGCAACCAAGACACCATATATAGATTTGGATGTGTTGTCTTTTTCAAGCCTATTTTATCAACCATTTCAGTAGATACAAGATTGTTAGTACTCACGCTATCAATTATAAATTTACAACATTTACCTTTAGCCTTGCAAGTAGTTCTGAACAACGCTTTCTTTTGTGCGGTCTCGTGGATTTCTTTATTTGGCTTAAGTAAGACTTGTTTCATGAGCAGTGACTCTCCAACCTTAGGTACATTTGTATGAACAAGTGATTCTATAGTATCCTCCTCAATTTGAACAATATTTGCACTTCCTCTAAAAGAATCATTACCTTGGCAGTATCCTCTAATGTGAATAAGGTCTTCCTCTAAAAGAATCATTGCCTCAGGAGGATTGTTCTTGGTGATGTGAGCTACTGGCTTCTCTATGAGATTGTCATTGACCTCTTCCACTTGGTGATCCTCTTCCTCTGAAACTTCTACTTCTCCCTCTCGAGCTTTGTGCTTGTTTTCTAGAAAGTTTCTCTTCTACTTTGAGAGCAGACTGGTATGCCTCTTCCACTATTCTTAGACACAAAAGATTAATTTCATCTTGAATATTATATCTCAGTCCATTGAGATATCAAGCCACCTTTTCTATATCATCTTCAATATGACCAGCTCTAATGGTCAACCTATAAAATTCTTCTATATAATCTTTAACTGACATTTATTTTTGCTTAATATTTTGCAATTTCTTGAAAAGATTAAGTTGGTAATCTTTAAGAAAGAATTTACCTTTTAGTTTAGCTACCATCCTTTCCCAGTTTTGGATCTTTGGCTTGTCTTTTCATCTTCTTTCATCTTGTACTCCATCCCACTAGAGGGATGCATGACTCTTCAATCAGGTTACAACAAATTTTACTTTTTTGTCATCAAAAACATTTTCATAATCAAAATATTTTTCCACTACACTTATCTAGTCGATCAGTCTCTCAACATCTAGGCTACCTTCATAAATAGGCACCTCCAACTTGGGTTTGGAACTTTCTCCCATAATTGCTTTAATGAGTCTTGTTTCAAATCCTTCTTCCTCAAGTTCTGCTACTTCTTGAGGTTCTTCCTCTCTGTCGCTGACATCATTCATGTCAATGCCTCCTCTTTGTGCAAGTTCCATAGCCTGCAACCGTGCTTGCATTTGTCTCATCTCTTCTAAAATTTATGCATTTGCAGCTTGTCTTCCTCGTCCTCGTCCTCTTCCTCGAGCTCTGAATGCTATCTCTTGGCAAAGAAAATCTTCTCTTATACCTATAGGAATGTTTTCCTGCTCTAATAACAATGGTGTGGGGCTGAGAAACAATTTACTTCTCATATGCAAATTAATAAATTGATAATTGAATTCCAATTTGCAATAAAAATTTCAAAATTAAAAAACCCGTCATATTTCAACCTATAACTGCTCACCCATCAAAACATTTTTTTTAGAATGATTTATGGGTTTGATGTTGCTCGTTCCTAGCTTTCCAAAACATTTTGAATTTCTTGATTTTGTTTAGAAATGAGAAATTTATGGGCATTTTACTGAGACTGGTTAGAAACAAAATTTGAAAACGTCTTTTTTAAAAAAAATCATTAAGCACTTCATGCAACAATCTTACTCCTCAAATTAGTGGTAGATTTATCTTCAATCAAACTCCTTTAATCAAAGAGCAACAATGATCCTTCCAAATACTATGAATGCTCCTCAAAATTGTTGTGAGCTACAATATAGATTCAATCGCCCTTTCTACCAGTTGTGGCTTGCTATGCAATGAACTCTCAGACAATGCAACAATAAACAACTCCAAATTTGAAAAATCTTCAATTTTGATTTCAAATACTTTTACAATATTTAACCCAAATCAACTCCATCATGTTTGGCTCTGATACCAAACTAGCGTAAGCTAAAGCTAGAAATTAGCTTAGCAAAAAAAATGTGCAGCAACATTAGCAGGAGATCATTATATATTTCCCAAAAATATGAATGCAATATAACTCATAAATGAGAGTTTATTTACATTACAATTTTCCCGGAACTCTCCCCCTTGACTTCAGGCTAAGAATACTACCTCACTTTTATACACAAACATTAGCTAATTTCAGGCTTAATCCCAATCTGATACATTTCCCTTTATTTAGGCAATCTAAACAACAATTCCTATTTCCCCTCTAACTTCCTATGATTTAGTTAAAAAAACTTTATTCGGGAGAGATTACAATCCTCTCTAGAAATGTCTAGAATAAAATAAATTAAATGATGCACCTGCATCATAAATTGTCATTAAATAATTTTTAATCGTCTTACATCTGATTTCATCTTTCTTTCTCTTGTACAGAGTGATTCAGGTCATTTGGGTGGTTCGTGTGGTGTGAAGAGGTCTCTTGATTATAGATACGATATGAGTTAGATGATTTCATGGGTTGTATTTGATTATTTAATGGACTACATATATTGTTTCTCATGGACTTAATATATTGTTTCATGGACTTTGTTTCATGGGATGTATTCTGATGGACTTAATATAGTGTTTCATAGACTTTATTGATTTTAGTAATTTATGGTCTATTATTGTTAAATAGTAATTTACACGTGTATTTATGCATTTTATGTGAAATTTTAATACAAACTTGATAGGACATATTTTTACTTTACAAAAGTTTTATAGTCAAGACATTAATAGGACATTAATGTGAAATTAAATAAAAATATGAAATTAAAATTGAAATTAATAAGACATTTAAATATTTGTACTTTACAAATTTAGTGATTCATAGTCAAGGCATTAACTTATCACAGAAGTTCTAAAAAATTTACTAAGGGGATCAAATACTTCAATGTACATGTCTCATATTTAATCACTACAATTGTTTAAGGGGATTAAATAAATTCTCAAAAAATTGCTTAAGTGGATGAAATACTTCAAAGTACATGTCTCATATTTAATCGCAATTGATATAATTAAGTAACTTAGAATTTAGGATGACTCATCATAACAATCACGAAAGTTATACAAAAATAATGTTAATGTTAATATAATTTATGTCGTAATAGGATGTCTTAAGGGGTTCTAATAGGACTTCTTAAGGGGATAAAAGAATTCAAAGTACATGTCTCATGTTGGATCACAATTGATATAATTAAGTATTAGACTTTAGAGTGACTCATCATAACAAATTATATAATTAATTATAAGTATTTAGGATATGTCCTAATAGGATGTCTTAAGGGGATGAAATACTTCAAAGTACATGTCTCATATTTAATCACAACTGGTATAATTAAGTAACTTAGAATTTAGGATGACTCATCATAACAATGGAATTCTATACAATTTAAATAGTGTCAATGTTATTTTAATTTATGTCATAATAGGATGTCTTAAGGGGTCCTCATACGATGTCTTAAGGGGATCAAAGAAGTTCTCAAAATTTGGTGAAGTTTCCCAAGGCAACCAAATTTAACAATAATATACATGATATTTAGTGATTATACAATCAAATTTAAAGTTTCAAAGTAGGAAAACATGCACATTTAACAAACAAAATATATAGAATATTGATTTTGATATATAAAAGTGTAGAGTATAATTATGTATGTACATGTATACAAATTTGTACAAAATGTGTAATTGTGTAATTATGTATGTAGACATATGCCAACTCAAAACAATATTTACAAAATGTGGCTATGTCATCTCAAGAAAATTTGAAAGTTGTGTCTGGAATGTAGTACGTATTCACGCCACCTAATATAAAAATGATACAAACAATATTAATGAAATCATCAAAACATGTATTTTAATTTAAATATAAAACTATCTATATGTAGACAACTTGTACCTCTATTTAAAAGTATTCCATACATGTGTAGGCTGAATTTGCATCCTCTTCTTTTTGTTTCAAAGTATTAGATCAATGTGATGATGGCTTAAGGATAATAAATCAATTTTAACTATTAATATACAAGAAATATCAATATATAATCAAAACATGTATTTAAATATAATTTAACTAATAATTACATGTTTATACCAAGTATTCCATGTCATTGAGGTTGAATCTGCATGGACTCTCATTTTTATCTCAAAGTATGTGATGAATTTGTGATGATGGCTTAAGGATATAAAAGAAAAATTTAAATCAATTTCAACTAATAACACACAAGCAATATCAAAACATTTATTTAATGTATTTAAAAGGACAATATAAAACTAAAACTATATTTACCTATATTTACTTATTCCATTGTATCATTTGCGTCCTCTCTTTTTTGCAACACATCTATGATTTTCTCATGCTCTTCCATATAAATTTTTCATAGCTCTTTATTTGTAGGTCTTACACGATACCTCACTAGTTTTATATTTGTTGCCACTACTAAATGTGATTTGTGTATAATCTTCTTATGTGTTTCATATTCTTTGAATGCAGGCAAACCATTCTTCCTTATTAGGTATTTTCATAGCCAAGTGCCAAAAACCACCACCAAACCTATTAGATAACATGATAGCCATCATTAAAGAAGTTCTCAAAATTTTCTTAAGGGGATCAAAGAATTTCTCAAATTTTTCTTAAGGGGATCAAATACTTCTTATCAAAATTTGCTTAAGGGGATGTCTTAAGGGGATCACCGTACCTATTGGATAATGATATCCATCATCTTCTTCTTGAGGTGCTATTAACTTATGTTTAGTCTCCACATAATGATCCAACCAATATTCTATTTCCTCTTCATTCCCCTCAGGTGCAACAACATAATACACATGTCCTACAAACAAAATTTAAATTAATAACTTGCACATGTCCATATAATTTGACCAATATACATACATCCATTCATTATGTATATAAATAAATAAAAGTATTACAAAATAGTAATAAAGTAAAATAAAATGATATTTTTGAATTAAATTACCTTCTTGTACAAGGTTTGAAACACATTCATAGTCATCTGATGCAAACACTTGATCATTGTCTTCAATTGTTGTTTCATATTGATCATGTGCTTTTGCAGGTGTCAACGATCTTTGTTTCCACTCTTCAACCCATTCTATATTTTCACATGCTTCCCAATCTCCTAAAATACAAAACTGACAAAAACATGCAAGCTTCCTTGTCCAGATAGTCCATGTGCTTGCATTCAAACTCTTAAATGAATGTCATTTAGTAGATATATTGATTGTCTCGCAATCAAGTCTATGTAGAATGTTCTCTTCTTCAACCAACCAAAAGAATCAGCGAACTATAGAGTACTCGCTTGAACTAGGTGTAGATAATATTGTATTGCACCAATCCACAATCCCATGTGCACCTTTAAATTTTACTGCATCCTCAAATTTCAATTGTTCTCTAGCAAGAATTCTTGTAACACACGCACCGGCTCCATCCTATTCTCCTTTACCATGTCCAACTTCAAAAAAACTCCACATATTTTAGACATTATTTTCCTTATGAACCTTACTTAAAAAATAGAACATTTGAGCATTCTTGAACTATCTTGTACAATTATCTGACCATATGAGATGTTTTATCATTTGGATTCCTCTTTCTCTTAAATTTATATAAAATATATTGAAACAGTATTGAACAAACTCTAATGAGTGTAACCAGTTGTCACTCAAATAGAAATGATACTTCCTCAAAACTTTTCTATCATCTGCATGTTTATAAACAATATGAACAAACATAGCCGCTTGCACTAAATTGTAATATTGTGATTGGATTTCCTCTTGTCGAGCTAGAGTATAGTACCAACTGGAAATGTGTTTCTAAATGCGTGAAATTGTCCATCAAGCCATTGAGCATGTTGAGAGTGCTTGAAATATTTTGGTACAATCACTCTTAAATTATGAAATGAATGCATGTACACTAACTTTTTTTGTAATTAATCACAATGCTTTCCAATTTTTCCATATTTTAAAAAATAGTCAACATTCTTAAATCTGTTAACATCCACTAATTGATGTCCAAAATCATTATCAACACTTTCATGCATACAAACTCTTAAGAATGAAAGACTACCACAACTAGCACATTATCCAAAAATATATGAACTTAAATAAAATAATTTCTAATTAATTTTTCACAAAACAAAATTGATATAAACTCCATTATTGTTTTAGGTGGCATATTAATGCCACATTCCTGCATAATCATGTTAGTATGTAAAGTACAACATATATATCGAAAAACATCATAAAAATAACAAAATTAAACATGCATTTTACAACAACAATATATTTGTTGCTTATTGATTTTTACATACCAAGGTCTACATTTTTCAAAAGACCTTTGAATTATTTTAATATTATGAGGTAACACTAAACCACCACAATTTTTTTCTATAAAATTCAATTTGTGTTGTATCTAATAGGTGTTTTGGATGAGGATTGCAGACTTTGGATATGCTCATAATTTTAAAACATCTCTAGCATTAGATGATACCCTAGTATTATCATGCTAATATTTTTAATCAAAGTTTTGATTTCAACATCCAATTTCATGTCAGACCTTGAGAGTCGGCCATTAAAACTCCAACAATGGTTGATTGGATCATTTTCTACACTTTCTCTTCTCATTGCTGCTCTTAGCAATGTTTTATGATGTATTTTTAGAATTTAACTAATATTGCTTACCATTATTTTACTCAAATTTTATTTATTAACTATAGCAGTTGTTATAGCTCATCTTACTACATTCTTAAATTTAGATCAACTATTTTTTCCAATAGACTCAATGGCACTAGCAACCGTAGACATAGCATGTTTTAGTGATTGATCTTTTCTTCTTGGTTTAACAAAAATTCCTAACTTGTTCATTAATTTTATCATTTTCCACATTCTCATCAATTGGATCATTAGTTGATATTGTTGAAATGAAATTTTTTTACGATAAAATAATTCTTTGTATAATCTATTGGCATGCATTATTATTTGTCTCCAAGAAATCTTACCAAGAAGATTATCAAAAACATCACTTTCAATTTTAAATTTTTTTTTTTTTTTTTCATTTTCAACATCACATCCTAGATTTTCATTTTCATTTCAACTTCAAAACAATTTTCATTTTCATCAACAAAGCAGTTTTCATTTTCATTTTCAACAAAACGATTTTCATTTTCATTTTCAACAACAAAACGATTTTCATCTTCATCTTCAACAACAGAACAATTTTCATTTTCAATTTCATTTTCAACAATTTGTATAAAATCTTCTTCTCTACGAATATTACCAATTTCAATGTCGTTAAATCCAACATCTAGTAAAAATTCTACAAAAAAGTTTTCATTTCACTCAAAGCTGGATTTGAAGATATACCTAGATTTGTGCCTATTGAAACATTCTCCATAGAATTGAAAGGGGGATTTGAAGACATACTAGGACTAGTTTGTATAATTGTATTATTTTCCAAATTAACCTCTTGCAAACTAGCATCATCTACAACCATGGTCTCCTCAATGTTTTTATCTTCAATAGTTGTGGAATTGGATGTTTCAGCATTATTCATTGATTGAATCCTCATTCTTCTATCTCTTTATCTTTTTGCCTCTTTCTCTCTCTTTGCTTCAGTTTCTTCAAGGGTCGATACCTTCTCATATTTCTTCTTATTATGAGCTTGTGAACCCATGATTACAAAATTCTCAAGCACGAATGAATGTCAATAGTGAAATTCTTCCTCTTTTGTTCCTCCTTCAAACAAGTAGAAAACGAACACAATTCCACTCAAAAAATTGTTCCAATGCCTCCTTTTAAAAATTCAATTCAAATTGCAAGTTGAAGACCTGTAAAGACAAAACTTGATAGAAAATAGGTGAAATTGGTGTAGTTGGTCGTACATGTCAAGTTGTAGAATTGATAGTAACATTTTGCCAGTAAAAATTTAAAAAAAGGTCAAAAAAGAAATGGGATCCCGTTTCTTTTTCAATGTTCTGAATAATAAATAAAAGGAAACGGGATCCTATTTTGTAAATCGGGATCCTATTTCTTTTTCATCAGTTCAAATAATAAATAAAAGGAAATGGGTCCCATTTTGTCAATCGGGATCCTTTTTCTTCAAATTTGAATTTTTGGTCGGGTTTTGGCTTGTTTTTTGGGTTCAAGAAATGGCTTGGGGACCCGAAACTAGGCTTTGGACCTAGTTTGACCTACACCTTGAAGGTCATGTCAATGTCACAAGAAAATAGTGACTTTGGACATATGTCTGAAGACCTTTTTTATAGAATTTTTTGAAGAAATTAAAACCCATTATAGATAAGACAATGCAGATTCAAAATATGTAAAAAAATTTACAATTGGATTATTCTTTCTATTTTTCAATTAATTTCTGATGAAATTGGTCCATAAACTTGAAATATCAAGGTTTTGTAGTATTTAAATAACTTTTATTAAAATATCTTTTTATAAAATGAATTGCAGGAAAACGTACTTCAAATAATTCTTTTCAATTTGAAAAATTAAATCAAAAAATGATAAGTTTAGGTCATCGTATGCATGACGTACACGATGATTTTTCAAAATGACAAATATGGCCAATAAAAATTTAACAAAAAAATATTCAATAAAAAATTATAAAAAAATATTGAAAACGTGCTTCAGTGAGTTAAAAATATTTTCCCAAAAGGATTTAGAAAAATATGATTATTTAGGTTAAAATATGGATGACGTACACGTGCACGGTATGGTAAAAAAAAGTGACTTTTAAATAGTGGTTTTTAGAAACACCTATTGAAAATCAATTTGTATCATCTAGGTATTGAAATAAATTGCATATTTGGAAACTAGACTCCGAGTAATACATTTTATGATCAGTGACTTTTTTTAAGATACCATCTCTAAGTGCTTCAAATTTTAAGGTCAAATGTGACAAATTCTAAAAATCAGGGAAAACACTTCCACTTTTTAGCCAAAAAGTGGACTCAACTTATTGCACACACCCAACCACTATCATCAAAGCCTCATTTTTTTTTTTAATTTCCAATGGAGGTAACTCTTCTTGATGAAAAACAATATCTACATTGACCAGGTTCATACCTTTAATTAGGGTTGCTACATCATTTGGTTGTGCACTAGGAGGTACCACAACTTCTTTCAAAGAATTTTGAAGCATACTATGATAATTAGGTGATGCTTGAATGAGATCCTATAAATAAATCTTAGCAGGAGTGTTACGAAGTTGCTCCACAATATCATACTCCTTCCCACTATGCAAAGGTAAATGAGGAGCACTAGGAAAAATGGGTTGGGGAAGTGGTATCAAGGTAGGAATGGTTTGTGGTTGTCTATTATCCCTTGTGTTATATGTATGAACGATAGTATTATAACTTGGTTGTTGTGAAACATTGTTACTAGTGAGTTTCCTTGCGAAATTCAAGATAGGCCCTAGATTTTTTGGTTTGTGTTGAGGTGGTCCTATGATAAGCACAAGTTCAGTTTGATTTTGTTGTTGTGAGGGTAGGTAGATGATAAGTTGAGGTGTGATTACATGGAATACTCTTTGTTGTGTGTTTTTATTACAATCCTTAGTGGATTATCTTGGTGAGATGAAGTCATCAAGGGCTTCATCTAACATGTCAAATTCATCACTACTAAAGGGCTTGAGGGATAAGTGTACTTGTAGAAAGAGATCTGGCATGATCAGATGACAATGCTTTCTCCAAGGTTGATCATTTAATTTATGCTTTGTTTTTGTTAAATGTTTTAGGATGGTTTATGGTTTCAATTGATTGCAAAAGGAAAATAGTCTATTCATATCATGAAATGAAAAATGAAAACAAATGTCTACATTTCTGAAGCTATGAAATACTGAAAAGTAACAAAAAAATCAACTTTTTTCAAAATGCAAGTAGAACGACAAATTTCTTTAATATGCAAAAACCCTGTTCTAGAATTCTAAAACACAAATATGCCAACAAAAACAAAAAGTAGACATAGACACATAAATGCATACAAAAACCTGTCAAGACACTTGTACTAGGATAGATTTTCCCTTGGGCGAAAGAGTCCCTGCCTAGGGTTCTGGAAAATGAAAAGTTGATTATTTGCATTACTGTTTCCAGTTGTAATGTGTTAATATAGTGACAGTATTTTCTAGAATTTTGACGAAATATAAATTCAATTTCATGACAATGTATGAACAAAATGATAACTCTTTTAGTGTAATTTTTGATGTAATTCTGATCTAAATGACTGAAACACACTTATGCAATCTAATATGCAGAATGTATGCAATGTTTTTGGATTTTTTATGAATTTAGATGATGCAAACATGCAATATGAAACCCTAAATGTAATTCAATGGAAGATGATGCCAGACCTAGATCTAGGGTTTTAATGATCTCCAAATCAAAAAAGTATGATGTCCAATGTCAAGTTCTCCAAAATGAAATGGATGGGAAAAGGTGGATCACCTAAAAGGATGGTTTGTATTAAAACCTTAATGGCAATGTTTTATAGGTATCTTTTCCCCAATGGGCATTTCATTAGGAAAGAGATCACAAGGCATAAATATTGAATTTCAACTCTAAGGTGAGCCAATCAAACTTGGATCTCAATTCCTTAGGATAATAGTGGGATTTGGGATTAATTGAAATGATTTGATGCACTTGAACTAATTGAACAATAAGACCTAATATGTAAAATACCAATTCCTGAAGATACAAAAATTGAAATGGCAGTTTGTAGGTAGATCTGAGAAGGGTCTAGACACATGTACCTGGCACCAAAAATTTGTTATGAGGTCTACTAGAGAAAAAAAAATTCCCTAGGGCGAATGGGTCCTAGAAGTCCTTTTCAAAGCTATAAAAATTGAAGTTATATCCATTTGTTTGCACTCTTCTCCTATACCTACAAATCTTCATTTTCGAATCTAGACCTGCAGTAAATCTACAAACAAAAAATGTTTGTTTGTTTGTATGGGGGTTTACCTCATTCAAACCCAAAGTTTGGTAATTGAACCTTGATAAAAGACAAAGATTTGATAAATGACAGTGTGTGAGCCCTAACCTTAAGTGCATCTAAGGCTATTATGAGCTAAAATACAAAGAAACCCTACTCAAGTGTATTAGAGTATGATTCTTATATGATAAATGATAAATATTCAATTAGGAAGAAATCAAGACAGCCCAAATAAATCTGAAAACACAATGATACCTTACTATAGGTTGCTAGTAGAAAGAAGCTTGAAGATGGGAACACTAGAAAACAAGTCATTAGGGTATGGGAAATGGCCAAATGTATCCCTTAAACCTAGAATCCATCATGTTCCACCTTTGGCATCAACCTTCAATCATGAACAATGCTTGATCAACTCTTGGTAAATGATCTTGAAGACCTACAAATACAAACAATGCTACTCCAAGACTTCAAATTTTGCTTGTTTTCTTGCTTCTTAAAAATCTCTTTTTCATCTCTCATCTTTCAATCTCTTGATCTAGTTTGAAATGGTGAAAAGACTAGGCTTTATAGGCTTCTTCTCTAATTTCCCGAATAGTAGATCTCGATATCCGATATTTAAATGTTGAATTTGAATCATTAAAATGTCACCAAAAACATGTTTTAAATTGGGTCTTAGGACTTAAAGAGGACCCATTCGCCCTTGGGTGAATGGGTCTTGGCTCATAAATCTAGGACACACTTATGCCATAATGTTTTAATTATTGATTGCATCAATTAAATGTTGGTCCTCCTTTCATAAAATGGGAAAATAAGGCTTTGGGATGCATAATAAAGGGAATTAGGGCATATTTAGGAAGGGTGAAAATGCATCAATGTGAGGTCACTAAAATAGGTCTAAACTAGGCATGAAATTGTACTTTCACCTACAAGGGAGTACAACTTCCTATGCTACATAAAGAATCGAAGTGGCTTATCTTGATGGTCATTTTGCATTGCATATTGGTTACCCATGATATAAATTTTAAAACATGAGAAAATGGAAGATAGGTCCAAAACATAGGGTTTTATACTGAATTTGGAATGTTTCACCAAACTTACTATAAATACAAAGGGAAAATGGGGTTAATGAACCTACTTTTTTTTGTTTCATTAACTAAATGAGATCCTCCAAGATAGAATTAACTTGCAGCCCTTAGGTGAGTCAATTCTATGGAAGATCTGGAAATTTCCTTTATGTGTGTGGACAAAGGATAAAGTTCAAACAACACTTTTCAAACATGAAAATTAAATAGAAAATAACCTCAGATCTATAACCTAAGACTTCATTCATGTAGATGAAGCATAAATCTAACATAAATAGTCAATTTTTTGCAAATTAGACGAGTGCAAGACACTTAAAACTTGCCTCAAAAATCAGTTGCTAAGTGTCAAGAAATGGTAAATGGGTCTTGAGATAGCTTTTTGAATTGAATTTTCAGGAGTCTTTGAAGACAAATCTAAGATGCAATTTCCCACTAGTTTCACTCGAAAAATAGAAAATAAATTTGGGATATGATTTTTTGTGATCTTGAAAACTTTTCTTGTAACCTTGATAACTTTTACAACTTTTGCAATCTTGCACTTTAGAGATCTCCAATCTTCAATTTTCCTTCAACCTAAGACCTGCAAAACAGACAAGAGGGAAAAATTGTTTGTTTTTGGTGAATGGGGGTTTTCCTTAGACAAACCCTGTTTTGGTAATTAAACCTTGAATTGAAATAAAACATGAAAGGAATGATGAATGAACAATTGTATGTTGCAACTCACGAAACCCTTGAATGGAGATCCTTGAAGGACTAAAACTTGCATGAAATGGCTTGATTGATGATGTTGATCTTGTACTTGAATATTAACTTTAAAACTTGAAACCTACATCACAATGTTAGCTCCAAAAACATGCATTATTGTAATAGACTTTGACATGATGCTTGAGATCTTGGTTGTTGCAATAAATCCTTGTTAGATCTTCTCTTGAATGATCTTGACAATAATATTTTCTCTTAGGAAAGATATCTCAAAAATCTAAATGAAAATCTCTAGTTGATTTGATAAAATAACCTTGTATTTATAGGCATTTATCCTTAATTTCTCAAAAATTAAACATTACAAGGTAACATTTAAATTTTTAATTTGGGATTGTAAAAATACTACCAAAACATGTTTTAAAAATGGGTTCAAAAGCTTAGGGAGGATTCATTTTCCCATAGATGAATGGGTCCCAAGTCCCTATTCCTGGAACACACATTGCTCAAGGTGTTTAATTATGTGTTGGCATTAATTGTTGTCGGGTTTCTTCTTTGAAAAATATAATTTAATGGGCTTGTAGATGTAAAATAAGGCTTATTAAGGCCTAGTTAAGCTCAATTTAATTGAGGGTCCCAAACAAAGTGTGAAAATGTAAAGGAGTGTGTTTTTCAACACTACATTTAGCCCCCACTTTAGTGAGAGGATGAGCACAAGCACAAACTCACACTAAAGTAGACAAATATGCATCAAGAGGAGTCCAAGTGCACAAATATCAATGGAATAGGATGACAAGGATCAAGGAGGTTGCACAAGCCCCAAGATCTAATATCCTATGGAAAACCAACATAAACACAAAGGGATACACATAAGATGTATGATATGAAGCAACAATACAAGATACACAAACATACAATGTTAAAGTTAATGTGAAGAGGAAAGAAAGATGAACTAGCAAGTTGTATTATGCCACATCCATCAAGTACACACAAAAGGATGTAAAATCACTTATGAAACACATGGATCTATAGGAAAGTAAGTTGTATTATTCTCAGTGGCCATGAAAAATATTCTCACACGGGCTAGTACAATCTGATATACACTAGGTGAGCCCCCAAGAAGGTGAGAAACATACACTAGGTTGGTATGTAGCCACAAAAAGGTGGTGGATAGCAAAGCCATGCTAGTTCTACAGGCTCCCATGTACTAACCATACCAAATTTATACCTCCTGATAACTTTGATAAGGCACCACGGAAATGGTCACAAGACTAGCAAGTTGTGTTATGCCAAGCACTCATGAAAAAGGATTCACAGGAAAGCAAGTTGTGTTATGCTTGTTGGACTTGATAAAGGGTGTAACTCCATGTTCACAAGGCTAGAAATTTGTGTTATGCTAGGCACTCATGAACAAAATGCAAATAGGATAAGGAATGTTCAAAGGGGTTTTGCTTAATGCATGCAGGGTCTCACCTTAGGGAACATCGTGCTTAATGTCTCCAAGAGA
Source organism: Sequoiadendron giganteum (assembly GCA_007115665.2). Taxonomy (NCBI): domain Eukaryota; kingdom Viridiplantae; phylum Streptophyta; class Pinopsida; order Cupressales; family Cupressaceae; genus Sequoiadendron; species Sequoiadendron giganteum. Next base: position 193,776,917 of record CM021109.1, read on the forward strand.
GGACTAGTCGAGGATAAATATTCACAACTTAGGGAATACAATCCATAGCATTACCACTAAGAGGAATGGCCTATTCCAAATTTCACACTCCTGAAGGATATCAAACCAAATGTCACCACCAAGAAGACACATCATGTGAAGTAAGAAGACCACACTTTGAATAAAAAAAATCACCCCTTCTAGGAGATGTATGCTATCATCACTAGGAAGAGAACATGCAAACAATGAGCGAGGGACAATATGCCCCCCACTTAAAATGTCAACATACTTGCTATCTTGGCATTTTAAGTAGAAAGAGAGGAAGAGATGGTCCTTGAAAAGAATGTACACCTTAAAAAACTAGTTATCCTTACCCCAAATTATAGAGACAAAGATAACCACCAAGAACTATCATGTTGCTTCCAATATATGGTTATACTTGAGATTGTACCACCATGAATGGCAATGAGCAAGACATATAAAGCTGCCAATGCCACATAGTGATGAGCAACATGATAGGATGAAAATCAGTATCAATTAGAGGAAACAGGTGCATCAACAAAAGGAAGAGCACCCCAATCCTTAAGATGTTGAATTTCATCACTCAAAACCTTAAATTCATTAGTAGAATGACCATGAACTAGATGATATGCACAAAATGAACTTTTATTAAAAAAATTGTGTTCTTAGAGGGAGAGATATCAAGTGATCTTAGAGAACTCTCGACAAGATACTCTCTTGATCAATAGGAGAAGATGTTTCTTTATTTTGTGAAAAAATTATCTCTTGCTTACTACAAGGTGTCATACATACACAAGACTCTTTAGATTGTGAGATTTTGTACTCGCCCATAAAGGAGGGTATAAAATCTAATGAACCCCAATCATTAATAAGACATATGTTTGAAAATTTCGTGGGAGTGTTTTGATGCATATCAAATGAGATATTCCCACATGTAGTATCTATCAGTTTAGGATACACCAGTGTTAAATTTGTCTTAGAAGGATCTTTTGTACTAGTGTTGATATTGAGTGAAGGTATTTTTGATCCTTTTGTTTCTTTCAAAGGACAATAACCAAGACCACTAGTTGTTTCTTGTGTGTTAGGTTCAATGGGGACACAAATACCTTGTTCTCTATCACCATATCCTTTTCCACTATAACCAAGTTGTTTCAAAAGTTCATAACCTTATCCATTATTTTTTTCATTTCTTTTGGATTTGGTGGTTTCTCATTATCACACTCGTCATATGTATATGTGTAATCATTTTTTTCCTCTTCTTTGCTAACAATTATGGACTCACATATTTTTGATGACTCAACTTGTGTTAATATTATATTTATTTCTTTCTCTTTTCCTAGTTTGTGTGTAATCTTATATTCCCCCATGAATATAGGTGTGAATTCTAATGATCCCAAATCATCCACTGATAACATTTTGAAGGGTGAAGGGCACTTATATTTTTCTTTTCCTTGCAAAGGTTCTACTTTTGAAGTTGGTACCAAGTTTTCAGAGGACTTTCCTTGTCTTTTTGAGTGTGCAAATAAATTTCTAGTTGGGGATCATCTTTGATTGTATACACCTTATTGTTGTAGCCATATTTCATTATACAATAAAGAGTTTAAGGAACTACGTGCATTTCATGAATCCATGGTCTTCCCAAAAGAAGATTATATGAATGATCTAGAGGCATAACATGGACAAGAGTGTGCAATTTGGAATTTCCAACTTGTATAGGTAATGTGATCACACCAAGCAGTTATTTTCCTACATTATCAAATCCATAAATGGATAAAGAGTCTGGTTGTATTAGGAATTTTTCTACTTTAATCTTATCCAAAAGGTTTATGCTACACACGTTAAGGGTTGAGCCATTGTCAATAGGGGTTCACTTTGTACCACACCTATTAATGTAAGCTATTATCATGAAAGTTCCATTTTGTTTTTGTACTTCTAATAGAAGTAACTCATCCTAATGAAAGGTAATGTATGAGTTGACTGAATTCATACCTTGAATTAGGTTTTTGTATCATTTGGGTTTTCACTAGGAGGAACCATAACTTGTTGCAAGGAAGTTTGAAGCATGTTATGATAATTAGGTGAGGCTTGAATAAGATCCCATAAGTATATCTTAGCAGGAATGTTCTATCATACTCCTTTCCACCATGAAAAGGAAAACAAGAAGTGTTAGGCAAGATAGGTTGAGGTAATGGTAATGATGTAGGAATTTTTTGTGGTTGCCTATTATTCCTTGTGTTATATGTTTGAGAAACGATATTATAACTCAGATGCTGCAAAATAAAGTTCAAGATAGATCTCGGGGGTAATGGTTGTTTTTTAGGTGGTTCTATGATAATCACGAGTTTATTTTGAATTTGAGGTTTATGTGAGGGTGGATAAATGGTAAGAAGTGCCTTAGGAGATGACTTGGTAGGTCCAATAATTAGAGGACTCTTAGGAGGTCCAATAATTAAGGGAGATCTAATGTTCATAACCTCAAAAGACTTATACTTATTTTTGTGATCTTCTAGTGATGGGAAATCTAATGTCACCTCATCATCTTTCTCTAAAGAATCCATATCACTATTGTTTCAAAAACATGTACCAATGTTATCACCCTCTTGCACAATGATATCTTCCCTAGTAGGAGAGTTTTTAGGAGAGGAGCAAACAAGATGTTCATCACATTCCATGGTTAGATTTTATAGGAAGACTCCATCACAAGTAGGGGAGGCATCAAGAGAAGAACTATGATTTTCTTGATTACCAATTATTGCACCATTTTGTTCAACAAGATGTTCCCAAGTAGGAGAAGCATTAGGAGAGGGAGAAACAAGACTCTCATGACTCTCAATGAGTGTATCTTCTAACACCAAACTATTTTCTTCAAAAGTAAGAGAGATATTGGGATAAGAATAAATGTGATTGTCATGACTATCCATGATTTCATCCTCTTTCATTAAAACATTCTCATAAGTGGGAAATGAATGGAGACTAGGAAAGATAATGTTAAGAAATGTGTAAATGATCTTGTTCTCTTGTGCCATAATATCTTCCCAAGTAGCAGAGTTTTTAGAAGAGGAGATTTCAAGATTGTCATGACTCTCAATGGTTGTATCTTCTAACACCAAACTATCTTCTTCACAAGTAGGAAATATATTGGGAGAAGAACAAATTTTATTATCATGGTTATCTATGATTACATTATCTTGTCCAATAATGTCTTCCCAAGTAGGAGAGGTAGGGGAAGAGAAAACAATAGGATTGACATGGCTCTCAATGATTGGATCTTCTAACATCAACATACCCTCTTCGCAAATAGGAGAAACAATGTTATTGTCATGATTGTCCACAATTGCATCCTCTTTCACTTAAACACTCTTACAAGTGAGAGGGATGTTGTGAGATGAATGGAGACCAGGTAATGTGCCAATGATCTCATCTTCTTGTGTCATAATATATTCCAAAGTGGGTGGGATGGGAGTAGACTAACAAACAATATTCTCATGACACTCAATGATTGTATCTTCTAAAACCAAGATACATTTGTTACAAGTAGGAGAGGTAGTGGGAGAAGAACAACTATAGTTGTCATGATTGACTGTGCTTGCATCCTCTTGTATCTACTCATCCTCACAAATAGGAGAGATATTAGGGGATGGGTGAAGGATAGGCAATGTGGTATGAATGGATGTTTCAATTTCATTGTCTTACACTAAGAGACTCTCATAGCTAGGGAAGATGGAAGAATGACTAACATGCTTGTTAATGAGCTTTTTCTTGGTATAATTGGAAAGGAAAGATACTAATATTGTGTGCCAAAAATGAAAAGTACTTTATCCAACTTATGTAATTCTTCAAAAATATAAAAAAATTTAATGATTTTAAATAATGAAATGAAAATGAGTTTGCAACAAATAATGCAAAATAACACCTTTGCTTGCACATATATTAACTATTTTTTTAGAATTTCAAAATACAGTTTGAACAGCAGAAACAGGAAGCCAAAATAGAGATTTAAATGCACTCATAAATTGGTCAAAAAATTTATGCAGGGACTCATTCGCCCATGGGAAAATGGGTCCTTGTTCAAGGTTTTAAAAAATGAAAAATGCAAATTCTGAGTTGTTATGTGTGTTCTCTATTCCAAGTTGCAAACTGGTACTTACAGTTTTAGAATTCTGGAAAATCGGAGTTGAATACAAGTGTAAAATGATGCTAAATGACAACTAGAATGACCTATTTTTTGATGCAATTTGATCCAATTTTCTGATTTAAGTGACTGAAAGTATGCTATTATGTAAATACTATGCAAAATCAATCTAACACTATGCATTTTTTTGTTGAATTTTTGATTTAAAATGAGTGGAAAATGCAAGTTTACACCTAAAATACAATGCAACCTTATGCCAAATTTAGAAATCCTAAATGAAATGAATTAATTAAAATCCTAGAGCTAGGGTTTGAATGCACTCCAAATTAGAAATTAGAATGTTCAAATACTGAAGTTCACCAAAATGAAACATGGAAAAAATGGAAGATAGGTCCAAAACATAGGGTTTTATACTAAATTTGGAATGTTTCACCAAACTTACTATAAATACAAAGGGAAAAATAGTGTATAATGAACCTACCTATTTTTTTTTCATTAAGGAAATGAGATTCTCAAAGATAGGATTAACTTTCAGTCCTTGGGTGAGTCAATTATATGGAAGATTTGGCAATTTCCTTTATGTGTGTGTGGACGGGGGATAAAGTTCAAACAACACTTTTGGAGATGAAAATAAAATAGAAAATATCCTAAGATCTGTAACCTAAGACCTGATTCATGTAGATGAAGCATAAATCTAACAAAAATAGTCAATTTTGTGTAAATTGGATTAGTGGAAGACACTTAAAGCTTGCTTCAAAAATTGGTTGCTAAGTGTTTAGAAATGGCGAATGGGTCTTGAGACATCTTTTTGAATTGAATTTTCAAGAGTCTCTGAAGATAAATCTAAGATGCAATTTCCCACTGGTTTCACTCGAAAATGACAAAAAATAAATTCAGGATCTAAGTTTTTGTGATCTTGACAACTTTTCTTGCAACCTCGACAACTTTTGCAATCTTGCACTTTAGAGATCTCCAATCTTCAATTTTCCTTCAACCTAAGACCTGCAAAACACACAAGAGGAAAAAATTATTTATTTTTGGTGAATGGGGGTTTTCCTTAGTCAAACCCCATTTTGGTGATTAAACCTTGAATTGAAATAAAATATGAAAGGAATGATGAATGAACAATTGCTATGTTGCAACTCACCCAACCCTTGAATAAAACCCCTGAATGGAGATCCTTGAAGGACTAAAACTTGCATGAGATGGCTTGATTGATTATGTTGATCTTGTACTTGAATATTGAGTTTAGAGCTTGAAACCTACATCACAATGTTAGCTCAAAAAACATGCATGATTGCAAAAGACTTTGACATGATGCTTGAGATCTTGGTTGATGCAATAAATCCTTGATAAATCTGCTCTTGACAATAATATTTTCTCTTAGGAAAGTTCTCTCAAAAATCTAATTGAAAACCTTTAGTTGATTTGATAAAATAACCTTGATTTATAGGCATTTATCCTTAATTTCCCAAAAATTAAACATTACAACCTAACATTTAAAATTTGAATTTGGGATTATAAAAATACCACAAAAACATGTTTTTAAAATGGGTTTAAAGGCTTAGGGAGGACTCATTCACCCATGGGCGAATGGGTCTCAGGTCCCTATTCCTGGAACACACACTCCTCAATGTGTTTAATTATGTATTGGCATTAATTTTTGTTGGGTTCCCCTACAAAAAATATAGTTTAATGGGATTTTAGATGTAAAATATGGCTTATTAAGGCCTAATTAAGCTCAATTTAATTGAGGGGCCCAAACAAAGTTTGAAAATGTAAAGGAGTACATTTTCAACACTACAACTTTATTTATTTTACTCTTGTAATATAGATGCGATTTAGTTTATTGAATTGTATTGCTATGTTTTGTGGAATGGTCTACTTGTATTCTTTGATGTATTCATTTGATAACTAAAATTTATTCATAAACAATATAGTTGAGCCAACAATGTCACATTCCTACATATTTAGTCACAATCTTGTTCTTAGACAAGGAATAACCTTAGGATCTTATTTCTTTCCCATATATTCTCTATTTTACATTGGACACATCCATTTGGTTGATGTTTTAGTGATATTAAATTATGGAACTATAGACAACTACGATGGATGACTAGTTTTTGAAGAAATTGTTTCGTATACATGTTTATTTTAAAACGCTTTCTTTGGTTTTAATTAGAAAGGACCTTTTTGAATGGGGACTATCTAGTTTTACATTTTACATGTCTAATAGGAGATTTAAACTTGGATTTATTCCAAAATACTTGTGAATATTTTTCTATAGATCAAAATACCTTCTATGATAAAAAAAAAAAAAAACAACATCATGTCTATTATCAAATATAGTTTTTCTTGGAATATAAAAAAATAGAATGATTAAATAAACACTAATACAAAGGAATTAGTGTCATTTTAGCACAAAAATGTTATAAAGGTAATTATCAAAATTCATCTTCAACACATAATCATCTATACACATCTCTACTATGGCTTCTCTTGTGGGATTTGATCTTTATAACACCTTTTGAAGAATGACCAAAACTTAATAGATGGGCCAATATATCTTATCCCACTTTTAATATACTTTCTCAAATTTGATTCATCAACCATCATAGTGCTACTTTAGATCCTTTAATTATAACCTCTCCACACATCCTTCCAAACTTTAACCCTAATCCTTACCCTAACCCTATTTATAAACCTAACCCTTTTTATATATGCTAACGCCAACCCTAACCCTACCCCTCATTTGTAACCCTAAACCTAAACCTAATAATAATCCTAATACTAACGCTAACCCTAACCCTAATCTCTAATGTTTGTTAACCCTAACCCCAATACTATATTTACCTCAACCTTAACCCTATTTCTATCTCTAACCCTAACCCTAACCTTAAACCTACACTTGATCCTAATTTTATCTCTAATCCTAACCCTAACCGTAACCCTAATTGTGATGATAACCCCAACCCAAATTTTAATTCTATCTCTAATAGTAATCATAATTGTAACCCTAAACCTAACCCTAATACTATTTCTATCTCTAAACCTAACCCTAACCCTATTCCCAATAATAAAATTAATCCCAACCTTAACCCTATTTTTTTCTCTAACCCTAATCCTAACCTTAACCATACCTTTGGTCCTAATTTTATGTCTAATCCTAACCCTAACCCTAATTATGATGATAACCCCAACTCAAATTCTAATTCTACCTTTAATTGTAATCATAACCTTAACCCTAACTCTTACCATAATTTTACTAGTAATGCTAACCCAACCCTAATCCTAATTTTATCTCTAACCCTAAGCCTCATCTGTGACCCTAAACCTAACCCTAACAATAATCCTAATAATAACACTAACCCTAACCCTAACCCTAATCTCTAAGCCTAAACCTAATCCCATTACTAACGTTAACCTCAACCTTAACCATAATTTTATCTCTAACCCTTACCTTAACCTTAACCATACCCTTGATCCTAATTTTATGTCTAATCCTAACCCTAACCCTAATTGTGATGATAACCCTAACCCAAATTCTAATTCTACCTCTAATCATAATCGTAACCCTATTCCTAACCCTGACCTTAATCTTACTACTAATGCTAACCCAACCCTAATCCCAATTTTATCTCTAACCCTAACCCTAACCCTAACCCTATCCCAAAATTTAATCCCAAACACAATGTCCAGCCCTAACCCTAATGCTATTCCTAACCCTAACTCTATTCATAATTTTAACCCTAACCCTAACCCAAATGCTAACCCTAACCCTAACCCTAATAATTTTGTCTTCCATGTTGCATTGTGAATGCTACTAGCATATATATATTATTTATTAATAATATATAAAAATGTCAAGAGATGTCCTTCTCGAGGCGTCTATTGCACTTTTATGTGAGTAATTGATTAAAAAATAGACATCTCGAGAAGGATTTCTCTCAATGTTTCTATGTATATTATTAATAAATAATTTATATATGCTAGTTATTAAGAGGCTCATTAATTCTTTTGATACACTTGGCTAAATCATTTATAATTACTTTCAAACTTGTATTGATGTGAAAATGCTTTAGGAAAGTAGTGACTAATTAATTAAGGAATGCATGGAACCTAGAATTAAATAATTAAATAATCTCTTAGGGTTCTTGGAGATAACTAATATCTTATCTTCATATGCAAAGTCTAACCATATTGTATTAAAAGCTTGCAAATTAACTTTAGAATCATCTTTTTATTATATAAATTCAAATCTTGGTCCAAAAAACCCTACAAGTAAAGAACATGTAACAAGCTTCAAAATTAATGGGTGTATAATGTGGAGGATTATATTTGATGGAATCCTTATTATTACTATTCACTCACTTCTTGAGATAAAATATGTCTTGTAACAATGTATCCAATGTGAAAGTAGAGTCACAAGTGGTGTGAGGAGTATGTGAGACACTAAAAGGTTGTAATAAGGATATGTGAAGGGTGGTAAAGTCATGGCATGCAAGGAGCAATCACACAATGAAGTAGAGTAAGTGTGGGGTGAGAGATAATATGGTGTGAGATATAAAATACAGATAACATGAGCATTGACTATAGAAGTAGGGACGACACTAGTGAATAGAAGTGGTAGGAATAATGGATGAGGTAGGTGGAGTAGTAGTGGATGAAGGAGGAAGAGATGTGGAGAATGTAATATGAGATTCAAATATGGTAAGGGGATATAATTAGGAGGTAGGCTATAATGAGGAACAAAAATAGTGGGAAATGTGGGGAAAGTCACAGTCAAAGAGGGAGAATGGATAGTAGATGTATGGGTCGCATTATATGATAAATAAGATGAATAGTAGTGGTCATCATATGAAGAGGTGGTGTGGATTTCAAAATTAGAAGAAGCCATCAAAGAGCCAATGACATGAAGTCCTCCCATGCAGAATAAAGTTTTTATTAACATTTGATGTTCGATGGAAATTGATTATTGAGGAGATTGGATATTTATAAGGGAATCCACAAGTAATTGTCCAACAAGTCTAAGATATTTCTTAGCTATGTGTGCATCATGATCAAAATCTTTTTGGTTCTCATGATATTAAAAATGGATATATCTCACCATGAGAATCACAAAGGACTTCATTTTTCTTTTTCACTAAGTAGTTATTTTAGGTTTTAAATAAACACTCCTTTAAAAGGGAAACTTAAGATCATGATTAGCACACATGATAAAGAAAGTATAATATTTATAAAATATGAATAAATATAAAGCTTCATCAAAATAAAAAATAAAAAATATTAGTGTGAGATCATATCTAGAAAGGAAACCCTAGAGATAAATCTAAGGGTGGGTAGGGTATGCCAAAACAAGGTCACACACTAAGTCGCATACTTGAAGATAAGAGCAGGTTATAGATCACAAATAAGAAAGGGGAATCAAACCCTTAGGAGATGTGAAAATAAGATGTAAAACTCAATAAATTAGATCTGAAGGTTCCCTTACGTAGAATGTAAAACATTAAGGCTAAACCCCTTGTGGTGTACTTGATAAGTTGGGTTTACCTATATACATGGAAGGGAATAAAATCCACTTTACATAAATCTAAGATAATTAAATAATTATAAACAATAAGAAAATAATTAATCTTAATTAGTTAATTAAGAGATGGGGCTCATCATTACCACAAATGTACATAAACGTGGAAATTAAATTAAAGTAAAAATAATACTTAGTTAGATTTTAATGATGGAAAAATGTTGTAACATTTTTTAATTTTTTGAATGACTCACATGGAGATATTTTATTTAGAAAATTCATTGTGTCAACCTAGTTTAGATCCACATCTACAAAAATGATCTCAACAAGTGTAAAAGTGATCTTTGCACATAAATGGTTTAGTAACTCATGGGTTTGATCTCATTGGTTATCATAGAATATAACTTTTTTCAACTCACTTATATCACATCTAAATGGTACAATGATTGGTAGTTTTTATAAGCACATTTAGAAAAGTTTTAGATTGTAAGAGTCAAGTTCTCCTTAATTAAACCCTAGGATGGGCTTGTAGGGAAGATAACATTGATAAGCTTGTACAATAGAAGTAGTACACACATAATCTTGAAAAATAACATAATAAAATAAATAACAAACCCACATTACATAATATATCACCTAGAAAAACTCTATTGGGTAAAAACCCAACACAATAACCTTTATTATTAAATAAAGCTTAATTGTGAACACAATATAATAAAAAAGTTCTTAATTAACCCTAATACACATGAAAATACTAATAGGCACATGTGAATAGTAGTTTTAAAATACCATGGGTATTGTGATGGGGAAAAAGGGGATCTTGGATCTAAATTACACCTTAGCCCATCTAACATTTAGGGACACAAAAATGACCATAAAAGATCACTTGGATACTATCATTAATGAAAGATCCAAAATTACTAATAAGGGTTTTAGTCTCTTATTGTGGTAGCAGGGTTTAATCTGATTTAAAAGTGATGTGTGTGATTTAATAGTAAACTAGGCTAATGATATACCTACAACAGAATGATGGAATTATAGAAAATTAAAGGAACTAAAACACACAAAAAAATACAAGGAAGAAAAGTACAGAGAAAAAAGGACCTACAATTTGAATATGAGGTGAATCTAGTTGGTCATGGGCATGAGGGCCCTATAATAGAAATTCTTCTTTTCTAGATCTCTAAAAAGGTCTCGGTAGGTTGTACTTTATAGGTTCTTCCTTTCAAATTCCAACTTTGGAACTTCATCTTTTAATAAATAATTCACCTTTCCCTAATTGGTTGAGATAGGATGCTTGAATGCTTGATCTTACAATTAGGCCTTGAATCTCCTTCCAAATTTGCTTCAAATATGGCACCTATATACAAGAAAGGAGAGAAAGGGTTGTGTTGTGTAGGGGCTTGTCTAAGTCAAACCCTGTTTTGGTGTTCCCACCTCCACAACGACTACAATGATGTAAAGAGTGCTTACCCTCGGTGGGCATAGGAAAAATGGATAAAACAAGTGATAAATTGACAAGTGTTGCAACTTACCACTTAAAATTTGAGCTCCTTGATGGACTGAAGTCATGGGCATATCTCATACAAGGAGAATTGGATGCTTGATTGAAGGTCCTGCAAGTGTTAGTACTCACAAAATAAATGGACATAAAAACATGAACAATCTTACTCATAAACTTGATGTATTGCTAACATGATGCTTGACTGAAATAATGCTTTAATAGTTCTACTTATTTTTCTCTTGACTGCTCTTAGGATGCTCCAATTTTGAATTCCAATTTCTATATGTTTAAATGGTGAAGACATGTATTTATATGCATTTATTTGTTTCCTGCAAAATTAATTATGAAGAGCTGATAAATACATTTAAATTTATAAATATTAAAATTTTGATAATAAAACATTTAAATTTGGGACAAAATAGGTTGGCCAAGGGCGTTGTTTTGGGTATTTTTTATGTTCTAAATGAATATTTAATATTAATTCCCATTCTTATCCTTATTTTTCAAAAACAACCATAAAATGAGCAATTTATAAGCACAATTAAGTCTAGGAATGTAAGTGTGAGCTAAACCTAGAGTGAAATTATCAAGGGTGACAATTTATGACACTACAAGCACCAAAACAAAGGGCCAAGAAAGCGACCCAAAAAAGCACCCAAAAATTTCACTAGCGGTTCTCCTATTTTGATTGCAAAATATGAAAAGTACACAAAACATTCACAATAGGGCCACATTTATAAATTTGAGTAAAAATTGGAAGACAACAAGCATGCAATGTACATATGATGATGTGCTTTAATTGATTGTGTACTAAATTGGATGTATTCCTTTTACAAGTTGAAGTGTAGATGTGCTCAATTTATTCCCCTTAATGTTCTAGATGTCCCTAAATTCTTTTAAATGAATGAGGGAATGCATTTAAATGATAACCAAGAGCACAAATCACAATAGCATCCATTACGTTAGTTCATAATAGTTAGTGAAATAGTTGATTTTAAGACAAAAAAATGAATTTTGAGTTTTATAAGTGATGAGATCAAATAAGTAACTGTGAAACTAGTTTGGATCAATTCCACACCTATTGATTTGAGTTAGTACTTAGAATAAGGAAGTTGGGGATTAGGGATGAAAATTTGAGAATGACTCATGACATGACATGAATCAAAAACACAAGTCAAATTTACACACAAATATACCACTTATAAGCTAATTATTATATTGAGTACACCCTAATCAAAAAGGGGGCAAACCATAAGGAAATAAGGGATATGTAGTTTCTACCATTACACTAATACAAATTTTAGATATTAATTTCAATTGCATAATTAGATTTAAAAATGAAAAAAGAACCTTACCATTCAACATAATTTCAAATATTAAAAAAATCTTAAAATTAACCTCCTAATTAATAAGACTTAAAAATCACTACAACTAAAATATTACACGAATATATTTTTTGAAATCATGATATGAAGTGTCAAGTATTTTTAAAAATGTAACCTTAAATCTTGCTATTAACTAAAAATCACAACCATTAAATGGATTAAAATATGAAAAAAATGTTCAGGTGTATGATTTTTGTAATTATAGATTAATGTTTATTATATGAAATGAGATTTATTTGAAATGTTTTTTCACTGATTTTATTAATATGTTTTCTAATAAAAAAATAATGTTTTAATATATAAAAGTAAATCTTAAATTGAAGATTTTTAAAAATATTGTTTAATATAAATTTTGATTAAAATAACAACTATATATTTTGTATTAAAGAATTTTTTTAAATTAATTTTAAATAATCTCCATTTTTTACATAGATTTTCTAGGTGTATACTTATATTAATTTTAATGTTATGCTTTTTTTTTGTCGGTACTAGGATTTTGTTTTATTGATATTATCCTAGGATTTGTCCTGCCCCAAAATAGGGATAGTATCAAGGGGAACCATCTCCCCGTGAAGAGGACACTGAAAGAAAAAACAATACCCAGAGCAACAAATCACAAACCCCCCAGCAATGACATCAAGCAATTCAAGTGTGTCATTTTTCTTTGTTTCCTCCCTTGATCTGTGATCGGAGGACCATGTCAAAGGTTTCCTTCTTTCCCTTCTTATCCCTCCTCCCCTTCACAACCTGCCATCCCTCCTCCATCTTTACAACCTCCTTATATCATTCCTTAGAAGTGTCATGTTGTGTCCAAGCCTCTCCCTGATCTCCACTTACAAATTGTCCACACTGACCCTCAGAGGTGCCATTCACCTCCCCCATTTCTTGGACCTTCGTCGACCTTGATTTCTCTCTACACTCTGGAGTTTTAGCACCATAATGGTTTTTTTCAGCCACAACTTCCTCCACCCTGACCACATCAACACCGTTTGAGGTAGGCACCTCAGCATGACCCATCCCCCCCAATTGTTCTAAGGCCCCATTTGGTTGATGTAGTTCTGAGATACTCATAGCCTAAGAGTTACCCTGCTCTTCCTTCTTCACACCCTGTTTCTCCACTGCATAATGTAGGTATGATACATCCTTCCACCAATTAGTCGGTTTAGGCACTCTAGGCTTTGCACATTGCAAAGCTAGATGCCCAGTTTGGAAGCATCTCTTGCAGCAAAAGGGCACCCCCTCATAGTCCAAGGGCTGCATCCAACATCCTTTGGAAGTGTTGATTGAAATATCTTCTGGAAGATTCTTTTCCACTTCCATCTCCACCAAAATTTCGGGCGTAAGTGAAATGCTTAAGATTTGAAGAATCATCATCAATCATCAAAAAATTCCCTAGGGAGTTTCCTATTGCCTCCAAACATGACTCGAACAAAAGATGAAAAGGAAAGTTTGAAAGTCTCACCCACAATGGCACTTTATCAAAGGTCTTTGTTATAGGATTAAATGTCAGGTACCATGGCTTCAAAGACAGAGAAAACTTTTCCTCCCAACTCCAAAAATAGTCACACATAACTTTGTTTCTATCTTTCACAGATTTAAAAACTACAATAAAAAAACCTCTTGAAACTGGGTAGATTTGAATACAACCATCCACAACGGGTTCCCAGTGTTTAGAAATCCATTTGTGGAGATCACATAGATGAGGCCAAAAACCCCTGAAGTGTCCAATCAAACCTAGTTCTGAAAAAACTTTGACATTATGAGTTACCTCATCTTCAAGCTCAACCTCCAAAGATACCGACGTCGGAGTGGCCTTCCCTATCTTACCTGATACTTGAAAGAAAGGCCCTACATGGGCATTTTCAGCAACGTCTAACTAGCATCTATCATCTCTCTTCCTGAAGCTAGATTCGTGGCTTTCAACACCCTTCTTGTCCCTCGTTTTCCCTGCATGCATAGATCTTAGTCCTTTAGCACCAATGCGTACCTCCAAAGTTCTACATTTTGGTGGGCATCCATCAAGACTTCCTAGACCCGTTGAAACCCTCGCTCCCGCAACAACAGCCAACGACTCCATTTTTTTGACATTTTTAATGTTATGATTTTATTATTATATAATTATATAATTATATTTTTATTATTCTATTATTATTACTTTTGTAAATATATTATTATATTATATTATATATTGTTACCATATTCTTATTTGTATTTTTTTTATTTTTTTAGGTAAGTTATTACCTTTGGGGTAACTACCAGTATTTTATTAAACCTATAGTCTTTAATGATCATTAACCTTTGATTACACGCCCCTTTTCACCAATTCACGTGATTGACTGACGACTTGTGATGAGTTGGTGATTTTAACGTTAGGCTTGGTGTTAATCAATTGAAGTGACCCTTACTATCACTTCACTCATTACTAACCTTATTATTTACATCCTAAATTTTTTAGGTCATTATTTTCTCACGTTCTAATTTGGTTTCAAGCATTCTTGTTCATCATGGGGTTTGGTTTTAGAACGATCATTCCTTCAACATTCAATGTGTGTGAAGCCTTCCCCGATCCTAATATGATTTTTTGTTGTATTTTATTTCATTTTTCCTTACTTAATTTATCTTCTACCAGTTATCTCTCCATTGTTATGCTCTGCTACTTTCCTTTTATGGTGAGGAACCCTAGCTTAGTAAGGATGGAAACCCCATTTTCCTCACATCGAGCAAAAGCCAGCTATCTTTTTATGGTCTTATAACAGACCAACATCTTAAGGGTTTGCTGAAGGATAGCAATTTCCTTACCCTTAAGGAAATGAAACTAGTTCTAGGTTAGGGTTTTCTCAATTCCAGGGTGCGGTACCATGTGAATACAAACATAAGCTCTCATTTTGTAGCTTCTCTGTTAGATTTGGATGGACCAAAGGAGGTTATTGATTCTTTGACCTAGGAACTATACTATTTGGATTTTCTGGGGGTTTTGGACGAGGTGTTGGAGGCAACACATTTAGGTGAAGGGATTCCTCAACCTAGAAGCTTAATCATCATTTGGATCTAGATGTTGAACTTTACCCCTTCCTTCTTCATATGGGAGACAATGAATACTAGATGCATTGTTATCGCGTCGAGGTTGGATATAGTTTCTTGAAACAACTTTATCATTTCATCCTAGTGTTTGATTTGGGTTATAAATTTTCTTTCTTTTGATGATGCTTAGAGTCTAGTTCCAACTTAAACCTTTTTTGTAACAGTCAAGGAGAAAACGTCTAGGTTATACTACCTTATGATACAAGCAGGATCCTATAGATAAGCCATTTTTTCTCCTTTATGAGGGTTATTATATATACACTATTATTAGATTAGGGATATTTACATAGACACTTTTAGATACATAGCATATTTTGTGTATAGTTTTGTAATTAGGGTTGCAATGATAAAAACCCTCATAAAAATTTTACTATGATTACGCTATCACTTTGATATTTTGGTCATTGTGTATAACAGAACTTTCAAACATTGCAATATAAATGTTAGTATAGTTGTTATATAATTCCTATTTTTCCACTTCTTTGCACATAGCCTTTCATTTTGGGTTCTTTCCTTCTAAGGCTTGCCTAAAACACCTCCTTGGGTGTCCTTAACTAGACTGGCATTTTGAAATTCTTGTTTCACTTCAGTTACAACATGCAAAGGATTTCTTGTTTTATATCCAATTTATGTTTTGGAAAATGCTTTATAAGTGACACTATGGTTAAGACTTAAAGCTATGGCCATAATAATTTTAATGTTATTTTAATGTATTATCTATTTTTTTCATTTTGGTGTGGAACCTTTCCTTTTTAAAGTTTCAGTCTTTGGCTTATCAGTGGTTCTCTTGTGTGTTTCCCTACTTGCATTGGCATTATAAGTGATGGAAAGGGTTTCACTTTATTTATGAATTCCTCATTTCATGGAATACTTAAAAGATGGCTCCATGTTGTAAATGAATGTTTACTTTTATGGAGTATTACTTAATGGAAAAAAAATCCGTAATTTTGCTATGAAATTATGAATTGTTCAAATATAGAAGAAGCTTTTCAATTTATTCAAATTACTGTGTTATTTACTACTTGAAGGTCATCAAAAATATCAATGCCAGAGCTTATTTTATCAGTCGCCCTTAGTTTATTTAGATAATCCTTGTATTGCTTGGAGAGAGAGCCATTCACTCCTAAATATTATTTTTGAAATCTCTTTGAAGTCCATAATTGTCCTTAGGGTTTTGTAAATTTTAAGTTTCAATATTTCCATGTCAGAGGCTTAATGGCTTTTTTTTAAAGGGATCTACCCCCGATTTTCACCCCGATCCTATAGATTAAGGATTTTGGGCCCTAATATGTACTAAATTTTAGGAACATCACCTAAGCCCTTAAGATATCTTAGGTGATAGCTCTACCTTTAGAGGCCTAGTTTCATGCTTCATTTAGGGGTTTGGATTAGCTCAAAGGCTTATTTTATTTCTTAGGTGATATTAAGGGTTTCCCTTTTTGGTTTTCATGAATGTTTGGGGGTTTAGCCTCTAGCTTGGCCTAATAACAAATATGTTTTCTATTTATAATGCCTAATAGAATTGTTAACAATATTTTAATCCTAATTAATTATTCTGAAAAGTAATTAAATTTAAAGTTCAAAATTGTGTACCTCATTTTCTAGATTATTGCACTTTTGAGTTTACATACATACCTTGGCCTCGGTACTTCCTTACCACATTATGTGTTTTATGTGATTATTGGGATTAAGTTATCATCATCACCCTTGTTTGATAATAATATTCCTTCTAGTCCCATCTAGGTGCTTGCTTGACTTCCTTCAACAATAGTTACTACCTAATCAATCCCTTGATTGGATAAGAGATCTTCTACCTTGTTTGCCTCTCAATAGATGTGCTTTACACTTTGAACCTCCACTTCCTACATTAATTCTTTGATTCAACTTACCTTAGTCTGTAGGTTCCGATCTCCCATTCTTCTATTGAGAATTACATTTATACATATTGTGGAGTGAGATTCTATTTCTATATTTTTTAGTCCTCTCTCTTTACACAACTACAGTCCATGTAGTATACCTTCAATCTTAGTCACATTATTCGTTATTGTAAACAATTTAATTGATAGGGTTGCAATTAGATTACCTTCCTCATTACGAATTAGGCATCCTGCACCAGACATACCAGGGTTTCCCCAAGATGCACTGTCAATATTTAATTTCAATCTTCCCCTTTGAGGGGGTTTCCATTTTTCTTTTAGCCTTTTGGCTTTGGAGTCCGATGCAAAATGAAAAATGGGTGGGAATTTTAATGTATTCCATCTTTTCATAAGTTCATCATCCCAATTTGAGAATTTTTTTTTCCTTTGTAATTTGATATGAGAATTCATCCATTTGGATATATTATTTTCAATCATTTGTAATACTTCTTTTACATCCTTGGATTTGTTTTGAAGAATTATTCTATTACGCTCTTTCCAAATATTCTAGATTAGGATTGATGGAGTCGCCTACCATATTTGGCCCCAGAACACCTCCTTTTTATGGATAGGTCAACTGGTAAAGAAATCCCACAATTTTTTGCTTCTTGGTGTTGCCCACCCCAATCTGTTTTGCAACCAATCCCACCCTTGTGCTGCATATGGGCAGTTTAGTAGCAAATGGTCTATGTTTTCTTCACTTTTGTTACACATAACACACCAAATGGGCCTCTCAATCCCAATTGTTTTCAGCCAGTCTCCCATTAGAATTATTTCATGAAGAGTAGTCCATGTAATGCTCGGGCCTTTGGTAGTATCCATTTTCCCCAACATAGTTTATTTCGCCAGTTACTTTCTTCTTGTTTCTTTTTGTTTTAGATAACCCATCTTGGCTATATAGTTTCCTGATTTTTCTCTGCACCAAATTATTATTTTTGGTCATCTATTTAGTCAAACATGTCTTTCCTACAAAATTCCTCTTAGTTTTTCTCTTGCTTCTTCATTCATAGGAGTTTCTTCAAAGTTCACCCAACAACTTTTTCTATTTTTATCCACTTTTACATAGTCTTTGACCAAGTTTCCATACTTGCATTTTAACATTGGTATGTGGGGAGTCAATTCAGGGTATTTTATTAGTGGCTTGTGACCCCCCCAAGAGTCTTTCCAAAAAAATTCCTTGATCCCATCATTGATCTACTAGGTTAGATGATTTGTTATTATGTTTGCAATTTAACATAAAATTCCACACATGGGAACCATTATGAGCATTTTCTATTGTTAGAATTATTTCTGGATTCAGGTTATCTAGGTACTTCCTTTGCATGATTTTGCACCAAAGTAACGTATGATTTTGATACATCTTTCGCATAAGCTTAGCTCCTAGAGCTAAATTTTGTGCCTTAATGTTCCTGATCCCTGCCCCACCTTCTGCCTAGGATTTGAAAACTTTGTCCTAGTGAATCAAGGGGATTTTATGTTTTTCATTTGATCCCTCCCATAGGAAAATTTCATGTATGCTTTCCAGTCCTGGTGATACCTTGGCTATTAATTACATACAATACATTGAGTATATAGGGATAGCAAATAAGACCGCCTTTATCATAGTTATCCTTCCCACCAAAGTCAACAATTTTTCCCTCCATCTTAATTTTTCACTACAATTTTCTATTATGTGCTCCCGCATGCTCGATATTATGACACCTTTAAATAGGGGTACCCCTAAATACTTGCATGGGATCTGTAGTGTTCTTTAATCAGCTCAATAACTAGGAATAAGGATTCCTTTACTTAGGGATTGGACATCACAACCAGCAGCCATAATCTGCTTAAAGAACCTCATTTAATTATCAACTCGAGGACATGAACTTGAAATGGGTCGGCACAATATATGCACTAATCACCTTTTTAGACATGCATGATCTCTTAAAATGCTAGAACTCTAATTACTGGAATTACTTTACTGGATAACTTGCTTTGGAAATAAAAACTGAAAGATGAAACTACTCTGTTTCTAGAGGCTGCAGGAACAGTTGACAACTTTGTACTTCTATCAGTTGCAGGAACAGACACATTAACTTCTATAAAAGCAAGTACATCTATCCTAACATACAAAATGAAAGCACAGACAATTCCCTAAGTGGGCCCCCTTAGGTCATGCCAAAAGTAGACAATAGATTAGGCGAAAAACTTCATAAACTTTATTGATTCAAGGTAAAACAATACATAGCGTGCGATCTCTCTTGACTGTATTTCTGAAAATCAAAATGTGTTTACAATAGCAATGATTCAACTCTTTCTTTGAAGGAGAGTGAGCTATTTATTGAAAAACTAAAGCTAACTACTAACTAACCTTCCCTTATAAATCGGGAGGTCTTTATTACATTCAACTAACTTAGAAAAGCGATGGATAGAAATGAAAAGGACTGAGTCAAATCAGTTTCAATCTTAAAGTGCCATCATCCTGGATTCATGCGCCATCAAGACGCCTGAGCTATATTTCTGAAACACTTCTCTTGAATGGTGGATGAGTTGAAACTGACTCCCTATTCTTCAGTAGCAGAACCGGTCTTCATTGATCTGGTCTTTCATTCGTGAGTGGGAATTGAATTCCTTCCTCCAATCGTGGTGCCTGCAAAATATCCTGTCGGCTATTCCTGAGGTAGAGAGTTAGCTCAACACGTTCAGCATTTAAGATGTTTCATCATTTTATTTATACATCTATTTAAGCATTAATCTAAAGAAAATATTATTCCAAGCGTGGCTACAGGAAGTTCAACAGTAGAGGCTACAAGAGGTTTGTCATCACACAAGGTTTACTAAGGTATTCATCAAACTACTAAAACATTTAAAGTAATAACCATGGAAGAATTAGTGTAATATACTCATTACATTAAGCATAAAAAGTTTGTGTTTCATCCTATAATCAGCACCAAATGTTTGTTTTAGCATAATGAAAAAGCATAAAAATGTTTGCAAAAGTATGATCTAGATATGCCAAAAACTGGGCTCATCATTCCCCTCAACCGACTATTTGTTGGACCCTTCAGCAAATCTGGCATTTCTCCTCCTGGAAAATTCTCTTAAGTCAGCATTTTGCTGCTGTCCACACTCTCCATGTTGGAAGCTCCAGAAGTGAGCTTGCATCGCCTCTAGCCTTTGCCATCTATTATCCTCATAACTCCTATTATATATGTTGTTGTCCCCCTGCATAGAAAGTAATGGCCATAGGAGAATAGGTGGTTGCATAACCAAAGGCAACCAATTCTCCCTTTTTGTCCTGGAATTCCTCATATATCTCTCTGCCCTTCTGGTTGCTGCATACAAGGTATTGGGAGCATGTGGTTCTGCTCTCTTTAACTGGAATGGAAGATGTTCCCATCTTGCTTGAATGTGCAGGTTTGCAGCCCCAAGATCATTATTTATTACTTGAGAATACTGAGAGAATATTTCTTACCTCAAAGGCTCAATCAATGGCCTGGCTCTTTCATCTCTCCATAATTTCTTCCAATCGAAATAGATACCCATTCCATTTTTTGATTCATTTCTTACTAATAACGACATATTAACCTCATTATGCTGATGACTATCAAATTGTTCCCCTCTGCTTATTTCATTGGTGATCCAGGAGATCAAGGCACTGATATGAATATTGCCAACATAACATAAAGGATTCCAATCTTTATCCTGAGGTACAGCTAAATTATGAAGATAAAATTCACATAGAAGATTCTTGATGTGCAAAGGTGAATCCCTATATGCCTCATAAAATTCTTCTGGGGTATCTAATGAAGGATGTTTACCTTTCCAAATTCTAATCAATTGGAAGTTTAAATACAACTCCTTGAGATACATTGCATAAACAGGAGAAGGTGCTCGACACTGCATCAGACATGGAACAAGCTCTACCACCTAGTTGAGAGTATCATTTAAATTAGCAATTTCCAGATTCTTGTTCTGGATTATTCTTTGTAATCTCTCAATTTCAAGTGCAGCGGTAGTTTGTTGATGCTGGAGTTCATCAAAACAAGCCATCCCTGCAGCAAAGTTTGTGACATGGAGTGGAGGTCTATGATTATAGCCTAATGCAGGTGATCCTTTTATTTCTTCAGTTGCGTTCACCTTTCTTTGTTCCTCTTCTCCAATTACCTCAGTTTTATCTGATGGTTCAGAGTTTTCTTGTCCCGAATTACCTTCCTGTTGCCAATCTTCTAGATCTTCCTGAGTAGCAGGAATCTCATCAGTCATGCCAATGTTGTCTCTCTCTTTTTCCAATGGAGTTACAGCTGATACCTTTTCCTTCTCAATATATCCTCCTTCTTCCTGTAGCATTCCTGTCATAATTTCCTGCATCTACTCTACAATGGTGGCTAATTCATCTAGGCTCGCTCCTTTAGGTGTATCTACGGTTTCCACAACAACAGGTTCCTCCATTTCTAATATAGGACTGGAAGGTTCTGATGTTGGTGGTGCAGTAGGAGTAGCATTAAGTGACTGGCGAGCTTCTAGGTTCTAGAGTCTAGAACTCCTTCTTATGGGAGTAGGAATTGTCTGACGCCTCTTTGAGGGCTTTGCCATAGGAACAGAGGGGTTTTCTTTTTGTTTCCTTTTTGTAGACTTAGGGGTTGCCATGATAGGTGACTTCCCTTTCCCCACATTGGAAGAAGACTCGGGATTTTTGATAGGGGTTTTTTCATAAAGAGGAACATCATCCTATGAGTCAGATGACTCTTGTGCAGGGGACAAAGTGGCAGAGGTCTGGCCTATGGACCGGGAGGTTTGACGCTTGAAGGTAAGAGGTTCCCCTCTAGGTCCAACATTCTGAATTTTGGGATCAAAGTTGAAAATAAACTCCTCCCAGGTCATCCCTAATGTATCTTGAACAGATTTTTCAACAAGCAATTTAATAAGGCAGTGGTGGGATACGGAATTAACCCTACCTTTTCTATACTCAGCAACACTATTGGATAACAAGTTGTAAAGGAAGTCGGGAACATTCATCAACAAGCCATGGCGTAAATGAGACAAAAGCTTAAAGTGAAGAGAATGTAGGACTGAGAATCTACCTTCACAAGTTATGTATTTGATTATATACCCTGCTCATGGCACCCAATCCTGAGGCAGACTCATCCTTTGTGCACCTTGCTTGTCTACTCGTAGAGGAGGGTCATTTGGCCAAGTAAACTCTGCCCTGGCGCTCTTTGCATCCCTACCTCGAGGAAATGTTTCTCCGACTTGAGGTAACCCTATTATCTCAGCAATTCTATCAACTGAAGCATTCACAGTTATTCCTCTAACTTTTGCTTCTCCTTGTTGAAATGTTCTGGTAAATTCCTCTGCAATGTCCACATCAAATTTTTCAATCTTCAGGAAGTAATTAAGCCACCCATATTGTCTGAATGGTGGCACATGAAGCACATCCTGCAGCAAAATGTTATGATCCGTAGGCTCATGTCGAATCGGCTGACCCCCCATTTTCTTAATTTTTCTGCAATTAAACCCTTTAGGTGATGATCACCTGGCTTCTTTCAGTTCACACAACCAGAACTTCCTGCAGCCCTACTCTCAGCACCTCCCTCCCCTCAACCAAAACTTTTGAACTTCTCTTCAAAAGATACATAAAATATAGAAAAAGGAATTCAAACATTCAATGTTCAGTGAAGGAGAAAGTAATCATAGATGAGTAAAATATGTTTAGGTTCATTGTTGCAGGAGGTATGGCGTTTTGTTCATTAATTAGATATTTTCAAATATCCAGAGCTCATGCCGAAATGACAGTGATAATGGACGTGACAAGGCCTTTTGGCGGCGGAAAGAATGATGTGGCACAAAGAGATAAAATGGAAAAACGTGCCCAATTATGCGGAAAGGTCGAAAGGAACGGTAGCCATATAGGAATGTAGTTTGCATTAATTAATATATAAATAAATGTAATAAATAAAACAACAAGCAATCTTAAAGTGAAGTGGAACTCACCTGGATGGAACCGCCGTGATTACCTGATGTGACATCACTTCGTTACTGAAAAATGTGATCCACAGAAACATGGATGGTATGGGAAATGACAGGTGGATGAGGTGGAAGAATGGGTATGAGTGGATGGATCACGGATGGAGTGAATGAATGGAATGGGGATCCAAGTGGATGACCCCTTTATTATGACAGTTTTATGTACTTTTATGCATGGCCTAGGGAATCGAGTGATAACTCTATCCCTTTGGCTGCAAGATCAACT
The DNA here is from genome assembly GCA_007115665.2 of Sequoiadendron giganteum. NCBI lineage: Eukaryota > Viridiplantae > Streptophyta > Pinopsida > Cupressales > Cupressaceae > Sequoiadendron > Sequoiadendron giganteum. The sequence continues at coordinate 193,800,691 of CM021109.1, forward strand.
ATTTCCTGCACAAACTTGAATTGGCTCAGAAATTCTTCCTTGTCTATGGGCTTATAGTAGAGTTTTAGATGATGCCCATTGACTAGTAGCTTAAACCAGACCTCATCAATGGTCCTCAATTGTACAACACCATTTGTGAATACTTCTTCTATCTCATACGGACCCAACCATCGAGTCTGCAGTTTGCCTTGATTGTCCTTATACCGTGAGTCATATAACAAAGCCCAATCTCCTACTTTGAATTTATTTTCTTTAATGTATTTATCATGCCATTTTATTCTCTGATTTTGTATTATCTCAGTGTGGTGCAAGGCATTCTTTCGGAGCTCATCCAAGGCATTGAGCTGTATGACTCTTTCCTTTTGTGCAGTTGTTAAGTCCATGTCCATTTCCAATGTTGTTCTTAGAGTTTTATGTTCAAACTCTATCGGCATCACAACTATTTTACCATACACCATTTCAAAAGGTGTGTATCCTATAGCAGTTTTCCATGTGGTTCGGTAGGCCCATATAGCTTCAGGTAATCTTGCAGCCTAGTCCTTCCTACGCAAATCTATAGTTTTAGTCAGAATAGTCTCTATATCCCTATTGGTGATCTCCACTTGGCCATTAGCCTATGGATGATAAGGAGTTGATTTCCTGTGCCTTATGTTATATTCATTGACTAAGGCTGTAATTAGAGTAGAGGTAAATTGTGCCCCCTAATCTGTCACTATTTCCCTAGGGACACCAAATCTAGTGAATATTTTCTCATAGAGGAAATCTGCTACTTTATTATCCCTAGCATGCTTCATAGGTTTAGCTTCTACCCACTTTGTCACATAATCTGTACATACAAGGATATAAGACTTACCATTTGAAGGCGGATCAATTGGTCCTACAAAATCTAGCCCCCATTTGTCAAAGGGGGTAACAATCACTTGCAGAAATAGAGGTATCTTGTCTGATCTGGTTGGCCTTCCCATTCTTTGGCATCTGTCACATCTCCTAGTATATTTGGCTACATCCCTATGAAGAGTTGGCCAATAATAGCCAGTATTTAAGATTTTCATTGCTGTCCTTTTTGCAGCAAAATGCCCACCACACGGCTCATCATGACTTGCATGCAGTATATCATGAGTATCTTCCTCTCATACACATATCCTCATAACTTGATCTGGCCCTGTATAAAACATAGAGTCTTCAATCCAGGAAAAGTTAAAAAAATTCTCTACTAATAATCGCTTTTCCTTAGGGGAGAATTGAGGAGTTCTTCCTACAACAAAATAATTTGCTATATCCGCATACCATGGGTGAATAACCTTGATTGCAAATAAATGTTCATCAGGAAAGGAATCCTTAATAATTGAAGAGTCATCTTGCCTTTGAATCCTAAACAAGAAATTAGCAACCACATTGGCTTTACCTGGCTTGTCCACAATTGTAATGTCAAATTCTTGCATGAGCAACAACCACCTTGCTAGTCTGCCTGTTATTGAGCTTTTGTTCATAAGATACCTGATTGCTGCATGATCGATGTGGACAAATACTTGATATCCTGTTATATAATGCCTAAATTTGTTGAGGACATAAATGATTGCTAACATTTCTTTTTATGTAACAGTGTAGTTGGCCTCAGCTCCCTGTAAGTTCTTGCTGATGTAATACAGTGCATGTTCAGTTGAACCACTCTTTTGTCCTAAGACAACACCAATAGCATAATCTGATGCATCAGTATGAATATGGAATGGAAGTGACCAATCAGGTCCCTTCAACATAGGTGCTTGTGTAAGGGCAACTTTCAGATTACGGAATGCTCTTTCACATTCCTCTATCTAGACAAAATCTGAATCTTTCTTCAACAAACTGTATAGAGGGGTTGTTGTTTGACTGAAATCTTTGATGAATCTTCTATAGTATCCAGCATGCCCCAAAAAGCTTCTCAGTTCCTTTTGCTTGGTAGGAAAGGGGAGATTAGAGATGACTTCAATCTTAGAAGGGTCAACTTGTATCCCTGCAGCAAAAATATAGTGACCAAGCGCTATTCCCTCTTGCATCATCATGAAGCACTTCTGACTATTTAGTGACAGGTTATGATCTTCACACCTCTGTAGCACCTTCTTCAAGTTGTTTTGCACTTCCTCAAATGTTGCACCATAAACAGTAAATTCATCCATGTATATCTCCATGCAGTCATATGAGATATCAGAGAAAATACTTATTACAGCTCTCTGGAAAGTTGCAGGTGCATTGCAGAGACCAAAAAGAAAAATAGAGTAGGAAAATGTCCCCCAAGGGCATGTAAAAGTAGTCTTTTCCTGATCCTCTAGAGCAATCTTGATTTGATTGTATCCACTGAAGCCATCAAGGAAAGAGAAATACTTTTTCCTTGATAAATTATCCAGTACTTGATCAATGAAGGGAAGAGGAAAGTAATCCTTCTTTGTTGTAGAGTTGAGCTCCCTATAATCTACACACACTCTCCATTTTCTTCCTTTCTTAAGAACGATAACCAATGGAGAGACCCATTAGCTATCCGAGATTGGGTAGATAAAGTCAGCGTTCAACATCTTCTACAATTCTTCTTTAACAATTTCTCTCAAGGCTGGGTTGATTCTCCTCTGGGGCTGTCTAACAGGTTTGAACTCACTACTAATGAAAATTCAGTGTGTATATAGCTTTGGATCTAGTCCTTTCATGTCACTATAATCCCAGGCAAAAGCAGGTTAATGGGTGGTAAGCATTTTGACTATCGATTCTTGCTGCTTGCTAGTAAGTTTATTGTTGATATTCAAGGTTTTCCCTGCAGCTACTTCTACTTGGGAAGTTAATTCAAGCATAGATATTTCAGGCAGAAAAGGCATTTCTACTTCATGGGGCAATAATGTGTGCAAACAGTCAGTTGCTGCAGGATAATGAGCTGATGAAGGCGGAGGAAGAATGGTTTGTAAAGAGCATGGATTTTTATCACAATGAGGGTATTCGGTTCCTTATTTATTTAGCAAAATATTGGATAGTATATCTTCCTCTTCTTGTTGTGAAATGAAAGGCTCTCTGGTAATCATCATGAGACTAGCCACTGAATTTACTTCCTCTTCTTCTCCCAAATCAGGCCAAACAACCTGTCTAGACTCAAGTTGAGGCTGGGCTGGAGAATAGAGGGTAAGTTTCTTTGTGTTATACCCATCAGATATTGTCATATTACCAGTCCTACATCCTATATAAGCATCTGCAGTGGCTAACCATGGCATTCCTAGGATTACAGGATAACCTCCTAATGATGCCTTTGGAGACAAAATCATAAAATCAACAGGATATTTCCATGAATCTAGGGTGACAACTAAGTCTTCCACTACTCCATCAGGTTTAACAGTTGAACTGTCAACAAGTTGCAAGACTGTAGGTGTAGGTCTTAGGTCAAAAATACTCAGCTTTAGCACAAGGTCTTTGGTCATGACATTAATAGCAGCTCCAAGGTCTACTAAAGCTTTCCTAATTTGAACCCCATTAATATTAATTTCAACAACAGGGTTGCCAGGGTCTGAATATTTTGGGATGGTAAGCTTCCCTAGCATCAAATCAGAGAGTTGGCCTAACACATGAACAGTTTGAGGGTCTTTCTTCTTCCTCCCTGACTTCTTTAGACATGCTTCTTTGATGGCCTTGTTGTAAATAAGTACTTCCTTAATTGCTTGGAACAAAGGAATTTTGACACATATGTGCTTTAGTTGATCAAGAATATCAAAGGTAGGATCTTCCTGCTTTTTCACAATTTCACCTTCCAACCTTTGTGGGAAAGGAGGTGACAGTGTATTAGATACCTTAGGTAATAATGGAGTCTGTATTGGCTCATTGGGTTGGACTAGGCCAGTGGCATCTTCTGTTGCTCAATCTCCTCGATTGGCAATTCTAAAATTATGGGAGGAGATGGTGTGGGCAACACAATTCCTAAATGTAAGTTGATATTATTCAGATTGAGAGCATAAGTAGGTTGATTATTGGGATCAGCAAAATAAACTTGTTGTTGCTGCTGAGGTTGGTTATTTGGATTGGGTGTTGCTTGAGCAGGCAGTTGGGTCGGCTTTGGACTCTGCCTTTGATTGGCTACAAGAGGTGGCATAATTGACTGCTGCTGGGGTTGCTGCAGGAAACCAGTGGGTGGATTTGACCATTGCTGGCCTCCTCTCATATCATTTCCCCTACAATATTCCTTATACTTTCCTAAGAACAACTCCTTCAATTCATCCCAAGTGGCTGTTGCATTGCCCCCCAATCCCATGAACCATTTTAAGGCTGACTCCTTTAGAGTAGAAGGAAATAATTTCATCTTATGGGCTTCAGTAGTATAATCATAACTCTCACATAGGATGTCAAACTCAAACAAGAAGGTATGAGGGTCCTTTGTAATAAGGCCATAGAATTTTGGAAGCAATGAGGCAGGGATATTTTTGAGATTATTATTGTCATGCAAGTCAGGGAGTGGAAATGGAAAAGTAGGCCTTGCCATTCTTGGTGGTGGTCTTGGGTTAGCTCCTAGCTGGTAGACAACAAGGGTGAGTGGATTATTATGGGGGTGTTGGTTATTGAAAGTGTGCAGATTATTCAATTGTGCTGTAAGTAAATCAAGGTTATCAGGCTCATCAAATAGGTTCAAACTGATCTCCGAGGAATATGAAGATGAAGTGACTAGGTCCTGACAAGCATCCAAATATGGTTCTTCTGGGACAATTTCAAGGTCAATTTCAGGGTTGTTTTCTTGGGTATATAAACTTCTAGGAAGGAATCTTCCAAATTGGTCTCTTCTTCTAAGCATACAGTACGAAGTTAATCTAACTATGGAAAAATGCTGGAATAGTGAATTCTGATATAAAATCTAGGAATAAGCTTCAAGCTACTTACTAGCATGCCTGCAATAGGTCCTTAGTTTGACACCATCCCCAGCAATGGCGCCAAAAATATAGTGTTTTTTAATCAGCTCAATAACTAGGAATAAGGATTCCTCTACTTAGGGATTGGACATCACAACCAGCAGCCATAATCTGCTTAAAGAACCTCATTTAATTATCAACCCGAGGACGTGAACTTGAAATGGGTCGGCACAATATATGCACTAATCACCTTTTTAGACATGCATGATCTCTTAAAATGCTAGAACTCTAATTACTGGAATTACTTTACTGGATAACTTGCTTTGGAAATAAAAACTGAAAGATGAAACTACTCTATTCTAGAGGCTACAGGAACAATTGACAACTCTGTACTTCTGTCAGCTGCAGGAACAGACACATTAACTTCTACAAAAGCAAGTACATCTATCCTAACATACAGAATGAAAGTACAGACAATTCCCTAAGTAGGCCCCCTTAGGTCATGCCAAAAGTAGACAATAGATTAGGCGAAAAACTTCATAAACTTTATTGATTCAAGGTAAAATAATACATAGCGTGCGATCTCTCTTGACTGTATTTCTGAAAATCAAAATGTGTTTACAATAGAAACGGTTCAACTCTTTCTCTGAAGGAGAGTGAGCTATTTATTGAAAAACTAAAGCTAACTACTAACTAACCTTCCCTTATAAATCGGGAGGTCTTTATTACATTCAACTAACTTAGAAAAGCGATGGATAGAAATGAAAAGGATTGAGTCAAATCAGTTTCAGTCTTAAAGTGCCATCATCCTAGATTCATGTGCCATCAAGACGCCTGAGCTATATTTCTGAAAAACTTCTCTTGAATGGCGGATGAGTTGAAACTGACTCCCTATTCTTCAGCAGCAGAACCGGTCTTCATTGATCTGGTCTTTCATTCGGGAGTGGGAATTGAATTCCTTCCTCCAATCGTGGTGCCTGCAAATTATCCTGTCGACTATTCCTAAGGTAGAGAGTTAGCTCAACACGTTCAACATTTAAGACGTTTCATCATTTTATTTATACATCTATTTAAGCATTAATCTAAAGCAAACATTATTCCACGCGTGGCTGCAGGAAGTTCAACAGTAGAGGCTGCAGGAGGTTTGTCATCACACAAGGTTTACTAAGGTATTCATCAAACTACTAAAACATTTAAAGTAATAACCATGGAAGACTTAGTGTAATACACTCATTACATTAAGCATAAAATTTTTTTGTTTCATCCTATAATCAGCACCAAATGTTTGTTTTAGCATAATGAAAAAGCATAAAAATGTTTGCAAAAGTATGATCTAGATGTGCCAAAAACTGGGCTCATCAGGATCTCATCTATTATATATCCAAGTATTTTGGCTATTCTTTTTTATAGTATTTTCTTTGTGTAAAATAAATAAATCTTGGATTTTTCTTTATTTATTGCTATATTGATATACTTATGTATTCTTCCATATATACCTTTATTGCTTCTACTTCCTTGACTGTAGCTTCACCATATAATACTATACCATCTATAAATTGTTGATGTGTTGTAGCTTCTACACCTTGGGAAATTTGTATTCCTTTCAACAATTCTTGATTTTGATATGTTCTAATGTGCCTACTGAGTCCTTCAGTCATTATCACAAAGAGGAATGGGGATATTGGGTCCCCTTGTCTTATTCCATTTTTACTTTCAAAGAAATCGCATGGGGTACTATTGATAAGGATTGAGTATCTTATTGAAGAGATGCATTGGTATACCATTTGAAGCTAGTCTTTGCAAAAGCCAAACTTTTCCATTGTTCTCATTAGGAATCTCCATCTGACTTTGTCATATGATTTACTTACATCTAGCTTTATCATCATACTTGGGATTCTATCTTTATTGATGGTATGAATACCTTTGTTTGATAATATAATACTATCCAAAATATCTCTTCCTGGTGTCAAACCACTTTAATTGGGCGATATTATTTTTTCTATTATTTTCTTCAACTTGTTTGCTAGGGCTTTCGACATAATTTTGTAAAGTGTATTGCAGAGTGGGTTTGTAGCCCCCAAAATTGGAGCAATTCTCTTTCTTTGGGATTAGGACTACCATTGTATTATTTTGTTCTTTGAAAAGAAAAAAAATTCTTCTAAAATATTCACATATTTCCCATACCTCTTCCTCTAGAAAATGCCAACACTTTTGCTAGAAGAAAGTCGAGAATCCATATCATCTTGGGGACTTATCCAGGTGTAGTTGATGTGTTGGATTTTTAATTTATTCCCTTGTGAATGGCTCAGTTAACATAGAGTTTTCTTTTGGTGATATTAGCTTTGGAATATTAGATAAAATATTGGTGTCATTGAGAGCATCATCGTCCCCTTTTGAGGCTAATAGTTGTTTGAATAATCCAACTGCTTCTCTATTTATTTTGCTTGGATTCTTTGTTATATTCCCCTTTGGAAGTTTAATCTCTGAAATCTGCTTATAGGCTTTCTTGATTTTGGCTGTATTATGAAAAAATTAGTTTTAGCATCTCCTTCGTTTAGCCATAATTCCCTTGATTTGGATCTCCAATATTTGTCATCCCTATCCAAAAATTCATTATATTCCACCATAATCCCTTTTATTTTAAGTAATCTTCTTGATACATTCCCCCTTCCATTACCTTGTTGTTTAGTTCCTCTAGTTCTTTTTCAAAGAAAATATTTTTGAAAACTTCTCAATTCTATTCTTGGAGTCTTCTTTTAATGTACTTGAGCTTATTGATAAATATAAAGCTTTTAGTACCAGTATATTTCATAGCATCTTTCCACCATTTTTTAATAAGTTTCACTAGCTCTTCTTTTTTGAACCACATCTTCTCCATTTTGAAGTAATATTTTGAGTAATCTTCTGCCTCAGATTGATAGTTTGATTGGGAGGTGATCTGATCCGACCAAAGGGAGGATTGTTGCTTCTAGATTTAGGTTTTCAGCTAACCAATCCTGTGAGTAAATGAATCTATCAAGCTTTTCTTTGATACAACATTCCCTGTATTGTTTGTTTGACCATGCGTAAGCACCATTTTTCATTTGAGCATCTAGCATATTATTATGTGTTAGGAACTGTCCAAAGGCTTCCATTGAAGTAGATACAACTTTGTTCCCTCCAATTTTTTCTTCATTTATGAGAATCACATTATAATCTCCCCCCATTATTATCTTTCCCCCCCTAAATCTGAAACCTTTTGACTTAAAGTGTTCCATATAGTTTCTTTGTCAAAGTTTCTAACTAGTCCATAGATGTTGAATAAATAGAATTTTGTATTGATTCTCATACTTGCAGTTTCACATAACATTCAATTATTTTCTTTTACCATTGTGTTCATAGAAACCGAATTGGCTCTCCAAAGAATCCCCAATCCACTTGTTGTGCCATATGCCTTTGAGAAAGATCCCTCCCAACCTCTTATCTGAATTATCTTTTTATTCACATCTTATATTTTGGTTTCTTGTAACAAGTATGATGTTTGTATCTATTTTTTCTATATGACGCTTTATCAAGCATCTTTTGTTAGGGGCATTCAAACCCCTAACATTCCATGTCATTAGTTTCATTACTCCTCTGGTTGGGAGTGTTCTCCTCCCTTTTTCTCCTTTAGATAGTTCATGATGCTCTTTAGGCCCCTTTCTTGTGCAAATTCTTCTCTATTTTATTTATTTAATTTTTTGCCCTTCTTTTTCTTTTTGAGTTTTATTGGATCCAAGAATTGATTAGTTGTTTGGGAGATGCTCCTTTTTTCGATGATATCCAGGTCCTCAAAATCTTTGTTCTGACTTTTAGAGGTAAACTCTTCTTCCTCTTTATCTCGTGTAGTTCAACATATAAACTTGGCACTGGCTCTGTATTTATGTCCATTTTATTATTTTCCTTGCTTTTATTCTCCTCCATTTTGCTTGGTTCCTTGTTATATTCTACAAGACATAACTCTTGGTTTTGTCTTTTAGGGATCTTGGCCTTTGAGTTTTTATTTTCTTCTTTCCCGTCTTTAAGTCCTTTCTTCCTCCAAACTTTAGTCATCTTTGGAGGAAACCCGCATTCTTCTATTTTTTGATTCCTTCTATTACATCACCTACAATATAACATTTGGTTTTCAATTTCCACTTCTTCCAACCAAATTCCTGCTTTAGATTTCAACTTGATTTCCTTATGGATTTGTTTAATTGCTACTATCTACAACCTTGCATACAAGTATGGATTCTCTTTTAGTAGCTTACTATCTATCTTGATTAATGTGCCCAATGTTCTTCTGATATTTTCTAAACATTCTTTTGACCAATATTCTATTGGTAGGTTATAAATTCTTATCCATTTTGCTTCATTGTAGGATGCATGATTTCTAGGGTTAAAGTTTGCTTCCCATTTCTGCACATAGATCAAACAACCTTCATATTCCCAAACTCATTTTTACAAAATAGAGTTTCTATCTTCTTTTGTAAGGAAAATAATTATAAAGAAGTTGTTTGATAGGAATTTGATCTCATGGTTCTAGTTGATCTTTTGGTGTAACTATTCTTCTATCATTTTCCTTTCTCTCTAAGGGCCAATTATTTTGTAGATTATAGCCACTTTATGTAGAATTTTAGCGTCTTCTTCTATCTCATTTTCAACATCAATTTCTCTTGGTTCCGATTTGTTTTCAATCAGTCTTGTCATATCTTTCTTCTTTTCTGACCTAGTTCTAAGTTTTTGTACTTTTGTTGTTATATTTTTGTTTTCTCTCCTCCCATCTACTTTTCAATTGTCTTCTTGTTTCTTGTAGTGGAGGTCTCCTTCCTTCTTTATCTACCTTCTAGGTTTGTGAATTTTTGTTTCTGCTATTTTGTGGGAAATTCACTTTTGCTATAGTTACCTTCTCAATTTTTGGATTCTTTCAGATTTATTTTGTTTTATCTGATTGGTGCCTTACTTTTGGGTTTATCTCTAGATTATTAGGCCAAGTTAAATAGTGTGGAACTTTGAAGTTGATCCTTGGCCTATCCTCGTTTATTTTTTGCCTTCCTCTTGGTCGCATTTTGTATGATGTTCTATTTAAAATGTGCTTCCATATTTTGATTTGGCTCTTACGCTCTTTTCGGGAGTTATAGTATCTTTTATATTTTTAATATTTGTTTTCCTCAATATATATTGTGTTGCAACCTTGATGAATTTGTAATTAAGAAGTGAATTCTCTTTTCTGGAGTTCACAATTCACAGTCGCATTCTCAAGTAGAGCTTTATTGTATATATTATTGTATTCTTATTATTAATATAAATTTAATAATATAATACTATTATTATTTTTGTACATAAATATATCTTCTATTGATATAAAAAAATGTTACATTATGCCACCTCAATAGTGGAGAAATTTATCATGCAAGCCCCCAAACACACATACATTGCATCCATGCAGTCCCTCACATTGCCACTACACAACCAAAACAAGCTCACTCAGAGAGCAAAGCTGGCCATGATCACCACCATTGGTCGGGCACCAACCACTACCCACCACAAACACTCATTTCCAACCACTGTCACCTGAATCCAACCAACCCTTGAAGCCAAAACTGTGTCACCCACAACCACCGATCACTCGTAGCACCAAACTGTTGAAGCCAAATCTGAGACACCCACACACTATTTCACAACTTTAACAAAACCATTATCCTTTGTTGCAACCCATGCAAAACACCCTCTATTCCTCCAGTTCCACCCCTTCCACCAACAGGTACTCACAAAAGTGCCACCTCCAATCCACATCACCAGCTGGTTCCATGTAGAGATGTCACTTCAAAAAAATGAGGCCACACCTGGCCCGACGCCTATGCTCTTGCAACACCTCCCCTTGGAGGTCGAGGAGAAACGAATACCGCTTGACCACCACCCCCAAAATCAGGTCTCTATGCATATCCCTCAGCTGAGGGATCCCCACTCCCAACTCGGCTATGATTATCACATCTTACATGCCCTCTAGAAGATTCCCCATGACTAGCTTGTGAATCATCAAAAGCATCACCACTTTGGGTACCTCCAGGTCCAACAAGGCTGCCACAAAATGCGCTTCAAAATCAACATTGGTGCGATATCGTTCAACCGAGGAGGTATATTCCTCACCCAATAAAAGTTGCACCACCTCAAGCACTAGGGGATCCCAATCTTTGAACACCGACTTTAATCTTCCATAGCATATCTTACCAAAAAATGCCCAAAGCTTTCAAGAGGCTTTGAGACAAACATGTGTTTCCATGATTTCAAATGACAAAAAAATGGACATTTAGAGAGGTTTTGAAGACGGAAATCACCCATTATACATGTGGTGATGTCATCACCACTCAACCCTATAGCCACTCGCTATTAAGAACCTATAGATGATGTCCTTCCCAATGATGCCAAGCACACCATTCTTTAATGTCGATGTCATTTCAATAATCCTTTGTGTCCTTTCCACCATCCTTGGTAGGCTCCCACCAAACAATCCACACCCTGGCTAACATTCACATTAATTCCCTCCCATCACCAATCTCTTCCACTGTGCCAACTAGGATGGATGTTGTCCCACCCCTGCCAACTTGATAGCACCGTCACCCTGGCCACCCGCCTAAAGCCGCAGATAATGTAATACTAATATTAATAATAATATAATAGTAAGAATGATTTATTAATTAGAATAATATAATAATAAACATAATATTATAAAAATCATAAAAAAATAATAATTAAATAAGGGTTGAGGGGCCTAGTTCGATTGGCTAAAGCATCTTGTTGTAGGAAAGAGGTCACGAAGTCTAGTCTCCCTCCATCCTCGTAGTATCAGAGGGCGTGTCATGCCAACATCACCGGTCACATGAATTTTTTTTACCAAGCGCATTGTAGTTTATAGGGGGCTACCCAATTCTGCAATCTAAAAAAAATTAATTAATAATAATATAATTTAATAATTTAATATTATTAACATAATAGTAAGAGTAGGGGCGAGGGCGCGAGCCTAACTCAATTGGCTAAAGCATCTTGTTGGAGGCAAGAGGTCACGAGGTCTAGTCTCCCCCCAAACTCGTGGTATCGGAGGGCGTGTCGCTCTAGCACCATCGATCACATGAAAAAAGTTTATCAAACACATTATAGTTTATAGGGGGACGGATACCCCACCGATTCCAACAAAAAAAAATAGTAAGAGTAATATATTAATAATAATAATATAATAATTTAATACTCATATTTATAATAATATAATACTAACCCTTAATCTACCCCCAATTTATATTAATATTAAGAATAATATATTAATAAAAATATCAAATTTATAATAAATATATTAAAATATATAATAAAAATATTATAATAATATAATACTCTAATTAAATCCTAATCCTAAATTGAATCATAATCCAAAACCCAAACTTAATCATCTCTACCCTTAAGCCTTATTAAATCCTTACCCAAATTTAACAAGTATTAATATAACAATAATAATAATACATTGATAATAAATTAATAATAATATAATATTAATACTAAATGATCCATAATCGTTAAAAGTATATACAATTAATAATGGCCATCTCGCTCGCCTCCTACACCTATAAAACCTTGGCTCTACCCTATTCAGCCACAAGGCATGGCTATGGACTATGCATTCCTGATGGTTGCTCCTTTGTGTGGGGGCTTGATTTGGTGGCGAATGAATGAATTGGTTCCTTTTTTTACACCACTATGAACTCTTCTCCCCTATCCATGGATGAGCCAGCATCCAAATTCTTGGACTTTGGAATTCCTACCATGGGAGGGAAAAAAAGTCACGAGCTCCAATAAAGGCACATACATCAATAGAGATGTTGAATCAAAGATTGTTGTTGAAGACTCACCTAGTGTCTTGGATAAGAAAGCAATCGGTCAAGGTTTCATATGATAGGCATATTCCATTGCTATGACCATGTCTACTCAAGAAAAATCCCTTGTTGGAGCCACAAACAGAGAGAACACTCATGCCCTAGAAATGAAAACTCCTCTATCCTCCATGGCAATCGAGGAAAAACTTTCTAGGAGGGGTTTTGCTGCTAGGGCATCCTTTTTGGTGGTTGCAAAAGGTGTGATCCAATCCTAATCTATTACACCTCAAAATTTGAAGGATTACATCAGTAAGAATTGTAGGAGGTATGTTCAATGCTCTAAAAAAACCTTCAAAACTACAATTTCATGAAAGAATTGAAGGAAAATGAAGAATTTTTTGCAAAGAACGGGTTGATCGAAAGGTTTGGCCATTTTTGGATGAGCCTTTCTAACCAAAACAAATCGATAGATAAATCATGGATGCCTATCATGGAGGAGAAAATAGAAATTTATCCATGTGTTAGAGGTTCTTTCAGTATGTTTTTTTATAGTAGGAAGGACAAAAATATAATTTTAAGTTATGTATAGAGATTGGGAAAAAGTATGTTGATGTTAAAATCATGGAATCCACACTTTAATCCATCTACTGAATCCTTTTAGTCATTCTAGTCTAGGTTTGACTTCCAAATCTACCACTTCACTATTGGTTTGAAGCTTGCTTCGTAGCAATCAATAATTTCATTAGAAATTTCATTACAACAGACTAGGATTCATCTAATTATATCCATACAACTTTTTCTCAAATCTTGGTGGAATTAGACACTTCCAAGGATCTACCTAAAAAAATAACTTTGAATGCTAATGGACAAGGATGGAAGCAACCCTTGGATTATGAAGGTTTATCTTTTAGATGTAGAAGATGTTGCAAGATTGGGTACATAGCACCAAATTGTCTAGACATTAAATTCTAGGAAAAGAAAGAAGCCTAATGATGGAAAGGAGCTTCTCCAAAACACTATACCATCAAATGTTCTTCCAAAAGGCATGAATATTCCCCAAAATTTGAAGCAAGGAATGAGAAAGTTTTGTAGGTTGTAGAGCTTTATTTAAAGGAAAATTTGGATAATTTTTTTCAACAAGTAGCCTTAGGTAGCTTATAAAAAATTGATGTTAACATTATACAAGAGCTTTTACAGGTAGCTACTGTGAGTCCAAGGGGTAAATCCCCTTCAAAAACTTCAGTATTTGACAAGAGGTTTCCCACCTTAAGAGATGAGAGAACATCAACCCAAATTATTTTTCAACCTTATTTGTCCCCTAGAAATTAAAAATGGGAAAAGTGGGGCTAATTGTAGAAGTTGTCAAAACCAACTTCAGACTCCAAAAACACTTGCATGCAAATGGATACCTGTCACAAGGAAGAGAATGGGTGGAAAAAACAAACAAGGGTTTGAAGCTCTGAAAAATGGAGAGATTATCTTATCAGAACAAAAAAGGAATTATGAATATACAATGGATCAATCCTTAAGAAGGAGATCATGCAAAACCTAAAAGAAACCCTAATAGGAAAACATTTAATAATTAATATAATTATTAAATGTCACTTTATGCAAACAAAAGATAAATTTTAAGAAGGTAATAAAGGTAACTTAATTAACATAATTAAGTTAAACCCTTTACTCTAACACCCCCCCCTTAAGATGAGCAAGAGTGCAACTACAAACTAGTGCAAGAAAGCAAAAGTAACTACAATGCATGAAAGCAAATAAGGGTCCCGACAACTAGGCCTGATCAGGTATCCAAATACAACCAAATCTTTGTAAAGTGGAGAAATAGAGAAAACCTCATGGGAAAAACTCTACTCCAAAAAGAGATGCTAAAAGCCATGAAGAACATCATTGAAGCAGAAGAAGCTGCAAACAATTGTCAAAAGATGACTGCTATGGTGTTGAAGAACCTCCTCTAAAGATAGGATGATCAGGATCAAGAAGACAACAATCTGCATGAGTGCCCCAAACAACACTACTTGAATCAAATGGCAAACAAAGGCAAATACCTAGAACGAAGATACATATGGCACAAGTACCAATAGTCTGAAAAACACTGATCAACTGAGAATGAAAGATTCCTTCCAAGGCAAAACCAAAGAAGCATTAGCACGAACAGTATAATACCCCCCCATAATGCTGAATGGGGAGAGCTTGACAGATCCACTAAAATGTTGTGTAACACCCTGTAGTGCATGAAGGAGAAGAAACAACATTTGAAAGTGCACAAGAAAGCACTTGCAACTGAAAAAGTGGTGTGCAAAACAAAACACACATGCATGAGGCAAGAATCATATGGATCCACTATCGTCGTGGAGGGACACTCACCGGACAAAGGTGTGATGGCAAAAACAAAGGCACTACACAACCCCCCCATGGCACTTTATAATACAATGCAAGTACAAGATATGGCACAACCTTATGTGCAAAATCCCCAAAATACATGTATAATAGTGTGGCACTTTATCTCAGTGCGTTTACATAAAAGATTGCTTACAAATGATGCTCAAAATGCCCTCAAAGGACAAAAAATTGGAAATACATGAAGAACAACAAAAAACAAAGCATCCCATGCAAACAAGAAGTTCCTAAGAGCTAATATGTCCAAGTAATTCACCAGAGTGTGAAAACACAAAAAACTGAATAAAATATACCTAGAGGGAAATCTGGAAATATTGCATGGATGGAATTGAAGAGCTCTGAAAATATGGTTCCAATGCCATTGAGATAACGAAAAATGGAGAAACTGGTCAAAATTTAAGAGCTTGGGATTGAAAACAACTCCTTTGACTTCAACTGGCTGTAGAATGCACCAACAGATAAATGAAGCGATGAGACCCACACCACTGGAAAGTTGACAGAACTAGCTTTTCGACGATATCTTGTTTTCCAAAAAACAATATCGTATGCCCAAGTTATGGCCTCTGGAAGAAAACAACACCAAAGGGGAAAAAATACCAGTGCTGGATTAAATTTGACGGTCATACGGCTGTCGCAACAAAAATCCAAACCTAAAATTGACGGCCAAACAGCCATCACCGCATTTCTTCAATTGGACTTATTACAGTAAAAATTGTTTTTTAAAAGAAAAAAAATCATAAAAAAAGGGCCTGGGCCGGCGACCTTTTTCTTTAAATTTTCTGACAAAAAATCAAGTCAAAATTTATTTATTTTTACCAAACCTCAATTTATTTTCGATCCGCGCGCAGACGGCCGTACAAGTAAATTTTTTTGCCACTTAAATCAACTTTTTCCAAACTAGACGAATGGACAGTCGATTTAGGGGTTTTGGACCGCTACGGATCCAACGGCGAGGTCCGTTTGGACTCAAAATGCTTTGAAATTGCAGGTGATTCTCTGGATCAAAAAAGCAAACCCCAAAATTGTGAATGCCTGATCCAACCCTTATAGCTCCAAATTATTCAAACAAGAACAGACATGCAACAAGAAAGCTCTGATACCATGTAGAAGTTGTCAAAACCAACTTCAGACTCCAAGAACACCTGCATGCAAATGGATGCCTGTCATAAGGAAGAGAATGGATGGAAAAAACAAACAAGGGTTTGAAGCTCTGAAAAATGGAGAGACTATCTTATCAGAACAAAAAAGGAATTATGAATATACAATGGATCAATCCTTAAGAAGGAGATCATGCAAAACCTAAAAGAAACCCTAATAGGAAAACATTTAATAATTAATATAATTATTAAATGTCACTTTATGCAAACAAAAGAGAAATCTTAAGAAGGGAATAAAGGTAACTTAATTTAAAATAATTAAGTTAAACCCTTTACTCTAACACTAATGAGTGAAAAATAGTATAGGAACAGAAAAATAAAATCCTCAAAACCGAGGAAGTTTGTAGCAAAATACATTTGCGCTCACACCAAATATGGCAACAAAATCATTGCCAAATTTGAGAAATTGTAGAAGTTAAAAGTGGAAAGGAAATTTGTCACTAGACTTTTGTATATCGCCTAGTTATGACATGTATATGGCTTCTACCTAAATTCATATGTAATAATTAAATTTTAATTAATATAAAGCAACACTATGTTGTAACTTACCTAGCAAAAAATAAATTATAATATTAATACTAATAAAAATTTATTAATATTTTTTATTAGATAATGAGGTTTTTGAAAGGGCTTGAACACTTTTACAAGAAATTTGATGAACAAAACTAGCCAAACAACAAGCATCAACAAGGATGCTAAAAAGCTACAGTATATCAATACATGATCTTAAAGGATGAACACCCTTAACCAGGGTTTTAGACACATGTTTTGGAATACCTTTCTTCCTTCTTTGACCCACAATCCAAGAAAAACCATCATCAATTTCAAAGAATCGAGAGAGGGAGGAGGGAGAATCCTCTCTAACTTACAACCTTGGAATGAGCGAGGAGATGATCATCCAGCTAGGGAGCTCGAGCATCAAGTGGAAATCAAAACACCCTTTGAAGGGGGAGCAAAAAATCACATCTCAAAAGAGAGGGATAATTTAAAACAGGTGTAGGTAACACCAAAGGTGGAGGAGGGGCCACCTCCCCACCAACAATAGGACACTCAAGAGCCTCAGAATTAGACTTTGAAACATCAACTGTAAACTAATCACGAAAAACATCCTTCCACCAAGAGGGAGGTCTCAAGACCTTAAGGTGAGGGAAACAAGAGGCCAAATTCCCCATAGCAAAGCAATGCCTACAACAAAAGGGAATGCCTTCATAATCCAAAGACAAGCTCCAAGAAAAATCCACCACTTGCAAAATAACCTTTGTTGGGAGAGGTTTAGATAAATATAATGCAACTAATAAGAAGAAAAAGGTGGTGTGAGTGAAGTATGCAGTATCATTGTCCACCTTGAGGAATCAACCCACAAAATTTCCAATAGCCTCAAAGCTAGAATCACACCAAAATTGGAGTGGAAGATTAGGGAGGCGAACCCAAACATACACCACATTAAAAGATTTGGAAAGGGGATTGAAAAATGGATCTTAGGGTTTCAAAAGAAGGGCATGTTGCTCCCAAAACCAAGAGTGAACATAAAAAATAGCATCTCAATCCATGACAAAATATAAACAACAACAAATAAACCCTTGGTACAAGGGTAAATTTCAGTTTTACCTTCAGTTATATGATGGCATTGCTAATAAATCTAGCAATTGAGATCACTAAGTTGCGGCCTTAATCGATCAAATTTATAAATCAAACTTTTCTAAGAGAAATAAAACTCATTTTAAAACCTCCCCATAAAACCATCATAGAGAGGAAAGAACACATTTAATTACAGTCTTTCTAACCAAAGAAAAGATATCTCTTGGTGTATTTTATTAAGCCAAGAGGCTTTCTACAATGGTATTCATCTGTGTACATAAAAGAATCTGATTAAATTGTAGACATTATTTAAATTGTCATTGTTTTTTATATAAAATGCATCATTTAATATTTAATATTAATTATGTTGATCATGGCCTAACAATATAATTGCCCAAAATAAAGGCATGGATAAGCATGAAAAGTGGTGGTTTTGAATATTATTATTTAATGTTTTATTGCTAAATAAATGTTTTGAAAGAGGAATAAGTGAGGAAATGGTGTGGATTTGAATTAGAGATACCATGGCCTTTTCACACTATAACAAAACTCTTTTTCAACCTCAATGTCTTATCTACGTCGATGATCTACATTTTTGTGGCTTGTGTCAACAATTTGGTCATTCTGTGAAGATAATATGGGCTTTGTATGAATGCCAAGGAGGAAATTTTGGGAGTTAATGGTGACTCCCCAACACCCCCAAGAACAGTTGCTAGACCAAAAAATCCTCCACAAGAGAGATAACAACAAAAAAGTTTGCTTGAACAATGCAAGATTGAATAATGGTTGAATATTCTTGAATTACAAATGTACATGAGATGCCTTTCTTATATAGGCAAGGTAGAGAGATAGGATTAGACAAGATCATGACAAGTGTCTTAATCCTATTACATGAGACAACTAACAAACTAACTACCTAGGAATCAAGCATTACCAGTTAGATAAGATAAGTTCTAGAAAAACCAACTAAGACTTCTAGAAAGAATCTTTTATCCAAAGTGAACTTAACATGTGAATATGTCCCCTAATTCCCTAGTGAGTGAATTAGTTAGGTACAAGACATTTATTCACACCAATAGACATGTTGGCCATAAAGGCATATAGGGCTTTACACGATAGGATTCCTTGCCCACCTGATCAAATTCTCAAGGATTTAAAAAACACTTTCATCTTTTTTCTCTATGATGCTTCCACCCACACCATCTTTGCAATAGTGGTGAGCTCTTTTAGTTTATTTTTTAGTTAGGGTTTGTAAATGACAAAGATTTTTAGTATTCACCATTAAAGTCTTATAAAAAGGGTTAATTGTATGTTTTACAGGATAAAGAGTGCAAAGTAGCATTGTATTGGGAAAGTGCCTAAGATTGGTTGTTGGTTTTCCAAGATTATTCAAATGAGTTGTAGGATGGATGTGATAAATTATTTTCTGCATTCTCACTTTGTGAACTAAAAATTCTCCTATTTTTCTTTTATCTAAATGGATAAATAGATTTGGTCTTTTTGGGTGCTACATTCTCACTCCGTGAAATATAATTCTCCTCTTATTTTTACTTGAATGAATAAAAGGATTTGGTATTTTTGGGTTACATATTTTCTTGTTGCATTAGATAGTTAACCTATTATCTGCTACATTTCACAACTCAAAATCCTTGATAAAGAAAATGGAAAAATTTACAGAGCTAAGGATTTGTTTTCTTGAAGTGTCAGTGCTAGGCTTAGGTGCACTTCAAGGGATAGTCTGGTTATGCATTTTTCTTTGAACTTTTGGTAGGATAGGAAAATGACGTCTTCACGTTGTCTTATAGGTTCCATGGGCTCATGCCAAAAATAATCTAAGGAGAAATTACCACAGGATGACGGGGATCAAAAGCCACTATGGTTCACGGTGAATATTTCATTGCCAATTGGAAAATTTAAGCACTTATGGACAACAAATGGGACCACATTCATGGAGAGAAGCCATTTGTAGCCTAACTTCACACGAAATTGGTCTGAATTAGAGATGATAGAGAATGACACATTTGATTTCTTTGATCCTTCTTGTAAAGGGAATGTGATCAAACCCATTGTAGCATGAGTAAAACCATCATGCATTTTGCTCCATGCTTTTGGTTTATCGTATCTATATTGAGTGAGTTCATGCACATATAAGAGTTCTTTTTTTATCACATTCTGTCCACAAATGTGTTCAATTCAAATCCCAGGAGTGGGCTTATTATTGATTCTTTCCGCTATGTAAAGAGGACCATCAGGTGCATGTTTAATTGTTTCTTCTTAAAAGAAAGTAATGTCAATGGACTATTGTTTACGAGGCTCGATGTCAACCACTCCTATCATTGTATCAATAAGACTTTGTTCATCAACATCCAGAGGATTTTATTCATCATCATCCATAGGATTTTGTTCATGATTGCTCATATGTTCATCATTCGTGTCAAGATTCATCACATCGGGCTTAGTTTCACTAGCCTTAACAAATGAAATATTATGGTTGGGAATGTGATTGGTAAATATTTGCAAGTTTTAGTTGGGAGGAGCTACATACTTATTACCTTTATCATTCACACCTCCAATTAGGATATGATTGGAATCAATGAGGTCCTGCACAAGATGTTTAAGATGCTTGCAGTGTTCTGTGTCATGTTCTTTTGTTGGTGAAAAGCACAATAAGCATTATGTCTAAATCTAGGAGGTAATGATTTGCTAGGGTCAAGGGGTCAGACAGGAGGTAAGGTAAGCATATTTTTGGTTAAGATTTGGGTCACGATATTGCGAAGGGTGTCAGGTAAGGGAGTAAATTGTCTTTGTGAATCCCTAAATACATAAGGATTACACTTCTTTATAGCGGATATTTGGGTATCAACAGGTTGGGTAGGTTGAGAGGTGGAATTTAGTTGAAGGAAACTCTTATGTTGTCTTTTGAAAGGTTGATAGGTGTTTTGGTTTGAAGTTTCAGACTTTTCAAGACAAGTAGGGGTAGTTTTTGGTTCACTAGCACTTATAGCATTTTGGTAATCTCTAAGGGTAGTGCATAGGTACATGAAGGAAGGAAATTTCATCATGGTGAGATTTTATGTTATCTTGTTGTGTAAGTTTTCTACGAACATATTTTGGAGATGAGAATCGGGAACCTTCACACTGATTTGGGAATAAAGCGACTGATAACGTGAAATAAAGTCAGTGACTTTTTCACCTTCATTTTGCTTACATCTCATCAAATCGGCCAATGTCATTTCGAGAACCATGTGCACTTGGAAGTGGTTAATAAAGGCCTCAAAAAGTTCATTGAATGAATGAATTGAGTTATTTAGTAATGCACAAAACCAATCTAAGGCCATATATTTCAAGGATTGGGGAAAAAGTTTAGCCAAAAGTTTGTCTTCAAGGATAAAATCACTACACAAAGCAGTGAAGACATTAACATGATTAGTAGGATCTCCCTTTCCTCCATATTTCTCAAATCTAGGGATCTCTATACCTTGTGGCATCGAAGTTCTTAATATCTCCAAGGATAATGGATTACTCATGACATAGTATGAAGGTGGACCATTTTGATTTTTATTTATGGTAGAAACTTGGCATTGAAGGGATGAAAATCTTTGTAAAAGGTGGTTAATGATAGGGTCATTGCTTATGGTGTGAGATGAAAGTGAATATGGTGATGGTGTGTATGTATTGGAAGGACAAATGAATGGATTGCTTGTGGGAGGAGGTATGATATTAGATGACATATAAGTATAAGGAGTACTAGTGGGAATGTGTGAGGTAGGAGGGATATTACTAATTGGTTGCATCATTATGGTCACTTGAGGAGTTGTGTAGGTGGGAATGGATGTTATGGTTGAAGAGGGAGGAGTTTGATTTCCTCCTTGCACATTGTTTGAATTTTGAGCACCATTAGTGGTGGAAGGAAGATGTTTTCCAAAGATATGAGCTAGGTTACACACAACTTCTAGTCCTTCGTCACTTCCCATCATGTGGTGAATACTATCTATGGCAGGTATAACAGTGTTGGAAATGTTTTCAATACTCACACTATCTTGTAAATGGGCTAGGTCTTCATGCATTTCATTATGTTTTCTTGAGGAATATGATCAACCATTGTTTGAACACTTGGCATAACACTTGTAGGTAAGATAGGCATGGCAAAGGAGGTTTCAAAGGTATGGTCCATACCTAGTGAACTAGTGCCAATACCAGAAGTAAGAGAGCTTGATAACCCAAGATACATAATGAGTGTTTTATTGTAGGATGTCATGAGTCTCACACTTCGTCTAACCATAGTATTAGTAATAAGACACCAAGTACTATAGCTCATACAAGGAATAAACCACGAAAATGAAGTGAACACAATCTCCTATGCTTGCAATTACACTTGAAATGAAAGAAATTGGAATAACAACAATTATAGAAATTGAAACAACAAACTAAAATCAGCCCATAGAAACACATAACAACAATTTCAAACCCTAAAAGCTGGAGAGTCAAAGTCAACAGGGACTAAGACGCCAATAAGGGCATTTTAGTCCTCCTGATGAGATTTGATAGTTCTAGAGGTTGAAATGGGAAGCAAACAACAAGGAGATGATTTTGAGCAAAAAAAGTCGAGGGACTAAGACGGTAGGAAGGGCATTTTAGTCCCAATAGAGTTTTTTTTGAGAGAAACAACAAATTTTAGCTTGAAAAAAGATTTCTCGGGTTGCCTACATAGGGACCTGATGTTTGGAAACAGAAAATGACGCAAACAGATGCAAAGAAAAGCAATGATTAACAAGCAATTGAATGCAAGATTTGAAATATAGTTTTTCAATTTTTAATGCAAGAATAATGTTTCTAAATGCAATTAAGAGGATGAATAATGCACTTTTCAATTTTACAATGAAATTTAATAATGCAAGAAAGGAAAACAACAACCTATATAAACTTTCATTGATGCAAAGATAAGAAACCCTAAATGCAATTTCACTAATGCAAGATGCAAGAAACCCTAGATGCACAATGCAATGAATTCAATCTAGATCTAAGAATCTAAAGGAATCCAAATTAGAAAAGGAAGAATTCTCAAACAAAGTGGGGTTCACCAAAATGAAATGAAGATAAAATAGGGGGGAGAAAGGATGCCCTTTTCCTCATATTCTATATAGTTCATTCGAATATGTCCTAAGGACCCTAATAGGATTGAATATCAACCTCTCAAGGTGAGTCAATACACAATTAGGAGGACTCAGGAAGGGGTGTTTTTTCAGATTTAAGGGGTTCACCACCAAGCAAATGCTTGGAAAAGACAATGTTTGAAAACACACTATGATATGCAAAACACTTAAAATGAGCTAAATGAAGCTTACAAATACTAAAAATAAACAACTCCAAGTTAGGGTATGTGTACTTGGGAAACCTTGAGATGGCAATAGGATTCTGGAAATGCAAATAGACTACCAAAATATGCCTTGGAGGACTAAGACACCTTTACTCTTGTCTTAGTCACGCTGTTGTTTTTTCGGGGTAGACACAAAATCTTCGGATAACGGAATAAAATCTTGAATAATTTATGAAAGATTCCATTTGGAGGACTAAGACGCCTTTACTCCCATCTTAGTCCCGATCTAAATTTTTGAAAACTGTGAATGTGGTCTTGTGCTCCTAGATCTGTAATTGCTTCTCCTCGGATCTTAGGTTCTGAAATAGATGGATTTGACTTGTAGGTGAGTTTTCGTGAAGATGGCAATCTTGACAATGCAACTTTGAAACTTTGAAAACTTTTCTCTCCAATTGATCTTCAAGTCTTCAACCTAGATCCACAAACACAAATGGACAAGATGGAAAAACTTGTTGATTGCTAGTGAATGGGGGTTTGCCTTGGTCAAACCCCTTGTTGGTAATTAAATCTTGAAATGAAATAGAAATGATGGAGGAAATGGTGAATGAACAATATGCAATGCTACAACTCACCAAACCCTTGAAAAAGCTGCAAACTTGTGTGTAATCTGCAATGGATATGGATCTTGAAATGCTTGCTTGCTTAGATCAAAACCCTACATCATAAATGTTAGCACAACAACACACATAATGCAAGAACAATCTTTGACATGATGCTTGAAACTTGATGATGGCTCCAATTGCTTGATGAATTGCTCTTGAATGCTCTTGTGAACTTAATTTGAATATAATGAATGTTCTCACAAAAGACTTGGATTTCTTAGGATGAAAATGAATGAATGGACCTTGTATTTATACTTGTTCATGCTTAATATCCCAAAATCATATCACACCAAGTCAACATATGAATTAAAAGAATAAAGGAGGTTAAATCCCTCCAAGATTTGAAATTAAATCCTGAAAATGACTCAGGGAGGACTAAGATGCCCTAGGTAGCATCTTGGTCCCAAGTGATGAAACTTGGGGCACAAACACCAAAAAGGGACCCAAAATAGATGCCTCAAAATTATGGTCCTAGGACCTCGGGGGGACAAAGACACCCTTAGTGGTGTTTTAGTCTCGACCAAAAATTAGGGACATGCCAATTGGAGTCACTAGGAGATCATATATGCATAGGAAAATGTCGGGATTAACCAAAAAAATATGTCATTTATAGGGCTTGTGGACATAAAATAGAACCAATTAAGCCATAAAGAAGGATAAATAAAGCAAGGCGGGCCCAAACAAGTGTGAAAATGCAAGGGTATTCATTTTACTACAATACAACTATATACTATTATTTCCTTCAATTTTTCTTTTTAGTCAAAGCATGTATCAATTGGTTGGAATTACATATTTTGGTTAAGTTGATATGCATTTGATTGGTATCGCTTCATTTGATGAATAAGAATATTGTGGTTAAAATCCTTTACTCAAGACAATATTAACCTTCTTGAATACCATCCATAAAAATCATCAAATATTTTGTTGTTCACAGAGCTAATGACAAACTTTTCCTATTTCTATAGAAAGACAAAAAAGTCATAGATAATTTAAAAAAATTATTGCATTACCAATGGTATTACAAAAATATGCATGTTCGTCAAATCTCATTGTGACATCCTATGAGTATTATTGATATACATACACACATACAATATTTATAATGCTTCAAGGAGTTTCACCATTCAAATAGATATGCAAACTCATGAATTCCAAAAAATATGTCAAAAAAACATAATTTTTTTTGGGTTTCTAATAAGCTTAATTGCCTTTTTTTTTGGGTTTTTGATTTTGTAATTTTTGCTTTTTGGGCTTGGGTTGTCAAAAAAATCAAAAGAACAATCTATTGTAAAACTATAGTTAATGAGAAATTTAAAGAACAATTGATCATAAAACTATAGTTAACCAACAATTTTGTTAACCCTTCTTATTTCTTTGACACTAACTTCAAAAACTTAGTGATTTAAATTTTATTAATCAATTTTCTTAACCCTTCGTATCTTGATTTTATGTAGATTATTTTGTGAATAAAAACTTTGGTGCAACAAATTAGTTCATTGGACAATTATTTCTAGTGTAAAAGATGAAATCAAAATGCGATTAAAAAATAGTATTTTAATCTATAAATTGAAATTTCAAATCTGTAAACATATTATTCTATAATATTTGTCAAAGACCAGAGAACAATATAAATATAGCCATCATTTTTGTAAAATGTTTTGAAGTATCAGCCTAGATTGTTAATTTGTTGCCCTATAAAATAGGGGAAAAAATATGCTATCATTATGAATGGTTATGATTTTCAAGAAATGGAGCATCCAAAAGAAAATCTATAAAATTTGTAGCCCTATTAAAATAGGGCAAAAAAATCTGCCTATTAACATGAATTACTATGGTTATCATGAAGTAGAAATACATCCTCTACACTCTAATGCCTTGAAATTGTTCTCTTCAATATAAAGCAAATTTGGAAACAATACCCACTATCAATATTTCATTAAGATTCATAATTTTATCATAAAAGAATGAATCATTTGGCATTATTTTTATGCAATACATGATCTTATTTTAGTTTGTTTCAAGTGTGATGAAAGGATTCAAAAGATACAATCAATAAATATGCTAGAGGGAATATTTATTTGTGGAGCTCCACACTGTCTAAAGTCATTTATTTGTGCATTGTTGTATTATTAAGTTGAAGAGATAGAAATTTAAAAAAGTTGCAACCAATATAAAGAGTCGACAACTCCTTCTCTCTTCAAATTCCAGATATTACAGAAGCAAGTGATTCACCATTTTCAAACACCATCTAGATGAACCTAGTTGTGGGTGTTGACAAGGATATTCATCAAATAATTTATATAAAATTAAATATTGTTGAGGAAACTATATATTTTAGAAGTCTAAATCTTCTATTAGAAAGAAGATTCTTGATATTTAAATACTTTTGATAGGAATACAAACACTTGAAGTACTTCATCTAAACATAGTAAGTGAAAATACAAGCTCCATGATTTGAAGGTAAAACATTAAAGAAGATGTATATCTAAGAAGTGTAAAGGCTGTAAATCACAAAAAAAACCTTTGAGAGGATTTAAAACAAGTAAAAATTCTTGGACTTTAAATAAATAATCCAATCAAGACAAATGAACACACAAACTCTTTATGATTTATTATATATTTATTATAATTAATAAAATATAATTAATATATAATTATTTAAATATATACTAGATTCAAATCATATTAAATATAGATTAATCTATAATACATAATCATTAAGTCCATTAACTATCAATTCTAATATAATATATTAGTACTTAACTATTAGTATATTTTAATAATATATGAAGCACAAAAAAATATTATAATAATACATTATAATACTATAATTCTAATATCTAATACATTATTATAACTATATTATAATATCATATTATATATAATAGTGTAATTATAATGAAAACTTAATTAAAAGTAAACATCTCCATAAAGATATTTCTTGGCCTCTTCTATATAGATTATTCTTAATATATATTAGATCACTCTTAATACATTCACCTCATGTATACAAAAATCCCTCATAAATCTTGTGTACACAAAAACTCTAGAGTAAATCTTGAGCTAATAATAAATCTTGATTGTACATGCTCATTATCAACAAAAAATTAAAAATCTTTACCTCTAGAGTAAATCTTGGGCTAATAATAAATCTTTAATGTTCAATGTCACCTTCTTGTATTTTGCATGAGGAAAGTTACCTATTCTTATTTCATTTCCCATAAATCAAATCATTTATAAGTAACTAAGTGGGTTCTATTTTCTCACACTATATATACATTATTATAAATATTTAAGTTATTTATTTTTAATATGACTTTGTATTTGAAAGATTTATATTATTTTGTGAGGTGTTTTAAATATATTATTTTAATATATGATTTTGATTAATTTATATATTGAATATCATATAATTGTCATTTAGAATATTATTAAATATGCTTAATGTATAAAATAATATAATTATTATTTAAAAATAAATATAACAAATTATTAAATGTTAATTTATAATTATTAATATATAAGAATAATCAAAATACATATTAATACTTATTTATTATTATATTATAATAATACAATTCTAATATTTAATATATTATTATAATTATATTATATAATATAAAATATAATTATAATATAACTATATTAAAAATAATTTAAATATATATATTAAGAAGGATATCTCTCGACTTATTATATATAAATTATTTAAAATATATATACACTAATATATATTATTAAATATATTTACTAATGTAGATTTAATTTCACACCTAATAAAGACCAATATATTTACCACAAAATTTACTATCTTCGATATTATCCACTAAAATATAATACTAGCCTACTATTTAGTACACCGTTAAAATGTCACTTTGAGGATGTGAATGGCCAACTATGAATTCCGGAGGTGCAAGAAATGAATAAAACCTGTCAAGGTTGGTGTAGGTTGTTTTCCCAATTTCCGAAACGTAATATTTGAGCGTAAAGGTCGAGTGTCACCTCGGGTCCATAATTGTACGAAATTTTTATGATAATAAGAATAAACAGTTTTATTTTGTTTTCATTTACAAATTTAAGCAACGCAATCGCGGGTCCCACAAGCCACGCCCCTACAAATGGCCATTTTCAGTTGGCCGAAGAAATTTCATGAAATTGTGGCATTATATGGGTTACTGCCATCAGAGCGCACATATGGAAACCCTAAATATTTTTGACAAACCTTTACACAACTATGTCGGATGTTGGCACGTAAATGATCACTACATCTTATGAGCTGCAACACAGCTTCAAAATTCAGCTGATTTACGAATTTTCTGAAACCCTATTAAGTTAGCTTCCTGGACACTGAAATTGGCGCAGCAGCAGAAGAAAAATATCGAGTAAGTTCAGTTTAAAATTGTACATATTTAGTTCTTCTTAAGAAAAATTTGAATCTTGTGCTGGATCACTATGACTTTTGTACAATTATTTTTCGCGAGTAATTGCACCTCTTGTTTTTGGTCTGTCAGTATTTGCAATACTTTGAACAGTATGTGCATGCTCAGTAGTGAGCTTCTTCAAATAATTTATGCGTACTTGACTTAAGAATCGTGCAATTTTGATTACAGATTATAGATTTTCACAGGCATTTTTGTCTATATAGATTTGTTTTCTGTATAAATCTTGTTGCATGTTTCTATTTAGTAATGTGTAGTGTGGCATAAAAAAATGTCAAGTAAAAGTGCATTATTTTGCATAATTCTGACATTGCTTATTATTAGTCTTGCTTGGCGGTGACCTTAAAAACTACCTTGATGTTTTCCTTTATGGATTTTTGGGAGCATCTTTGAGTTTGTTCAATAGCAATCGTTTTTTATTTCTCAACATGATAAGTTTTGGGTTTAATAGTTGCAACCCTAGATCTCTTGCTATAGAAGTATATCAGAGGTGTTTGGGAAGTCTGTATAAGTATGGTGACATGTGAAAGCTTGACATATTTAACGTTACTGGGGGTTTGGTGTGATGTTTCAGGGTGTTGTAGATAAGAACTAGGGTTACAATGACAATGGTAGCAGACATGGGGGAGAAAAGTAAATTAGTTACACAGAATGCCAATGGATCGGCTTCTGCTAAATCCCCCCACCTTTCTCACGAGATTCAAGATGAGACTAAAAGTACAGTAAGGCTAAGGAAGGAGCCAAATATGGATCATAAGCCAGAGAACTATGATGATCTGAGGACGGATTATCATCCTGCTGTGTTTAGTGCTCTGGAGAGGTTCCTTCCACCAGACTCTCTGAATGCGCAGCGAGATACTAAGCTCCAGCATATGAGTAACATCATAAGTAGCTATTTGCCTCGTGGTGAGCGGATGCGGGTAAGCAAATGGATCCGTTCACTGTCAATCTTTTATTGTCAATTTTTTCTTAATTTGTAAAATTCATTTTATATGCAACCTGAAAATTAGTGACTTACATCAACTTAACAACATTGCTGGGAAGAAAATCCCATTCTACGAAAGAAAGAAAGATCATGTCTGTGGTTGTGACTGAGAAGTCACATCCTTACAAAAACTGGCACTCCTAGCATTGACAATCACAACTAAGTACTGTTTTTAAAAAAAAAATTGCTATTAGTTTTCAGAGCTCAGATTAGAATTTTAAAATGCTTCTAGGGCATTCTTTTCTTTTGACAAGAGGAAGAGCCTTCTTTTTTAACAAGTAAATTGTGACACTCACCAACCATTTTATAATGTACCATCAAGCATATCCCTCTTACATCATCTTTAGGGTAATGATAGACTCTATCTTACCAGATTTACCTAGAACCTGTACAACGCCTTAACACTATTCCTAGGGGTTTCCATTGTGCCAAACTCACCCAGGACTTGCACCCCAGATAAGTGGCTTGCATTAGGGCTGCTTAAGAACAGCCAAGTTTCTCGTGTTTTGAATAAAAAACAATATTTTAAGGGCAGTCCAGGCAGGTTGCCCTGACACACAACCCTGTCAAGTCTGGCTCATCACAAACAATGTGGTTATGGGTCTACCAAATACACTGTATTTTTAAGATCCAATAGTTGTTATGAATGTCAAAATATACATGTGGGTATACTGGTAGGTACCTGCATTGTCAGGTGGAATGAATCAAGCCCTTTTGAACTTCACTGACAAGAAAGTTATACTCAACAATTCAACACTGGGAGCACATCACGCACAGCACAAACCTTACTCAGCATCATAGCAGTCACTATGCTTTGCCAGTAGACTATGGTCTGTGTGACTGGTCAAAAGGAACATTGTATTTCAAAATTAAAAACCTTGCAACAGAGTTCAGCTGTTTGAAATCTTGGCCTGAATTTTGTATGCGGGGACAAATAACAGAGAAACATAAAGATTAAATATTTTTTCCATCCAAAATACAGATACACCAAGCAATGTCCTTGCTGGCATTTCTGGAACCATAACTACCCTAAACCATAATAGGCCACAATCCATGGTAGGAGTTTTTGAAGTGTATGGAGATTGTGGTATGTACTCATTGCTTTGTATATACAAAATGAGCTTGTTGAAAATGCCTTAAACTTATTTTGCAAAAAATGCAATCAGCAGGTGTAAAGCCAGATCCATCAACTTTTGCCTGCTTTCGCCCAACTTGTGTCATACTTGGAGCTTTGGATTAGGTTATGGAGATCCACCCCAAAATAAATGAAATCATCATTTCCATCTGGTTCCTTCTTTTTTGGCATGCTCATCATCATGGAACACAGAAATAGTTGAGTTTTCAGGATGTGAGTCAAACATGAGAATCTACAAAACTAGCAATGCCAAATAAGTGAATTGAAGCAGCTTTTTCTGAAGGCTCATTGAAAAAACTGGGATCTGTCTTGAGGATGGCAATGTGTGAGAGACTGAGGTTAGTCTACCCTTACATTACAAGCCTAGAGAACAATGCTTCCAGAACTATAGTCTACCCTTACATTACATTACTAGGGCAGGGGATGTGATAAACTGAAGCATCGATTGGAATTGGTAAGCTTTTTCTTTTGGCATAAAGACTGTCTATCTGTTTCACCAATTGTATATCTGGCAAGAATTGTTATGACAGTGAAACAAACAGTCAAAGCCATAAAATAACCATATAATCTAGTGAATATCGACATAAAATTTTCTGAAAATTATTTAGAATGCTGGCTGAATACTTCAAAGGCAAAGAAGTTCATATAATTAGAAGAAATGACCTTTTTGAAACATTGCATCAAGGAACATAGAGATGCATATGAAAAGAAGGGTAAGGGCTGAAGGAGCAATCTAACAAATGATGAGGATGTGGATCTAGCATTAGATTGACTTTTCACCTTGCAGTTGCTTTACATGAAGCTGAAGGTTATGATGCTCAAATACGAGATCATTCATTGACTTTTGACTCAAAAGGTTACATTTCATGGGTTATATGCTGTGTTACATGGGAAAGACTCTGATCCTCCCTTCCCCCACCCCCTCAAATCTTGTGTCCCTGTCCCTAACACTGTTTCTGGGACATGGGAATGGCAGGGGATGTCATCAAAATGGTCACTTTGGAAGCCCTATATAGTCCCTTGATTGTGTTGGGGACATTTAAATGTCTCTATTTTTTTTGAGGAAGGAAAAGAGGAGTAAAAAAAAAGAGAGACATGCAGATCTATATAGCTTGATGAAGAGTTGTAGCAAGGATTGGTTGGGGTCTCCTTGGAGTCACAATTTGATATAGGAGTGACTTAGAGTTAGAGGCCAAATTTGCTATTGATACCCAAAATGAGCCACATTTGAAGGAGGTCTAGTTATTGACAATTAGATAATTTTATATTTGTAATCTTCCTGCTATTCCTAGTGTTGGACATTTGTCATTTTGTAACCTCGGGACTTTTTGTTGTAGTGAAAATTATGAAATTTTAATTTTGAATTGCTGCTATACTTGAATCAATGACATTGAGTGAATCTCCAAACTTGAATCTTGATGTCAACTACAATTAAACTTGTAAAAGTTTATCTATATGTGTAAATTTGTAATATTAATTTTTTTATTGTCATCCTCCAAAAATTGCCTCCAGGCTTCCATCCCAAAAACGTGTCTTATTGTCCTCATTCTAGAAACTTTATAGAACATAGGGTATATGTGTTCAAACATACTTCAAGAATGCTCTGAATTGGAAGCACTGCACAGTTGCTCAATATTCATTTAACCATAGTTGAAAAACTCATGCAAACTTTGTGTGTTGAGCCGATCCTCCAAGACTTGTGTGTTGAGTCTGGTCTGCATTCTTGCTATGACTTAGCTAAGCTTCTTCCGAAATGCACCCAAGCTTCCCAGTCAGATTTGTGCAATTCATTTTAAATTTTTAATGTTAGAAGGGTTTTTGAATTTGCAGGCAAGTCAGGTTTCCAGATTTGCGTTAAATCAAGTGCAGTCTAACGAACACTTTCAGACTTTTCCAACCATGAGCTTGAAGAAATGCAACTATTAAACAAACCCTTGTTGACTTCTAGCCTAGCATCCATCCCCAACTCAACCATTGTGTGAGCAAAATAAATCTTGAAGTTTTTCGGAAGGGAGGGTAAGTTGGCCTAAGGGGAGTGAACCATCTGTTCATTCAGCATTGACAAATTGTGCATAATTTATGAAACCACAATCTCCTTTCTTAAATGTCCTTTCTTGATCCTCGTACATCTGACAAGGGTGTAAAGGAGTGTGGCCTTTTTTGTTTATAAAAAACAATATAAAACTAGTCTTTATGCTCTAATTTTTAAATTAAAAACATTTATTAATATATATAATTTTACAACATTATTTTTTATTAAAGGCTTTATTTAATCAAAGAAATATATTATCGATGTTACCAACAAATCTGGAAACCCTTATGAGTCTATGACATATGTAATCTTTGAATTATGACAAATTAATGATCAAAATAGAATTATATGCTCTCTAAATGCATTAATTTCTGTTTTTTATGTGTAATTATTATTTTTTTGCCAAGTCCTGGGACTGAGTCAAAATTTTGGACTGCCAAGTTGAGTTTCCCAACTATGCAAATAACCACCCCTGAAGATCAGAACCATCCTTGCCATAGAAATCCCATCATTGAACTAACATATTTATATTTTCAAAATGTTTTATAATTTGTTTAATAAGAATTAAAAAATCTGATTAAATTGAGAATTCAAACAACAAGTGAAAGATTTGAGGAAATTAGCAAATGACATAAATCTCTTCCTGCCATAATTTCATTTGTATAAGCAATTAAACATCCTTCTACTCAGTATAATTGCAACTGCCCAATAACTCTACGTCACAACTTAGGGTCATGTTGTGACCTCTAAAAGACTAAATGCATGCAAATAACCCACGTTTCACCTTTGAATCAGGCTTGAATGATTCTTCATGGTACAAGATTGGGTTTACATAGTAACCATCAACTTGGAAGTGGCAATGCAATTTTTGAAATGGTAAAAAGCTACTTCTATTAACAAAAAAAGATTACATTATAAAGAAGAGACATAATACTGTAGATATTAAATATCTACCTACAATCTACCTACTGACTACTGTAGAAACAGTAAGTCTACCTAAACTAAATACATTGACCATTAAATATACATAATTTAATATTCTAACACCCTCCCTTAATGGTCAATCTGTCAAAAACACCAAGTTGCCCCCGGAATTTTACAAACTTATCGAGGCTCAGATTCTTGGTGAGAATATCGGCAGTTTGATCCGTCGTCGGAACATACTGCAGTTGAACTGATCCGTCTTCTACCAGCTTGCGGATGTAATGACAATGAAGCTCGACATGCTTGGTACGTTCATGGAAGATTGGATTTTTGGCCAGTTTGAGCACTCCTTGATTATCAGTGTACAAGGATGAAGGACCTGCTTGTGACATGTGCATGTCAGTAAGCATCTTGCGGAGCCAAACTGCCTCACATGCTGCTTTGACGGTTCCTCGATATTCTGCTTCAGTCGAGGAAAGAGCCACTGCCTGTTGCTTCTTGCTGGTCCATGTTACAACACCTGTACCCAAACTGAATACATACTTAGAAGTAGATTTTCTGTTATCCACTGAACTTGCCCAATCTGAATCTGTATAACCAATCAGCTTTGGATCCTTGCATCTACCATACAGAATGCCAAAATCGGAAGTGCCCTTAACATATCTTAGCACTTGCTTCGCTGCAAGCCAATGATCAACTTTTGGAGCTGTCATGAAGCGAGAAATGTAGCTCACTGCAAAACTGATGTTAGGTCTAGTGGCAGTGAGGTAGATAAGACTGCCCACTAGTTGCTTGAATGTCGTTTCATCAACCGGAGGTGAATCACAGTTGGCTGATAATTTCAGCCCCTTCTCCATAGGTGTGGAGGCAGGTTTGCAATCCTGCATCCGAAATTTGTCAAGCAGACTCCGAGCATATTTAGACTGAGAGATAAAGATACCATCAGCGGTCTGCCAAACTTCAATACTCAAACAATAATGGAGAAGCCCCAAATCTGTCATGTCAAAAGCTTGACACAAATCCTGTTTGATTGTTGCAATCAAATGGGCTGAACTGCCAGTAATGATCAAGTCATCAACATAGATAACAAGAAACAAAACATCATCACTAGAGTGCTTGACATACAGATTAGTGTCAGAAGGACTGCGCTGAAAACCATGATCAACCAAGTATTGATCAATCTTGATGTACCATGCATGGGGAGCCTGTTTCAGTCCATAGAGTGCTTTCACGAGCCTACATACCTGTTGTTCTTTGCCGGCAACCTTGAAACCAGGAGGCTGCGTCATGTAAACTTCTTCCTGCAACTCACCGTTGAGAAAAGCACTCTTAACATCCATCTGATGAACTGTCCATCCGAATTGGGCTGCAATAGCGAGAAGAAGATGAATTGTGCTCATCTTGGCAGTAGGAGCAAAAGTCTCCTCGTAATCAATGCCCTCCTGCTGTGTGAAACCCCGAGCAACTAATCTTGCCTTGTATTTATCCAAAGTGCCATCGGCATGATACTTGACCTTATAAACCCATTTGCAACTGATGGGGTTCTTCCCAGGAGGAAGATTCGAAAGAACCCAAGTGTGATTCTTCAGAAGACTATGATATTCTGTCTGCATAGCCTTTTCCCACTCTGGAATTCCTTTAGCCTCTGAATATGTCTGAGGCTCATAGATGCTGTGTATGTTGGCCATAAGAGCAAAATTGACTGTGTTGGGCTGCTTGCTCTTGCTGCGAGCTGATCTACCCTCAATGAGTTCATCATTATGAAGATCTCCAATAGTCTTGAGCCACCACTTAGGCCGATGAGTAGAAGTACCAACATCTGGAGTAGGAGAAACAATATCTTCGGGGATTGCTGGAACAAAGTCATCTGGATGTGAAGCCTGAGGAAGATCAGGTGGTGCTAGATCATGACCGGTAGACTCCTCATCTTCAGAGTTAGAATGCTCTGAAGCCCTCCCATCAGGGGAACCAAGATGAAGATGAACACCATCATCAGGAACCTGCATAGGTTGATCCTCAGGGCTGGTAGTAGGAACAAATGGACCAGCAGTCTCATCAATCACAACATCACGACTGAATATGAGACGATCTGTCTCCACATCAATCAACTTGTATGCCTTGTGATTGTCGCTGTAACCAGTAAACATAAGTTTTTGGCTCTTGGAGTCCAACTTGGCACGTTTGGCTTCGGGAATCCATACATGAGCGGTAGAACCAAAGACTTTCAAATGGCCCACTTTAGGCTTACGTCCTGACCAGGCTTCTTTTGGAGTCATCTTCTTAACGGTCTGTGTAGGTGACTGATTCAGGAGGTAGACTGCAGTATAAACTGCTTCAGCCCAGTATTTCTTGGGTACATTCCTGTACTCTAGCATAGAATGAGCCATTTTAGTAATGGTGCGATTCCTACGTTCAACGACACCATTCTGCTGAGGGGTGTATGGTGTGGTGAGTTGGCGTTTGATGCCGTGTTTAGCACAAAAAGTAGAGAAGTCAGTTGAACAAAACTCCCCCCCATTATCTGACTTTAGAGTAACAATGTGAGAACCTGATTCTTTCTCAACCAAGGCCTTATACTGCTGAAATGTACTGAACACATCTGATTTATGTTTCAAAAAATACACCCACATTTTCCGACTGAAATCATCAACAAATAATAAGTACCTAGACCCAGTAACAGATGGAGTGTTCATTGGTCCACAAACATTAGCGTGAACCAATTGAAGTACCTTGGAGGCTCGCCAAGAAACACCGTCCGAGAATGGTGTCCAATGCTGTTTTCCAGCTTGACAGGCTTCACAGGTGCCATGATTTTGAGTTTGGATCTCAGGTAGACCAGCAACCAAACTCTCCCGAGACAGTTGAGAGAGATAGTGCACATTCAAGTGCCCATAACACTGATGCCAAAGTTTGCTAATGGAAGTACTCCTTGTTGCTAGAGCGTGTTCCTAAGAATCACCGGAATCAACAAGTCTATACAGACCATGATCCTCAAGTCCCATAGCAATCGTAGTACGTGTCGCCTTATCAACAATACTGCAAGTGGACGAACTGAAAATAACATCCAATTGGGGAGAATGCTTCATGATCTGGCTGACGGAGAGAAGATTATGTTCCATGCCTTGAACATAGTAGACATCAAGAAAGAGTAAATTTCTTCCTCTAGAGTGAATCTGAACATTGCCCTTACCGGCAACCGTGTACTCTTCACCGCCTCCAAAGATCACTGAATCAATGAATGGTTCATATTTGGTGAACCAATCTCGACGATGAGTAAAATGCCGAGAAGCCCCTGAATCAATATACCAAACAGAAGATTGGACTGGATTTGCAGTTCTCTTGGCCATAAAAGCATAGAATGCAAACTCTTTCTGCTCAATGTGCTCCGCGACATGTGCCTTTTGTTGAGACCCTCCTTGCTTCTTTTGTTCAGAAGCCATCCGAATTCGACAATCAACCTTCATGTGACCATATTTATGGCAATAATTGCATTGAACGTTCTTTTTCTTCTTGCTGTCTTGAGAAGAACTAGAGCCTTTCGACTAAGAAGATTGAGCCTTCCCTTTGTTCTTAGAAGATTTGGCAGAGAACGCTTGCTTTGTGGAGGTTGAATTGGTACTACTTCCAAACTGTTGTCGCCATTGATCCTGCTGCAAGAGCTTGTTGCAAAGATCTTCAAATTTAAGATCAACATTGGTGGAGGTGATATTCAACGTCTCGATGAAGTGCTCATACGAACGCGGAAGACACTTTAGAGTAATGACGACCATGTCTTCTTCCTCCATTGTTTGACCAGTCGCCTCCAATTGATCACGAATGTCCTTAATCTTCGTTAGATGTTCCTGTAAGGACAATTTCTCATCCATCATGATGGAAAAGAGCATGTTCTTGAGAAAGAATGCTCTGCTCTTGTCGGAGGTTTCATGAAGGGCCTTCAAGTGATCCCAGATTTCTGAAGCAATTTTGCCAGACGGTACCTGAGGTAGCTGCTCATCTGTGACTGAAAGTTTGATGAGCATGACGGCTTCCCGATTGCGTTCATCCCATTTGTTCTGGTCCTTTCCGACTACAGTGGGACGAGGCGAGTTCCCCAAAACGATCTGATCGAGGCAACGATATTCGAAGATCGTAATCATGCGCTGTTTCCAGGTGTTGTAATTCTTCCCGTTGAACTTCTGGCTGCTTTCGAGCATTATGTTCGTCAGAGATGCCATCACGTACACTGAGGTCAAACTGGTGAAGGCAAAAAAAAAAAACAGAAAGTGCACAAACTCAAAGCAGATACCCTAACACGAATTTCGAGGCACTTTGAAGATAAAATCCATAAGATCTGAAGAGTACCCAAAAAAGAATGCTGAAAAGCTAGAAACTTTTTTGACTACCCAGAAAATTTCATCAACACCTAGTGGCACAAATTTCGAGGCACGAAAAACGATGCACCCAGAAAAAATGGAAGACAACCCAGTTGAGCTCTTGAAAAACCCACAAGGAATCTGCAAGCAAAATAATTTTTCGAGGTGGTTTGATTGGTCAAAACCCTAGTCGAAAATTCGGAAAAACCTAGCCGCCATGAATGAACCAGAAATTGCAGAAAATCGTAGGAAATTTCCGAAAGCACTAGAGATCTGGTAAGACACGCGCGGCCAGAACCAAACACGAGCTGAAAAATCGTTCTCACGAAATTGCGAGCTAGAAATTTCAGAGAAAAAATGCGAAACCAGAAGCCGCCGCGGGTAGAGTAAAAATGTGATCAGAAAAGATCATGAAATCGGCCAGAGAGGCGTCGGATCTTGAAAACGTCTTAGCTCCCGTTGACTGCAGGAGGAAATCGCGGCTCAAAGGAACAAAAATCGCGTCTAAAGACAGTCAAGAACAAAAATGCGAAAGCCATGAAGTTTGAAAACGCGGATAAAGAAAAAATGCGCAGGTTGCAGATAAAAACCGCGCCCAGCAGAGAAAACGCGTGCCCACAAAACAAAACAAGAGCATAAACACGCTCAGTTGTTCTTCCCTGAACTTCAAGACTCCAAGTTCATAAACACGCGCCCACAAAACAAAACTCGAATACCCTCACGAATTTGCAGAGAAAGCCCTTGAATTTTTTTGAGAAGAGCCACGAAAATTAAATTTTTGAATTACAAGCTAAAAAACCACGAAAATCTTCTCAGAGAAAAAAAAAAGTTTTTCAAGAACCAAAAAATTCCTTTCGAAATTTTTAGAAAAACTAATATCTAATCTCCAAGCTCTGATACCATGAAATGGTAAAAAGCTACTACTATTAACAGAAAAAGATTACATTATAAAGAAGAGACATAATACTGTAGATATTAAATATCTACCTACAATCTACCTACTGACTACTGTAGAAATAGTAAGTCTACCTAAACTAAATACATTGACCATTAAATATACATAATTTAATATATTAACAATTTTTTATCCCAAATCTCATCACTGATACTCCACTCTATCATGTATTTACCCTTGTCATACATTTCTGTGGGTTTTATTGCCTTGCAAAGATAATTCATATATTTTCTTCCTCTGTTGATCATCTCCAAAACCTCAATGAGTAGCTCAAAAATCACTAACTTTTTTTGCATCATTATAAAAGCTTTGATAAAAACATTCAATATTCCCTGAGATTTCTAGGAGAGGGATGACAATGCTGAGTATACATTTTTTGGGGACAATAAAGGGGTTGGTTATGTATTAATTTACATAATACAGTTCAAAAGGTAGGAAATTAAAACAAGTTATAATACTTAAAATTAAATGTTAGAACAAGTATAGTTATACATAAATAGTTTATATTTATCAAGATTCAGGTTTAGACATTCATAATTTCATTTGATGCATCAAATTCAAGAATCAATGTTCATTGATTCAAGTATAGCAGCAGTAAAATTTATTTGTCTTTGTTAGAAATATAATAGAAAAAGGCCCAAAGGCTACAAATTGTGCAATAATAGGCATATCAATAAGATAAAAAAATGTAGCAATTGGATGTCCTATGGGTGTACCTCATTTGGGATATCAATTTCGAAATTGGCCTCTAACCATGAGTCATTCCCAATATCAAGTTGGGACTCATCCAATGTGATCCCAACTAATCCCTGCTGCACCTCCTCCTAGTCGATTTGGCTGGCATCTTGTAGCTCAATATTCCAACATGTGGCCTGAGTCTATCAATCTTCAAGTTGCAAGGCATACTATGAATTCTATTTAACTTCTTCACTCATTTAAAGGTACACTATTGAAGTTGCAAGGCACACTGTGAATTCTATTTAACTTCTCTTTCTCTTAGCAAATTGGATGAAGATGCATATGGACCTCTTCTTCTACAATACCTCATTGGATCTTCTGACCCTTTGCTAGTGAGTCTTAGTAGCTTTTGCCTCAGAGAATTTGGACTGGGTGGTGGAGTAGCCAATTTCAGGTTGCCCTTGATGTGACTGCAACAGTAGGATCTTCCTCAGGAAGGTTTGGCCAGGACATTTCTCTAATCTTGTGTAGTCTGGGCAATCTGTATGCTACTTTCATCACGTTCAAGTTCCTTTTGGTTCAATTGTTTGCCCTAGCATTCTTGGTTTGGTCTCTTCTAATAACAATTTAGTGATACCTAAATATTGCCGTTATATGCTTCCCTCTTTTCTTCTGCATGTAAGTTGTTAGAATCTGTCTCAGAATGAAGACTTCCCTCAATTTGAGGGGACTCAGTTAACTGATTGGACTCCTCTACAACAACCTGACCCAGCTTGATTTGCAAGGTTTGTATGCCCTGAATAAAGGAGAAGTTGCATTGTAAACTATTCTTTGAAATTGATCGAATACATTGATCTCTTTGTTTTTACTGGCTTTTATTTTGACTTGCAATTCACCCTTTGATTTCGCTTCAGCTTTGAAATTGTTTTGATGGATCTTTAGAGTTGGCTTTCATGCAACCTTGTTCATTTCTCTTGCCATTCCATCAGTCTTGTTAATTATCTGATTTCTTGGTCCACCCCCTGACTATGTTGTCATCTTCTCCTTGCTTTGTTTGGGTTCCGTGGCATTAATCTCTTGTATTGTGGCATCAGTATTCACTTCGTTCCTCTTCCTCATGATGACACTTTTCTTTGAATCTTTGTACGATTTGTTGTCTGTGTGCTTCACTGTCTCTTTTGGCACAGAGATCTTGCAAGATTATGCAGTGCCTTGATAGGGTTGTAGATGGTTTACCCAATAGTCAATCAATCCCTTTGGTTGTGGGCAAGTTAACACACACAGACTCTATGGGTACTTGCTTCCTTACTGATTATTCCCTGCATGTTCACACACTGAGAGTTCCCATAGATAACTATGATCTTGGTGAGTTGATCTTCTTTGTCTTTATGTGTCAACTGCTTCTTTTACCAGCTGGTCCATTTACTCCTTTGTTTCTGTCTTGCTTGACTTCAATTCTACCTAAGCCTAATTTGATTTTGCCTAGGCAACGGTGCATTAGCCACTGAAACTACATCAATAGACAACAAAGTGTTGTACAAGTAAATGATAGGGATCACAATTCATATAGAGAATTTACATGTGAATACAAAATTTATGCTTTATTTCAAAGGTAGCGTTCAATACATGAAAACAACATAGGGAGGACCTGCCATAAAATCAGTGACCTTACCCCAACAGTGAGTGTGCTATTCGAAGGGTGAATGGTTTTGGTTTAGAACTTTAGAGTCATTTGTCTGTGCTTACAATCACCAGGTAACTTACACTACCTTAGTTGACAGTTAAAAGTTAAAACAACAAAACTAAGTAGGCGGAATATGTGCTAGCATAACATAATTACATGATGCTGCCTACTTCACTCAATCGCAGCAATAGTCTTTCTTGAAAATAAATTAGCAAACCAAAAGATAAGGATTTCTTCAGTTAATCAAGAAAAAATTGGGTTAGTGAAAAATCACTGCAAAAATTAGAAAAAGCCCTACCTCTAAACTAGAAACTGATTTTCTAACTGAAAATTGTGATTTAATTGTGGAAAAGTCACAATTTTGCAAAAAATCACAATTTTTTGGTCAATATTGTGGTTTAAAAAATTGTGCAGCAGGGCAATTAGTGATTTATTGTGATTCAAGAACTATTTTTGCTTCTTTGTTTTATTCCTTTTTAAAACATAAATTTGTGTCGATATGTAATCATGCTACTTCTTGTTCAGAATTTATCTGATGAATTCTTAGAGTTTAGAGGAGCTCAGCAGGAGGGTCGTAGTAAATGATTCATTCTTTGTTTTATTTTTTGGGAGTACCATGGAATTACAAATAAAAATGTGTGAAACTCCATATCAAGTCGAATGTTTACATAAGTATTAACACAAAATATTATTTGGGTTGGTGTATTCCAAAACTAAATCTCAAATCTCTTACTTTATGCAGGCAATAATCCAATTGATGTTGGAAGCAATTTTTAATAAAGCTTCATTAAAGATGATGGCTTAACTTTCTCTGACATATGCATGCATGCACGCACACACATCTGTGCCTGCATGCCTGCACACAAGCATACACACATGTACATGCATGGAAAAATCAGATATCAATCATGCACTCTGATTAAAAGCTTTGTCCTTTATTTCAGGCAGTTTTACATATTCTTTCAGTGGACTGAATGTTTGTTTAGTAAATTATTAACAACTTTGAAAGATACCAATCAAAAACCAAATAATTAGAAAAATCAAGCTAGCCAGTTTACTTTTTGGTTATAATCTTTGGGATATGGGATTTATGTAGCCATAATCAAATATGGCAAAAATACAAGAGCTCTTTTGCTTAAGTGGCTGGAACTTAAGTCCACTTCTAATGGTGAATTATTTGAGTATAAATAAGCTGTTTATCATTTTATTTTGTTAATAATATGATGTGAGAATAGATGTTGGCTTGGCATCACTGAAAGTTTATGATTGTAGGAGTATTTTTACATCCTGTTCTAGCTAACCTGGTGGCGAATTACAAATAAATCCAAATTATATGAATATTTAGTCAAGCAAATCATCATATATTTTAATATGGGTACTTTGAAGAGTTTAGATAAGATTAGTAAAAGATGATAATGCATTGCTATTTGACTTTTTCTGCATTCTCTTTGCTAAGTTAGTTTAATGTGAATTGCGTTAGTGTAAAAGATTCAAGAATGTCTCTGCACATTACTATCTCATATGA
The DNA here is from genome assembly GCA_007115665.2 of Sequoiadendron giganteum. Classification (NCBI taxonomy): domain Eukaryota; kingdom Viridiplantae; phylum Streptophyta; class Pinopsida; order Cupressales; family Cupressaceae; genus Sequoiadendron; species Sequoiadendron giganteum. The sequence goes on from CM021109.1 coordinate 193,843,229, forward strand.
GCTTTGTTTTGTTTGACAGGCACAGCGGCACTGTGAATATCGAGAAAGAATTATTAAACACTATCAGGTGGATGCTTTGTAATGTTTTAAATATTAGTTGCTGAAATGTTTCATTTGGTTTTACGGTGGTGGCACTCTTTTATTTGTAAATAAGGTTCAGTTTTTATTGACTGTAAAGGTTTTGTCTATGCACTTGTAAATTGATATACAAGTCAGATATGGATACACAAGAACTTATCGACTAGCAATTGCACCATATAGATCAATGGGCATGCCGATAGGGATTTATAAGTTCATTTGCTTAGTGTTTTATTGGTTTTATAAAAGTCATCTTCAATTTATGTTGACTTTTTGTTAGGTTTATATTTCTATGAGCTCCAAAAAGTAAAAACCAAAATACGGCCTTGACTCGGTTTAGTGCCTTGTAATAAGGCATTTTTTTATCACAATGTTCTAGTGTTAAATTGATAAGAGGAAATTAACCCTTATCTAAATCTTCACATCATGGAGAGTAATAATTATATATCTTTGTGCAAATATTCATAAGGACTTAGATGGGCCTTCTCAATGTATTTTTTGTGTTTTCTAAGTCTTAATGGATGTTAAATTTAGATTAATATTAAGTAAGTATTTTGATTGTGAACAATTTGCATGATTGAACATATTACTATAGAATAAATGGTTGAAATTATGTGTAAATCTCAAAACTGATATATTAATTCTCTAATAGCCAATACTTTGAAAACAATAAATTTGAGTGATGGTACATAGATTCATCATGTATCCATAGGTGCATCATGAATGCTAAATAGACACTGCAAGACCGATCCCCTTCTTCAAATCTATGCCATTTCTTTGTTATCAAGTTTCAAATGTACAGCACTGTAAAACCCAATGTGAAGAATTATGGTATAACCAACTCAAGCAATAAAAGAATAGCCTAAACAAAATAAAAACACCATAAACACCAAGAAATAGAAAAGGCCTTAGCATGGAAGGCTTGCTTAAATATTGCTTTGGAAACAGTGGATGCTGTAATGCCCTTTTTAAAATTTTTAGGGAACCCTGTGATTCTTGTGTGATCCCTAACTATGCAATAATTGAACAATTATGAAATACTGAACAGCAATAATTAAATATCAATATTTATCATTGAAACCCCGTGCATATCAAATGTATTGTTATTGCAGTAGGCAGCGACATTACAGCAGAGATCCCTTTGCATAATATTCAAACTACCCAAGATAAAGAGCAGAAACCAAACTCATGAAATATGCTGTGATAGGGAATTGCTCAGAGGGTACGGCTTGTCTCTGGTATGGCCTGTATGGCTGCAATTGGGCAGGGATGAGGCTATATGGTAGATGCAATAAATGACCTGCAGACTGCTGCAATGGCCGTGTACTGCAGAAAAGCGTGTGGCAGGGTATGTAAGATGGTATGGCGGCCTCCACAGTTGTATGATGCACAATGTAGCAGTATGCTAACTGTTGTGTAGCAGCAAACACAATAAAATCACAGAACATCACTGAAACACACCAAACAGTAATTGATCTACAAACTTCTCAGCACAGATGCAGCACCTGGGTGAAACCACCTTAAGGAAAAAGAGGGTTTTCATCCTTTGATCCTACCTAGAAACCAAGAGGGTTGTCCTCTGAATTTCCACTCCAAGGGTTTTCCTCCTCAAGTGCAATAGTTGAACATGGATGCTCAAGCTATGAGAAAAAAAAGATTTTGATTACTAATGTATTGTAATCATTGGAGATGAAACCATCAACAAGCATTCAAATCTAGGGCTTTGATTCAACGGTTGTAGATCTAAGTAATAAGCTTGCTATCAAAATTTAAATTTAACTTCAACTAGAATTTTTTTTAAAAATGAAAAAAATATGACTTGGATGTTAGATTGATAGGTATGTACAACATGGAGGCCATTTCATTTGCATCGCAATCCCTTATAATGTGTAGAACCCTAAATTGGGATGTGAGGAAGAAGAGAAGGAGAAGATGTCCTTTGTAGCTACGTTTGCAAAGTAGAAAGGAATAAAATGGCAAAGAAAAAATAGGTGGAGGCAATATTGCTATAGGAGTGCAAGGCATGGAGTATTGGATCGCCTTTTGTGACAGATAGAATTCCCTACATAGATATTCGAAAGCCTGCCTTGAGCTCTACTAGTCAATGCAGTTTCGATTTTTCTTAGCTAATGACAATTTCTACTTCAAATTTGTATAGTGTTAACAAATGAGCCACAATTGCCATTCAATTTTTTTTTTTCACTAGGAATCACTGCTAACCGTAGTGCCTAGGAACTCCTCATTGAGGTAAAGAAACTGGTAGTTTGTTTTGTAAGATGTATGTTTGCGAGAAGCTTGTTGTCAAGTAAACACTTCCTTCTTTTGAATCCTTGACACAAAACAAATTGGCTAACAAATAATCCGATTTGAGGGGTGTTGAACACTTCTAGAGATTGAAGGGGGGGGGGGGGTGAATTAGTCTACACAAAACTTAACCCCTTTTGGAACTTGAAACTTTCAACACAACTCAAACTCCTTTAGCAGATAAAGATAGAACTTTAAGCAGTGCAGTAACAGAGAAGAATATAGCAATTTGAATCTTTAACACCTTCATCAAACTTTACCAATGAAAGATATAGTAGTAACAACAAAGAGACTAGATTTATGTGGAAAACTCGATGAGGGGAAAACCACAGTGAGGGTTAACTCACAATATAAGGCTCACGGCCAAAAGACTTGCAAGAAGGCTTATTGCCTTAGAGCAAGATACAAAAAGGACTTACAACACTGAAGTACCAACCAACTCCAGGAACAAGATACAGGGGAACTAATGAGATTCACTATCTCAGAGGAGGATACAAAAGATTTATAAGAGAATTACAAAGATTGCCAACACAACTCTCTGTTGACTAAGGTGTTCAAGCTCAATTTATTTTTCCTTTCACAATCTTTTAGCACTATCGCTACTGGATATTCAATACAGCTCGCTCACACACTTTTTCGCACTTGTACACCCCTACATTCTTATTGCATCCAAAATGATCTTGCATTTATATCCACCTTAACACTTTAATTCTTCAATTAGGTTGGCCAGGAAGAGAATAAACAATGAACTCAATTGGTCGGCCACCAAAGCATGATGCAGTTCTATCCCGAGGATAGAGAGGACCAAAAAAGAATCTTAACACTTCTTTCAATATGATCCCAAATGATTTACACCCAAGCGCACAACAACCTAAGTTGGCATCAAGGAAACATGTGGATGAGACATTGAAGCACATAACCAGTCGGCCCATAAACACTCTTTCAATTGAATTTATTTGATGCGGTCCTAAATAGGATAGGTTAGGACCCAAATCTATCATGACACATCTTCCATTGCTGGGGCAGCCCCCCAAGCACACAACCCAAGCAATGGAACAAGCCTTGTCGGCCAGATACCCACAAATAACCTAGAAAGCCAACTCAAAACACAATGCGGCACCAAAGCGACCAATTAGCAACATGCGGATCACATAGTAATGTTCCTTGAACATCCAACATCACTTCCATACACTTCTTTCATACTATCATGCCATCAACAACCACTGTAGATCAAATAGGTACAAAAAACTTTGTTCAGGAAATACAAAATACATAACCAAATGATGTAACTGTTGTCACATGAAATTGCACCCTTCTGAACATGAAGTTCAACATTCCAATGACAATGAAAACAACCTCAAGGTGTGGGACCTTTGCGTGTATGAGGTTGAATCTCCGGAGAAGGTTGGCTTCCTCTTTCGATCCAAGTGTAATGTGTTGGTCCAACCCAACATATGAAAACCTACCACTATCCTACTCTAACAACTCCTAGGGGAAAAGGCTTAGAAGGAATGCGTGAAAGGGAAATGGAGGTGGTACACCAAGATGGAGTTTTGTTTCTTCTTTGCTTCAGATTGCTCAATACATTAACAAACCCACTAAGACACATATTCAGGCATGAAGGTAAAGGAGCTTACTCAAACATGCAAGAAATAGCTGTTATGATAGCTAGATTTCATTAATATAAGGCATAAAGCCAACTTTTACAATGGCAGAATGTAGAATATAGTGTTTGCAAAAGAAAACTGTGAGAAGAGCCCAAAAGAAGAACCCTTGAAATGAATACATTTTTTGCCTTTATAGATTAGGCATAACTTAGAACTACAAACCAAACCCTAGCCCTAACCAGGGTTAACCATGAAGCCTGTGTGTGAAAGGATGGAGCCATCTTGTGAAAATCGCGATTAGGGTGTGGATCTGTTAGGAAAGTCAACAAACAACAATAAATGAGCATGGGCACCCATGAAATCCACTTGCAGAAGTCAGGGGGAACAACAAATGTTGTCCTCGAAGTCTAGAAATCGAAACAGGTCGCTTAGAAGGTGGATTGGGCAATAATGTTGTTGCCCCAAAAATACGTCAAATTTGCGAAAAGGTTGGGGCGTCGGGCCTGAAAGAAAACCTTTGTTTATGCATTAAATGGTCTGAACCCACGATAAAGACATCTTCATCAGGGGTTGGGCGTTAGGCGTACTACTTACTGCATGTTGAAGGAAAGCAAAAAGAAGGAAGAGGAAGGAGGGAACCGCGAAGTCCGAAAAGGTCACCCTTTACGGGCTTCAAAGGTCAAGAAGGAGGCTTACGCCTTATCGCAGAGACGAAAAGGGTAAAAGGGAAGACCGAAGTCCGAAAGGAGCCATCGGGGGTCGAAGAGAAGAGTTACCTCTTACCGAAGAAAGGTAAGAGGTAAAGGAGAAGGCCGAAGCCTAATGTTTGAGAACTTAACACTTAGTCGATTTTTCAAAGGAAGGAGTGAAAGTGGAAGGAAGAAAGGTGGAAGATAAAAGTTCGATGACCAAAAGCCAAAGATGAGATTTTGGGGATCGGAGATCAGGAGGAAGGCTTACGCCTTGCTTGAAAAGATGGAAAGTGGAGAGAGGAAAGACCGACCCCCGAAGTCTGAAAATGCAACACTTAGGCAAATCTTGAAGATTTACTCGAGCTTCGATGGCCGAGCGGTAGGCCTACGGCTTACTAGCGTTGAAAGGTGGAAAGCGATTAGAGGTAAGCTCGATCCCCGAAGTTTGACAAGTCAAGACTTAGACAAATCTTGAAAAGCATCCTTTGGACTTCGGTGATCGGGGGTAAGGCTTGAGGCTTGCCAAAGGGAAGCAGTAAGGGTTAAAGGGTAAGGCCGAAGGCTGAAACTCGAAACACTTAGCAAAAAAGGAAAGGCAGAAAGGTGAAGAAGAGAAAGAGCAGGGGCAGTGAAGAAGGTATGCGAATAGAGAGGTAAGCGAAAGCCCGAAAGCTCGAAAATTTAGGACTTAGCCAATTGTAGGACCCTTCAAGGAAAATTCATGCAAGATGGCTTATGTGGATCTCTTAGATCAGTTATCAAAGGGTGGCATGAAATGTCAACAGTAACATTTGTAGAACAGCTTGCGAACCACTTCAACATATGAGATTGGAACCGAGACAATGCACAAACGTTGTGAACACATTCACCAAGCCGTAGGAGTAGAAACATCAATGTGGAGAAATGCAGAGCATTTATCGGACCAGTCCAGGCAACTAGCAACATTGCCAACCTTTTGCAATCCATAGGAACCTCCTCGGTAACACAGGTGACCTTAAAAGATAGGAGTGCAATGTACACAAAGCACTGACATTAAATACCAAACCGCAAGACCGAAATTGCAACGACGAAGGAATGTGGAGCATTCTCTCGGATAGACTTCAATGCAACATCTTGAACCGCAAACATTTTAGCAACTTGCGAAGACCAAAACTTCTTTTTAGCAACACATATTATAAGGAGAGAGCATGAGACAGACTGTAGACCTTCAACAACACCTCTCCAACATTAGTCATGCTTCTAATCCTCATCTTAATATATTACTATGAAATCAACTCTATTGACAGTAATAATGCATTATATGAACACCAACAATAATACTTCTTTGATAAGGCATGACATCTAACCATGAACTTCTTCAATTCTTCTCTTCTTTGATAAGGCATGACATCCAACCATGAACTTCTTCAATTCTTCTCTTCTTTGATAAGGCATGACATCCAACCATGAACTTCTTCAATTCTTCTCTTCTTTGATAAGGCATGACATCCAATCACTGTTAGCCCAAACAAAGACAACTTATGCCAAGGACTAACATCAATTACAACTAACAATCAATGTTGACAACAACTGCCAACAATCTGCTTATTATTAACGTCAATGACAACAATCAGTGTTGACATCAATGACAACACCACAACTGTCAGTGTTGACATCAATGACAACAACACAACCATCAGTGTTGACATCAATGTTAACAGTTGCCAACAATCTCCCCCTTAGGCATTGATGGCAACACATTGCTCACTTTCCCCTTTTGACATTAAGGATAAAGGGCCAAATACTTCTACACAAGGCAGCATGACATTTTCTGTCTTTAGGAGCAAAGAGCAAAAGGATCTTCTATTGAAGTAGCAACACATGCTCCCCCTTTGACCAACAACACTTCTTTTTCACACACATATACAACAAATGCATAGTTGCTTCAGGACTCCCCCTTACTACTAGCTCCCCTTGAAGGGTAGCACCCATCGATCCGGGGGAAAGGAAATGACATGAATTTCTCCCCTTGGGCAGATGCACCATTAATGCATCTAGTTAGAACAATGAGGGGCAATAACCCCCAACTTCTGCCTCAGATATTCAAAAGTATCATTTGAAAGACCTTTTGTAAGATATCTGCAATCTGATCCTTTGTAGACACATACTCCATTCTAACTTCATATTTTGCAACTTTCTCTCTCAAAAAATGGTATTAGATTGAGACGTGTTTTGTCCTTGGATGCATTATTGTATTCTTAGAAAGGTTCATCATACACCACCTTTACATCCTTTAAAATCTGCTTCATCCAAAGCACTTGAGTGCAACAAGATGGTGCAACAATAGATTTTGCTTTTGTTGTGGACAAAGACACTGAATCTTGCTTTTTGCTGAACCATGAGACCAATCTGTCTTCCAAAAAGAATGCACATCCACTTGTACTCCTCCGGTCATCAACACAACCTGCCTAATCAGCATCAGTATAGGCACTTACAGAAAATTTTTGATCCTTTTTATACCATAGGCCATAATCTGGAGTTCTCTTCAAGTATCTAAAAATTCTTTTCATAACTTTTTCATGAGATTGCTTAGGACTGGTTTGAAATTTGGCAACCAAACATCAATCTTTTAAACGAGCTGAAACATGCAAAAATGTTCATAGCTGTACCTTTATATACACACCAACCGACACAAGTACCAACTACCAAGCATATATAGACATTCGAAACCATCTGCCTTTTGAAACTGTACTTGTGGACACTCATAGCATAGCATATTATATCCATAAGACAATATGGACAAGACATTCTTTGAGGAATGCAAAACTTTCCAACAAGCCTTCATCTTCGCTTCACCTTGCCAGAGTATGGGCAGAAATTCTCTCATTTGCATCTTTTACTTCAAAAGGTGTAAGGACTTGAGACTTTGGATATAACAACTTCACATTTTGCTCAACTTATCTTCTAGTCTGCAAGACAAAACCCTTTCTTGCGGAGAGAAGCGGACCATGACTTTGCCAAATTGTGAATGTCTTGACAGACTTATTCACCTTTTTGAAACATATCTTTATGTGTGGTACTCAAAATTGGAAAGATATTACTTAGGACAGGTATACCAATCTTCCACACATCTTTTACTTCCACTGGAAATTTCAACAGAGGTACTTTTATGCACAACAGATATGCATACCATCTGTTCAGATCCAATTCTTCATTCATGTTGAGAATTTCAGCACCTTTTCCTTTTCAGGGGGTAAAAGGATTCTGCAAGAGAAATCTCCCCCTGAGATAATGCTCTATCTCAATTTGTCTTAGAATCTTGTGCAGAGTCCACAAGAGTAGAATCATCCTTCTCATGGTCTTCATTCAAAATCTTTTCATTTCCCCTCTTTTGTTGATCAAGGGATTCAACCTTTTTTTGGTACTGAGCGGATGGCTTCACAAAATCATTTCTACAATAGTTTGCCTTATGTCCCATATTATTGCATTTGTAGCACACAACATTGTGCTTTGGAATAGAGTTGTTCCTCTTCACTTTAGATTTGCACTCATCAACCTTGTGACCATAGTTGTTGTAGGCAAAACAATAACTAGGAAATAACACTGTATTGTTTCTTTGAGGTAAAAAGACTTTCCTATGTTGCTATTCCTTCTCTGTCTAACTCTACAATCAACAGCCTTATGCCCAAAAATATTGCAAGAAAAACAGTAACCTTGAAAGGATTGATTGAAATTGTTAGGAGCATGCTGTTTTGCTGATGGAGAACTTCTGAAACCTTTCTGCTTCTGGTCAGAATTGTATCCACCTTCTTTCTTGCCATTATGAATATTCTTTGTATCTTCGGAGGCATTCTTCTTAGAGTCTTTAGGGCAGACTCTCTCTTCTTTTGTTTTAGTCTTTTCATTTGATTTTGAACTGTCTGGACCAGATTTCTCTCCTTTGTCAATTTGTTTCTTTTCTCTTTTCAGGGCATTCCGTAGAGTGATATTTTCTTCTTCAAGCTTTTAAACATTCAACAGTTTTGTCTTCGAGTTTGATACTCAAGCAATCTTTAGTGCTCTTGCCTTCTTCAACCTTTGTTTTCAAATCAGAGATCACACCTTCTGCCTCTTTTAGTCTGATTCATATCTTTTGCCTTCTTTTACTTGAATTCTTAGTTTGTCAGATTCTTCTTTTTATTCTACAAGCAAGCTTTCATATTCCTGATTTAGACCTCTTGCTTCATTCAGCTCTTCCAATGCAGATCGAAGTTTTCCTTCAAAGTCAATCTCCCATCGATCCGAATTCAACTGGAGAATTCAAATTTACAATATAGGTAAGCTAAAACTTGCAATATTGTAGACAATCGGATAAACAATTGCATAACTCGTAAAGGGAACTGTTTGTATCCAAAAGTTCGTTTAATAGATTCAAAGTGGAGTTTTATACATCTATCTGGAATTCCAACAGTCTCCAAACTTCAACAAATTCGAAATGAACAATTTTTCACCAAAAAAAAAAAACTACGAATTTTCAAAAAAATTAGGAAATTATTTACCCCAACTTGGTGGGGTCATAACTTTCTACTTGGTGCTCGGAATTCAAATCTGTTTACATTGATGGAAAGGTCTTCAAGAGTGTTAACTCGGTTCTTGAAAATCAAATGCCTTTGGAATTCAATTTTAGGGAATTGACACAACTTTCAACCCCAATTTCTGCTCCGAAGACATCCAAAAATGCGATTTACTACAACTTAGAAAATATTGAAAAAATCCAAAAATTTGGATTTTTTCGTTTTTTTCTAAGTTCTGTCACCTCTACAACATCTTGGTGTTAGTTTTTAGATCAGAAATGTAGACAAGCAGAAAACACAACTCAGAGAACAATGAACACAATGATTTACCCTGGGAAAACCCTCCTACTCGAGGGAGAAAAAACCCAACAAAGAATATTCTCTTATATATTAGAATAATAAGTGCAAAAACTGCATACAAAATTAGGCCCTAGAATAGGCCGAGCCACATACAATAAGATATGTAACTTCTCCTTGTATCGAATCTTGAAAGCACTAAATCTTGAATGATAAGTTATAACACTTCTTACAAAAATCTGATCTGCTGCTGCAAGGAGGCGAACTGCTACTAGAGGTGTGAATTGGAGTGATTGAATTGCTTCCTCAAATGAGAGGACATCATCCTCTATAAATACCAACTAGGCAGCCTTCTCTCTAGGGCCGACCTAGAACCAATATATTTCATTTATAAAAGATGAAGGCCGACCTGCCTTGAGCAAGATATAATTAGGAGAAAATATCTCCCGCCGCTACAACACTAACACTCCCTCTTAGCTAGGGAGGTATTTTCCAGATATCCTCGTCATGGAGTCTCTCAACATGACGCCCACAATGGCTACACCCATTTGTGGAAAACCACATCTTAGTCTCAGAGATGTATAAGAGTTCATCATGGAGTCTCTTAACATGATGTCCATAATGGCTACACCCATTTGTGGAAAACACATCTCAGTCTCAAAGATGTACAAGGGTTCATCACAGAGTCTCTCAACGTGATGTCGTCATGGAGTCTCTCAACATGACGTCCACAATAGCTACTCCTATGTGTGGAAAGAAACACATCTTGGTCTCGAAGATGTACAAGGGTTCATCACGGAGTCTCTCAACATGATGTCGTCATGGAGTCTCTCAACATGACGTCCACAATGGCTACTCCCATGTGTGGAAAGAAACACATCTCAGTCTCAGAGATGTTCAAGGGTTCATCAAGGAGACTCTCAACGTAATGTCGTCATGGAGTCTCTCAACATGACGTCTCATCTTAGTCTCAGAGATGAACAGGGGCTTGCACCTCATATTTCTTTGTCTCAGAGAAATATACGCTACAAGGGCTTTCACCTCATATTTCTCTGTCTCAAAGAAAATATACATTACAAGGGCTTTCACCTCATATTTCTTTGTCTTAGAGAAATATACATTACAACAAATCTTCATGATGATTAGACTCCCTCTGAAGCTCCAAGTACTTGCATCAACCTCTTGACCTCTTTGTCCAAGAATGCCTGCAATGCTTGCCTTAGAGGAACGGTTTCCAACGCACACCTCCGACACTACTGACTTGCGAGAGTTCAGGACTGTTCTTCTCGACCTCATCCCAGATCACCCTATTCTGAATAGGTTTGTGGAGCTACCAATGTCAAATCCAGATTGATTGTCTTGTGCAATTCTGTTCTCTGCAGCTGGAGAGGTCTTCCAAGGACTTTAGCACCTGGGATTGCAACACTACAAACCACTTAGTTGACACCTTCATTTCTTCTCAGTGAGTCATAAAACTCCTTCTTGGTCCTTGCCTCAGATATTACAAAGAAATCCTCTGGAAGTGAACTCCCCTCCATTGACTGATCTTAGAACCTTAATCCTTTTCCCGGACATGCTCTCAACTTGTGCCTTGAATTTAAATCCTTCTGAATGTTATTTCCTCCTCTTCGAAGAAACTGATCGCAATGACAATCTGTATAGGTTCTCCGTTGTTTAGTGTCTTCATCTTTCTCAATCTTCTTTGTTAATGTAAACTCTCCATCCAAGGCTGACCCAACCTTGTGCCCTCGAGAGATGTCTCTAGTGAAGAATCAAAAGAGTTATGTGCCACCAACAAAGTCCCATTCCTCATAGAATGCCTCAAGCTCTTCCTCCCTTTGAATTCCTTATGCAATCTCTCATCATCCTTTTGCTCCTTGATCCATCCTGCATTTTAGAGAGATTAATAATAGTTCATACAATCAAACCACCTCGATACAAACATGTAAACATCTAGCAAATATCATTAGATAGAACAATTAAGGAATGATAATAGAACTTATCTTTGTTGAATCAAAATCTCCTTAAATGCTGCACTTAAACCCTCTTCAAATCTGCTGTTGTCTTTCCCTTAGATCTGCTCATATGTAGCATTAATTCTGCTCCTGAATGCTGACTCTGCTTAGTACAGCCTTCAGAAACTTCTTAACAACATTTCCTTTTTGAACAATATTGCTAGAAGACAAATATCTTTTGTAGAAGAGTCTTGTGCCATATATACCTTCAGGCTTTCACGAACTCCCTGATATTGCCACAATATCCAATTTAATTTGCAAAGCTTCTTTATTTCCCTCGACCTCCTCTTTTCTCAGACGACAACTTTAAGTAAAGGAACCAAGCCAAAATGAAACTTCTCTCTCATTCTTCAGAATCATTAACTCCACTCTTGCAAAACCATCAAATACAACATCTTCAAAGCTGCTTTAGTTGGCATGCCGTTGGTACAAAATTGATTTCCAATGTATGCAATACTTGCATCATTACATAGAGCAGCAATTCTTGCAATTGATTGAAGATTGGGATCCATAGCCTCACCTTTAAGCCACTCCTAGATTCTGCCATCATAAGTTGTACCCTCAACCATATAATCTTGGAGAGAGTATGGGTTTGACCCTATGGCCACCAGTTTTGCAACAAACATCTGGTTAGATGTTAGTGTTCCTGTCTTATCAGAACAAATCATAGTAGTGCACTCTAAAGTCTCCACACTCGGTAACTTCTTCACAATTGCATTTTTCTGTGCCATTTTTTCTGTACCATGTGCCATTTTTCCTGTACCAAGTGCCAAACATGTAGTAATAACTGTAGGCAACCCTTTTGGTATGGCAGCAACAGCCAAAGCCACTGCAATCTCAAAGTAATATGTACACTAAAAGAAAACTTAAAATTTTGTGGCCAACCATTCACAATCTCCCATGAATGGAAATATTTAAGATTTATAAGCCAAACTAGTAAACAAACAACTCCAATAATGGAAGCAAGTGCCTCCCTAAACTCATTCAACCTTTTTTTTTTCTTCAACGGTGTATCTTCATCATGTTGAGATGCCTCATGGATTTGTGAATGAATCTCTCCTATCTTAGTATGCATGCCAGTCTCTGTTACAAGATAGATTCAACTACCATTCACAATGGTTGTCCTTGCAAAAAACCATGCATTCTTTTCCCTGCAACTCTATTCACTTTGTGATGGCTTTTGTTAACAGACATGCTTTCTCCAGATTTCGATCTCCATATCTTTCCCTCTGCTTATATCTTTGCTGTTAAGGAGTGAGTAAATCTCCCCGAATGTAGACCTGATTTGGTGTGTATATAATTTGACTTCCCATATAGTCGTTCTCCAATGTTGATTCCTTGTCTAAAGGCCTGTAAACTTGATGTCCCTAGCGTAAGCTGCAATAGTCACTTCTAGCACTTCCTTCACAGGCCTGGGTTATTTGCGGTGAAGTCCAAGGATATTAATATGGATATAAATATTGAACGTCTTCCACGATTCCACATGCTTCATTCCAATTGTTCACCTCCTATATGATTCCCGTAGCCCGCATATACTTATATATCTCTTTTCCGCATTTGTTCCAGAACTCGAACTAGTAGAGATATTATGTAACATATAACAAACATCCGTTGAGGATATATGATGAGTAGACGACAATTAAACTAGAATATAATAGACGTGTCGCCAGAGCATGAGCGCGATACTAGATCACCCCTCTTCAAAAAAATCAATGCCAACATCCATACAACGACATAGGTTGTTGACTATATGAGCATAGCTCCCGCACACCCATCATCGGGTTGTGACTCTGAAGAAGCTACGGAGCATAAACATGATGAAGAAGCGGTTGCTAGAAACCAACATTGGAACATTTCATCTCCACTAGTCAGCATAGAAGACGACAATACAGAATGGATGTTGGCCACCGGTCTATATCCTTCCTGTGGTCTCAATATTGAAATGCCCAACTCTCAAACCAAACCGTGCTCTGTCTCTCCCCCGTTCTTCATTCGATATTAATCATGCCGTATATTGTTTCAAATAACACATATAATAGTGCCTCTTTGACATCGACGAGACATCCGACAAGGTTCGTTGATACACAAACGGTTGTATCCGTGAAGTCTTGGACAACAAACATTGTTAATATCTTTTGATGCCAAAGGTATGCCTTGGAAATGCATGATCTCAACAAGTCTTCAGTAACTCCCTTCAATATAGAATTTATCTTGCTTGGAGGACAGCGACCTAATGGTGGAAGGACCGCAAATTAGCCCAACATTACTGCTCATTAGTGACACCTATAATCCCAAGACGCCTTGATCACTTGCTGTGCCAAAGAGGCCAGAATCGACCTCTTAATTGCAGCGCTTGCCTTACTCCAGAGCTTGCCTTACTCCAGAAATCACGATTTTCCCAGTTGTATTGATGCTCCACTAATGGAGAATTCGATACCTTCTTTTCACTGGAAATTCAATATCGATCTTGGCAGAATTTGCACCCCTTCGAACTGAGAATGAAATTTTGTCTTGACTGCTTAAACAAATCTGATCAGATCTTTTCTTAGACTCGCTTTGATACCATGTTAGTTTCTAGATCAGAAATGTAGACAAGCAAAAAACACAACTTAGAGAACAATGAACACAATGATTTACCCTGGGAAAACCCTTTTACTCAAGGGAGAAAAAACCCAGCAAAGAATATTCTCTTATATATCAAAATAATAAGTGTAGAAACTGCATACAAAATCAGGCCCTAGGCCGAGCCACATATAATAAGATATGTAACTTCTCCTTGTATCGAATCTTGAAAGCACTAAATCTTGAATGATAACACTTCTTACAAAAATCTGACCTGCTGTTGCAAGGAGGCAAACTGCTGTTAGAGGTGCGAGTTGGAGTGATTGAATTGCTTCCTCAAATGAGAGGACAGCATCCTCTATAAATACCAAACTAGGCAGCCTTCTCTCTAGGGCCGACCTAGAACCAATATATTTTATTTATAAAAGATGAAGGCCGACCTGCCTTGAGCAATATATAATTAGGAGAAAATATCTCCCGTCGCTACAACACTAACACCTGGGACTGCTTTGGATCATTCCTCCCCCTTTGAGAGGCAATGGACCCCATTGCACTAGCGTGTTGCAACAAATGAGGAAAACGTTTAGCAATTTGTTCACTGGTAAACCACTTTCCTTGATGTAGGTACTGGCCTACCTGGACAACACAATACAAGTAAACTTGAGTGTCTCGAAGGAACTTGACATGAACATCAACAATCTGATCAGTAACCATTAGAATGGTGGTTTTAGGATTCAAATCTATAGCATGGATTGTATCAACAACTTCTGAAGTGTCCAACAGAGGTGGAAAATATGGACGAAATAGTTCAACATTGAACACTGGATGAATTGCCAAAAATGGTGGAATATTTAATTCAAAAGCATTCTCTCCAACTTGCTTGAGGATAGTATATGGTCCATACAACAAAGGTTTGAGTTTCTTTTGTGGCCCTTGAAGTCTCTCCTTTTGAAGATGTAGCCAAAACTTATCGCCCACCTGGAAATGGTGTGGTGTACGATGTTGATCATGACGCTTCTTGTATTTCTGATTGACTTAGTGCACTATCTCATGAACTTGCTTTTGGAGACGACGAATTTTCTCAACAAACTTAGAAGCCTTATCTACGTCCTTTTCTCCATGTGATGATGGCTCAGTTTCAGTGATTGGAAAAAGAAATATCCAAAGGAGCTATATTACACAGGTAATTGGTAAAATAATTGATGTATTAACAAATGAGTGAAGAGCTCATTAAATAATTTACAAACTGTACAAGAACAAAAAGTTTCTAAAAAGAAACTTTAGATAAGATCGAAGACGATCTTATCAATATAAAATACAATAAATTACATTATTGAGCATTAATAAATAAATAACTAATATTATTTTAATACCCTCCCTTAATGCTCAATCTGTCAACTACACCAAGATGCCCTCTGAAGTTCACAAACTTATTTGTATTGAGCGACTTGGTGAGAATGTTTGCTGTCTGCTCCTCTGTTGGAACGTACAGCAACTGTACGGATCCGTCTTCAACAAGCTTCCGAATGAAGTGACAGTGAGTTTCTACATGCTTGGTTCTTTCATGGAAGACTGGATTTTTGGCAAGTTTGAGAACCCCCTGATTATCACATAACAAGGGAGTCGGACCTGCTTGAGGTATATGCATATCCGCAAGCATTCGGCGAAGCCAAACTGCCTCACAAGCTGCCTTAACAGCTCCACGATACTCTACTTCTGTCGAAGAGAGAGCCACTGCCTGCTGCTTCTTACTAGTCCATGTGATTGCACCAGATCCCAAATTGAACACATACCCAGATGTTGATTTCCTGTCATCAACTGAACCTGCCCGATCTGAGTCTGTGAATCCACTGAGTCTAGAATCTTGACGCAGAGTGTACAAGAGTCCATAATCAAAAGTGCCCTTCACATAACGCAACACATGCTTTGTGGCTACCCAATGATCAGCCTTGTGGGCTGTCATGAAGCGTGAAATGTAGCTCACTGCAAAACTGAGGTCAGGTCTAGTGGCAGTGAGATAAATGAGACTGCCCACTAGTTGCCTGAACAATGATTCATCAACTACCGGTGAGTCTGACTTAGCTGACATCTTAAGCCCTTTTTCCATGGGTGTGGAGGCAGGTTTGCAATCCTGCATTCGGAAACTATCTAGAAGACTTCGAGCATACTTGGACTGGGAGATGAAGATACTGCTCTCTGTCTGTCAAACCTCAAAACCTAAACAGTAATGCAAAAGACCCAAATCTGTCATGTCAAATGTGCTGCACAAATCCTGTTTGATCTCAGTGATCAAATGTGACGAGTTGCCAGTAATGATCAAGTCATCCACATAGACAACAAGAAGAAGTATTTCACTACCAGTCTGTTTGACATACAAATTAGAGTCAGATGGACTCCTCTGAAAGCCATGTTCTATGAGGTACTTGTCAATCTTGATGTACCATGTTCGAGGAGCTTGTTTCAAACCATAGAGTGCTTTGACCAATCTGCATACCTTCTGTTCTTGACCAACAACTTTGAACCCTGGAGGTTGCGTCATGTAGACTTCTTCCTTCAACTCACCGTTGAGGAAAGCTCTCTTAACATCCATCTGATGGACTTTCCAACCAAACTGGGCTGCTAAGGCAAGGACGAGCCGAATGGTACTCATCTTGGCTGTAGGAGCAAAAGTCTCCTCATAGTCAATGCCTTCTTTCTGTGAGAACCCCCGTGCAACTAGACGAGCTTTGTACTTGTCAAGGGTTCCGTCAGCTTTGTATTTCACCTTATACACCCATTTGCAGCTAATGGGCTTCTTCCCTAGAGGAAGATCAGAAAGGACCCAAGTGTGATTCTTCTGAAGACTCTGGTATTCAAATTCCATAGCCTTTTCCCACTCAAGAATTCCTTTAGCCTCTAAATATGTCTGAGGCTCATAGACACTGTGAATGTTGGCCATGAGAGCAAAATTAATTGTATGCTGCCGTTTGCTCTTGTTTTTGGATGATCTTCCCTCAATGAGCTCATCATCATGAAGATCTCCAATAGTCTTAGCCCACCATTTAGGCCTCTGAGAAGAAGTGCCAACATCTGATGCAACATGAGGAGCTGGAACTGGTTGTGGATCTAGAACTAGTTCAACAGGTAGAAAATCAAGATCATCTGAAGGAAAATCAGGTTGGGCATCATCAAAGATAGAATCTGCATCATCCCTCCCATCAGGTAGACCTAACGGAAGACGTACACCCAAATCAGAAGCCTTCAAAGGTTGATCCTCTGAATGCTGAACAGGCGAGGAAAGGTGAAACGGTCCTCGTTCTTCATCAAAGACAACATCCCGACTAAAGACAAGATGATCAGTGTCCACATCAATTAGCCAGTAAGCCTTATGGTTGTCACTGTACCCTGTGAACATAAGCTTTTGACTCTTGGAATCCAACTTAGAGCATTTGGCATCTGGAATCCATACATATGCCAAAGAGCCAAAAATTTTCAAATGATTGATCCTAGGTTTTCTACTAGTCCAAGCTTCCTCAAGAGTCTTCCCCTTAACTGCATGATTAGGTGATCGATTAAGG
Organism: Sequoiadendron giganteum; assembly: GCA_007115665.2. NCBI lineage: Eukaryota > Viridiplantae > Streptophyta > Pinopsida > Cupressales > Cupressaceae > Sequoiadendron > Sequoiadendron giganteum. The sequence goes on from CM021109.1 coordinate 193,860,873, forward strand.
AGATAGACTGCAGTGAAAATTGCTTCTTCCCAAAATTTGTTAGGAACACTCCTGTGTTGCAACATGGAGCGGGCCATCTCAACAATTGTACGATTGTGCCGCTCTACAACACCGTTTTGCTGAGGAGTGTAGGGTGTGGTTAACTGACGTTTAATGCCATGGGTATCACAGAAGTTGGAGAATGTAGTAGAACAAAATTCCTCCCCATTATCTGACCTAAGAGTGATTATGCAAGAACCAGACTCTTTTTCTACTAAGGCCTTAAACTTCTGAAATACATTAAACACATCTGATTTCTGTTTAAGAAAGTACACCCACATCTTCCTACTGAAATCATCAACAAATAACAAGAAATATCTACAACCAGTAACAGAAGGAGTATTCATAGGCCCACAAATATCAGCATGAATTAATTGCAGTACCTTAGAAGCTCGCCATGAGTCACCATCTGGAAATGGTGTCTGATGTTGTTTCCCGGCCTGACAAGCGCCACACATGCCGTGATGCTGAGTCTGAATGTTAGGTAGACCAGCTACAAGTCCCTCCCGAGCAAGTTGAGAGAGATAGTGCACATTCAAGTGCCCATACCGCTGATGCCATAAACTGGTGACAACAAAGTTTCTCGCTGCTATGGCTAACTCCGGAGAATCACCTGTGTCCACAAGCCAATAGAGACCATGATCCTCAATACCGACAGCTACTGCAGTGCGAGTCTCCCGATCAACAATAGAACATTTGTGCGAACTGAAAACCACATCCAACTGAGGAGAATTCCGCATGATCTGACTGATTGAGAGAAGGTTGAGTTCCATGCCAGGAACGTAGTACACATTGAGGAATATGAGATTCCTCCCACCAGACTGAATCTGAACAGTGCCCTTATGGACAACTGTGTATTCTTCGCCTCCCCCAAAAACAACCGAGTCAATGAACGAAGAGAAGTTTGTGAACCAATCACGTCGATGAGTGAAATGTCGCGAAGCACTTGAATCTATGTACCAGGTAGAGGACTTAACATGGTTTGCGGGTCTTTTAGCCATAAAGGTGTAAAAGGCAGATTCCTTCTGCTCAGTGTGCTCGACAACATGGGTGTTTTGCTGAGACCCTCCCTGCTTCTTTTGTTTAGAAGCCAAACGTGCATGGCAATCCTTCTTCATGTGCCCAAATTTGTGACAATAATTGCACTGAATGTTCTTTTTCTTAGAGTTGTCTTGATGCTATCCTGAGCCTTTCTGCTGCGAAGGCTGACCTCTCCCTTTGTTCTTAAATTGAGTGTTAGCTGCAAAAGCCTGCTCTGTAGAGGATGATGAACCACTGCTACCAAATTGTTGTTTCCAACGGTCCTGCTGCAAGAGGATAGTGCAAAGTTTTGGAAACTTCAGGTCAACATTAGCAGACGTAATGTTGAGAGTCTCTATGAAATGTTCATAAGACTTAGGTAGGCTTTTCAGAGTGATCACGACCATGTCTTCTTCCTCCATTTTCCGACCAATAGCCTCCAGTTGATCTTGGATCTCCTGGATTTTGTTCAAGTGCGCTTGCAGTGTTGTCTTCTCATCCATGACAATAGAAAACAACATGTTTTTCAAGAAAAACGCACGGCTTTTGTCAGAAGTTTCATGCAAACCCTTCAAGTGATCCCAAATTTGCTTTGCTGATTTTCCAAGTGGAATCTGAGGTAGCTGATCATCAGTTACTGAAAGTTTGATAAGCATCACTGCTTCACGATTCTGCTCATCGAACTTCTCCTGGGCTTTGTTTGCAGTGGTGGGTCGAGTAACATTGCCCAGAATCATTTGATCAAGGCAGCGGTATTTAAAGATGGTCATCATCCGCTACTTCCAGGGGTTATAATTTCTGCTGTTGAATCTTTGACTGCCTTACAACATAATGTTGGTCAAACTCGCCATCTTCACACTTTTCAAGGCACGAAAAACGAGGTACTAAGAAGAGAGTGAATGCACGAAACTTGAGACACGAGTTCCAATGCAAAAACAGAGGTAGATTTTGGTACAAAATTGTAGAAAGTATAATGTATAGATGGCACAAAATTCGAGGCACGAAAAACGATGCACCCAAAAAATTCAAGACCAACCCAGTTGAGCTCTCGAAAAACCCAAAAGGAATCTGGAATCAGAAATTTTTTCTGACCTTGATCATAGGAGATAATCTCAAAACTCTAGGCGCGGGTCACGTTTTTAGAAAATACTGAAAAAACGTCTTCAAAAGTCACAGATTTCGAGCAAAAACTAGAGTGAATCAAGTCGCAAGACTTCAATCAGGCAGAAGTACACGTGTTTAAGAGAAACGCCCAAAAAACGCGTGTATAAACAAGAAAAAACACGTTCAAAAAGCAAAATGCGCGCCCTGAAGATCACGTCCAACAAGAAGTCAACCCACAAAAAAAAAACGCGCCCAAATTGCTTCTCATGCGGCCAGAGAAAAACACAGAAGTGGCGGGTAAGAAGAATAATCCAAATCGCATGCTGAAAAAACCCTTAGCCATGATTTTTGCAAAGTCTCCTTAATCAGATCGTGATTTTCTTTTCACAGAAGATAGACGCGAATTTCAACACGTTTTCTTAGAAAATCATGAGTTTCAGAAGAGAAAGAGAGGCACTAGAAAATTAAACAAAATAATTTCGAAAAAAATAATTCTGAGCAAAATAATTTCTAAACGAAATTATAAATTTATCGAAAAAATTATTTTTCTTGTGCTATACCATATTACACAGGTAATTGGTAAAATAATTGATGTATTAACAAATGAGCGAAGAGCTCTTTAAATAATTTACAAACTGTACAGGAACATAAAGTTTCTAAAAAGAAACTTTAGATAAGATTAGAGATGATCTTATCAATATAAAATATAATAAATTACATTATTGAGCATTAATAAATAAATAACTAATATTATTTTAATAAAGCTAAAGGCTGATACCCCAAACAGACCTCAAATGGACAGTGTCTAGTAGTACCATGTATGGCTCGATTGTAGCTATGTTGTACATATGGAAGACTCTCCTCTTAGGTACGAGGATGATGAGAATGGTACATACGAAGGATGTGGTCAATCATGCGATTCACTACCTCAGTTTGTCCATCTGTTTCTTGGATGGAATTTGTAGACTTTGTGAGCTTAGTATCCATCATCACCCAAAGTGTTGACCAAAATATTCTAACAAACCTGCTATTCCTATGAGAAATGATGCTTTGTGGCAACCCAAAGTGAACCCAAACATGAGTGAAGAATAGCTTAGCAGTATCCTCTGTGGACATTCCTTTCTTGTAGGAATGGCCATCTTAGAGAACCTATCCACCACAACATAAACGTAGTCATGACCACGCTTAGTAGTAGGCAAACCAGACATAAAGTCCATGGAGACAGATTTCCAAGGTCTATTCGGAGTAGGAAGTGGCATATACAATCCGCTTTTCCGATTTGCAAGTTTTGCAATAGCACATGCAACACATGACTGAATATAGGAGATAACATCATGCTGCATCTTGGGCCAATAAAAATACCTTTGAAGCACAACAAGAGTTTTGCTAATACCAAAATGTCCTGTAGTGCGACTATAATGGGCTTCCCATATCATCTTTGCCCTTTCTTTTGCAGGAACACATATATGACCCATATAACAAAGAATACCATCCTGCATATGAAATAAAAAAAATTGCTTAACTTGCATCAACTGAGTGTAAACTCCAGAAAAATCATCATCGCTCACATACAAATTAGGCCAACTTGTTGTTTCATGCCCACAAGAGTAAAGTACCATGAGTAGTGCCTGAATTGGAAGTCTATTGAAATAATCTACAACTTTGTTACTGCTGCCCTTTTTGTGACGAATATTGATGTGAAATTGTTGGAGGTATGCAGACCATCTATGGTGTCTATCATTTTGCAACTTCCCTTGTGTTTGTAGAAATTGCAAGGGTTTATGATCTGTGTGGATGATAATCTCTTTGCCTAGAATGTAGTGCTTCCATTGTTTCCAGGCCTGCACAATTGCATACATTTCTTTATCATATGTGGGATATCATCAAACTGCATCAAAAAACGTTTCACTATGATAGGCCATCGGATGACCATTTTGCATGAGAATTGCTCCCACGGCATAATCAGATGCATCTGTTTCAATTTCAAAAGGTTGTTGCAGATCCGGTAGTGCCAAGATTGGTGTTGAGCATAGCCTCATCTTCAACACTTCAAAAGCACGTTGCTGCACCTTTGTCCAAACAAACTTTGCCTTGGATCCCCCTTAGAGTACTTGATTCATAGGCCATGCCAAATGAGAGAATCTAAGTACAAACCTTCGATGAAATTCACTAATCCCAAGAAGCTACGAAGTTCTGTGACATTCCTAGGAGAAGGCCAAGCTCGGATGACTTCAATCTTTGCAGGATCAACTTGAACACCCCAATTGTCCACAATGTGTCCCAAATATTGGATGCTCTCTAATCCAAAAGAACACTTTTCTCTATTGGCATAGAGTTTGTGTTGTTGCAATGTTGAAAGTACCTGTTCAACATGTTGTAGATGTTCATTGCAAGTCATACTGAAGATGAGAATATCATCCAAATAGACCACCACGAAGGAGTCAGTGAAAGGTCTGAGAACGTCATTCATCAACCTCATGAAAGTAGTAGGGGCATTTGTCAGCCCAAAAGGCATCACTAGCCATTCAAATAACCCTTCTTTAGACTTGAAGGCAATTTTCCACACATGTGCATGATCAATTGGCACTTGATGATATCCAAACTTGAAATCAATTTTTGTAAAGAACTTTGCCCCATGTAGCTGATCCAGAAGATCGTCAATTCAAGGAGTTGGATATTTGTTCTTCACAGTGATCTTGTTCAAGGCACAATAATCAATACATAGTCTCCATGTGCCGTCTTTCTTCCCGGCTAAAACAATCGGATCGCCACAAGGGGATGCACTTGGTTTGATATGGCCTTTCTGAATTAGTTCCTCAATTTGCCGTTTGATCTCATCATTTTCCAATACTGATCTCTTGTACAATGGCCCATTTGGCAAGGGTGTCCCTGGAATGATATCAATTGAATGCTTAACTTGACAGTGTAGTGGAACTCCTGTGGGTGAAGTGAAGATATTCTGATATTTTGCCAACATTGTATCCATCTGTTTTTGTGGAACAGAGGTGGTTGTCGCTACAACATTATTGTTACCTATGACTTTCTTCTCCTTTTCTTGTCTTATCATGAGTAGAACAAAAGTTCCAGTATGGGCAATCAAATGTCTACATTGTTTTGCACTAATTAAAGTAGCAGATTTTGCAGGACACAATAACACTGTGTGGCCTTGATTCATATACACCATGGCGTTGATACATATATGGTTGTCCCAGCAACACGTCACATACGTCCAAGGGTGCTACATCACAAATGACTTCATCCTTGAATGGCTTGATGGAATATGATAAGCAACATTGTTTGTTTACTTGTATGCCACTTCCTTCACTCACCGAACCCATGTAGTATGGTTGTGGGTGAGGTTTAGTCTTCAAGTTTAATCTCGTCACGACTTCAATAGTGATTAGATTCTTTTGACTTCCACTATCCACTATGAAATGTAGAGCCTTGCCATTCACCCACATCTGTGAATGAAATAGACGTTCCTTATCTTCTCGATGTATGATTTTTGCAATGGCAACAATGGCATATGGATCTGCTTCAATAATTATTTCACCACTCTGCTGCTCAAAGGGGTCTGTGGGCAACATGTCATCCTTTTGCTCTACTTCATATGTTTCTGTCATCAAAGTTTTTGCAGCCCTGCAATCCTTCATATCATGCCGAGAACTTTTGTGAATATCACACCACATGCCTGAATCCTTATTTGTCTTTTTAACTCCCGTGTTCCACGTTGGTGATTGAGAGGAGGACTTGGTGGTGGCAGCTTGTTTCCCTGGGGTTTTGCTACTACTTTCACCCTTGAATTTATTGTTCGCAAAGTAATCTTTCTTTCCCTTTTGTTTGAATTTCTCCTCAATTTTCGTGGCATATTTATAGGTAGTACCCAATGTTTCAATGTTTAGGAAGGACATCTCAGTTGAATGTATCTATGCAGCCCACTCCGGTATTTGAACACTCGATGCTTCTCTGAATCTTGGATGTCAAGCTTTGCTGATAAAGCATGAAACTGATTGGTGTAATCCTGCACCGTTTGATCTTTCTTTTGTCGAAGCAGTTGCCACTCCATATATTTTTCCTCATATGTAGCTTCGGGATAATACTCTTCTGTGATGAATTCCATGAAATCCCCCCATGTAGGCTCTTCTCCTATTGCAGATTCGTTCCTTCTTGAAGTAATTTTACCATCCCACGCTAGCTTTACATGAGCTTCAACTTTGAGGAGAGCAAATGTTATCTTCTCAGCATCGACAAAGTTATTCACAGAGAAGTATCTCTCCAACTTTGTTACCAGTCGTCCACAACGTCTGCATTAATTTTGCCTTCGAAATTTGGAATATCAAAATTCACCTGCACTTTGAATGGGGTGTGGCTGTTTAATGGTTTAGGGCTTGCATTTGATTGTTGGGCATCTTGAAGGATTCGAGAGAATTGACTCATCATTTCTTTCCTCTATTTGTTCAAGGCTTCTTCCACTATGGCTTTAATAGGATCTGATTTTTGCTTTTTTGATTCTGACATCTTTGGCTGGTTGCATCTTAAAGGGAGGTAATCAAATGGATTATGTGTCTCTAACCCCAACCTTCGATAACCAGACCGTGTATGATGTGACATACAGGAGCGTACCCGCTCTGATACCAATGCTCTGAATTCAACTAGAGAATTCAAATTTACAATATAGGTAAGCTGAAACCTGCAATATTGTAGACAATTGGATAAACAATTGCATAACTCGTAAAGGGAGTTGTTTGCATCTAAAAGTTCATTTAACATATTCAAAATGGAGTTTTATACATCTATTTGGAATTCCAACAGTCTCCAGACTTCAACAAATTCGAAATGAATAGTTTTTCACAAAAAGAAAAAAAAGAAAAATAACTACAAATTTAAAATAAAATAAAATTATGTACCCCAACTTGGTGGAGTCATAACTTTCTACTCGGTGCTTGGAATTCAAATCCGTGTACACCGTTGGAATGGTCTCTGAGAGTATTAACTCAATTCTTGAAAATCAAATGCCTTCTACATTCAATTTTAAAAAATTGATGCAAGTTTCAACCCCAAATTCTGCTCCGAAGACCTTCGAAAATGTGATTTATTAGAACCTAGAAAATACCGAAAAAATCTAAAAGTTTGGATTTTCGTTTTTTCTCAGTTCTATCACCTCTAGAACATCTTGGGACTGCTTTGGATCACCCATTCATCTGAATTAAAGTCCCAACCTTCAAGTTCCATATATTCGAGATCTGGATCAGAGGAAAATATGTCTTCATCACTTAAGGAGCTTGACTCCTTGCATATCTCATCATTATACTTTCTATCAGCAGCATTGAAAGCCATAAAAAGAGTTTCATCATTTGAATCATTCTCCTCATCTCTAGAGGAACCACTGCTCTCTTTGATAGAGATTCTTCTTGACCTTATCTCTTTTATTGCTGTCATTTGATTCTTTATAAGGACATTTGAATGCAAAATGACCTATTCTTCCAGAATTGAAACATTTAAAAGGTAACTTATCTTTGTATTTGCCAGTACCTTTCTTAGTCTTCTTACAAAGTTTGTTTCAAGTTCATCAAGTTCATCAATTTGATCAGCAAGTTCATCTTCAATATTTTTGTTAACTTTGAAAGCAACTTCTTTCTTTGGAACATATTGACCAAACTCTCTCATCTCAAAGGCAGTAAGAGTACCAAACATTTCATCAATTGAATACTGATCCAAATCTTTAGATTCTTCAATGGTAGATACTTTGTGACTATAAGATTTTGGGAGAGATCTCAAAACCTTCTTTACAATTTCACTTTCTTTTACTTCTCCACCAAGTCCGAAGATGCCAGAGACATTTTCTTGTACTCGGAGCATATAACTTGCAATGTCATCTTCAGTCATCTTTAGAGTCTCAAATCTGTTAGTGTTTCTTAGATCAGATTATTTAATCAATTGAATAATAGAAATGCAACACATAAGACAATGAACACAACAAGATACCCTGGGAAAACCCTCCTCTTGAGGGAGAAAAACCCAGCAAATATATCTCTTATATATTTAAGGAATAAGAGCAGAAATCTGCTTGAACTCAGGCCCAACACAATGCCGAATTTGATACAATGAATAATAGTATCTCTCCTAGATGCAAAGATACAAATGAATATGTTTCTCCTTGAGATCGGTCTGCTGCTACAAAATGATGATCTGCTGTTCAAGTATGAACTTCTTCTATAACTGCGAATTCTGCTCTGCCAAAATAGCGAACTTCTATTGTGTATATTCGAATGTGTGTTACCATCAAAAGGTAACCTTGTATATATACCTTCTTGGCGCCTCTTCATATGGGTCGGCCTTTTTGATAGATATTTTAAATAACAAATAAGGTCGGCCAGAATAAGTACATTATATATATCTTAAATATAAGGTCGGCCCATGTACTAGTGAAGACCGACGCTGCATTAACATCAACACTCCCTCTCAGCTAGGGATGAACTTCCATCTGCACAAGACACATTATGTTAGAATGAAAACAAAATAAAATATCACCTCAACGTGATATTAACCATTATGGCTACTCCCATAGATGGTAAAAACTCATCACGGATTCTCTCACGTGATGTTGTCATGGAGTCACACACATGACATCCACCATAGCTTCTCCCAGAGGGTGGAAACAAGGGCTTTCACCTCAACTCTCTCTCATCAGAGAATTGCATTATCAAGGACTTACACCTCAACTCTCTCTCAGCAGAGAATTGTATTAACAAGGGCTTGCACCTCAACTCTCACTCAGCAGAGAGTTGCATTCTCAACAAGGATCACTGATTACTGAGACTCTTTCTCAGTCAAGGCTGCATTCTCCACCATACCAAGTTTCTCTCGGAAGTATACAAACTTCATCCTGGCGAGAGGCTTGGTGAGAATGTCTGCCGTTTGCTCTTCAGTGCTGATATACCTCAACTGTATAGCTTTCCTTTGCACCATATCTCTAATATAGTGGTACTTGATCTCAACATGTTTTGTTCTGTCATGAAACACAGGATTGACAGAAAGCTTCACACAGCTTTGATTATCACAGTGTATGATAGTAGGCTCCATTGATTGACCAAACAATCCTGCAAGGAGCTTACGAAGCCACACTGCCTCACGAGCTGCCACACAAGCTGCAATATACTCTGCTTCAGTTGTACTCAAGGCCACTGAAGACTGTTTCCTGCTACACCAGGAGATCATAGCAGTCCCCAAACTGAAGCAACAACCAGAAGTACTCTTCCGATCTGAGACACATCCTGCCCAATCAGAATCAGTAAAACCATGCAGCTCCAAATCCACATTTGAAGAATATCTCAACCCATATCCAATTGTGCCACATAAATATCTCAGGATATGTTTAGCTGCTACAAGATGTATTTGCTTTGGTTCACACATGAACTGGCTAAGTGCACTCACTGCATAGCAGATATCAGGTCTAGTGTTAACTAGATACATCAATGAACCAATCAACTGTCTATACATCGTAGAATCCACTGGTTCTGAACTAGCTGCAGCTTCTTTCAACTTATCTAAATTAGACTCCATGGGTGTAGACATAGGTTTGCAGTCAAGCATACCAAATCTTTTGAGAATGTCAATAGTATACTTGCCTTGACTTAGAATCATCTCATTTGGCTTTTGCCAAACTTCTAAGCCAAGAAAGTAATGCATAAGACCTAGATTCTTCATCTCAAACTCTGAAGCTAATTCCTTCTTGCATTTTAGTATTAGATGTTCTTCACCAGTAATGATCAAGTCATCAACATATAAAACTAAAATCAATGCTTCACCATTTACTACCTTGAAGTAGAGGTTAGAATCTGCATCATTCTTTGAGAAACCCAAACTTGAAAGGTACTGATCAATTCTTTCATACCAAGCACGAGGAGCTTGTTTAAGACCATACAAGGCCTTCTTCAACTTGCAGACATGAGATTCTTTCTCATGTACCTCAAATCCTTCTGGTTGCTCAATGTAAACCTCTTCTTCTATTATGCCATTCAGAAAAGCTGTCTTTACATCCATTTGGTGAATCTTCCATCCTCTAGATGCGGCAATAGCAATGATGGTTCTAACAGACGTGTAACGAGCCACAGGAGCAAAGGTTTCTTCATAGTCAACTCCCTCTTTTTGTGAGAACCCTCTAGCCACAAATCTAGCCTTGTGTTTCTCAATGCTCCCATCAGCTGCATGCTTGATCTTGAAGAGCCACTTAGAAGACACCACAGATTTGTCTTTGGGTCTAGGAACTATATCCCAAACATCGTTCTTAAGTATAGACTGATACTCCTCAATCATGGCATCTTTCCATACTTGTTGACTAGAAGCTTCTTCAACATTTGAAGGCTCTGACTCAATAATCTGACTCATCAAGGCAACATAGCTAGAGAACTTGTGAGGTCTCTTGCTTTCTCTGAAGGTTCCTCTTGGAGCTACAAACCTTTCTGCTTCCTGCATTGTCCTGCGAGCCCAAAGAGGTCTTTTCTTTCCAATCACAATGTCTAGAGGCCCATCAGTAGGATCCAAAGGCTCAGCTGGATCAATATCTTCTTTAGGTTCTGTATCCTCCTTCAGATTCTCTGGGATATGGTCAACTTCCATATCTTGAGGAGGTTCTTCTTCATCGACCTCCATCGGAGTGCCTTTGGACTTCCTATAAGCAACATCTTCCTCAAATGTGACGTCTCTACTAATCTCAATAGACTTCTGTCCTGGAATGTAGATCCTGTAAGCTTTTGATGTCTCACTGTAGCCTACAAGAATTCCTTTCTTCCCAGAAGGTTCTAGCTTTGTTCTCTTTTCCTTTGGAATATGAACATAGACTGGACAGCCAAAGATCCTCAAATGACTAACTTCAGGCTTCACGCCTGAGAATGCTTCTTCAGGAGTTTTATTCTCTAAGATCCTGTGGGGACTCCTGTTTTGAACATAGACGGCTGTTCTTGATGCTTCAGCCCAAAAGAGAGATTTGTAAGTCTTGATCATGGATCATAGCTTTCACTGCTTCCACAATAGACCTATTCTTCCTTTCAGCAATACCATTTTGTTGTGGATTATAGGGAACACTGAACTCCCTCTTAATCCCTGCTTCAATACAAAAGTCTCGAAAAGTGCCAGAAGTGTATTCTCCACCATTATCAGATCTTAATACTTTGATCTTCTTCCCAGACAGATTTTCAATCTGCGCTTTGAATTCTCTGAATCTTACTAATACTTCTTCTGATTCTTTCGATCTCAAGAAATAAATCCAAGTCTTTCTAGAGTAATCATCAATGAAAATAATATAATACAAGAAACCACTAGATGATGCAATAGACATTGGACCACACAAATCAGAATGAATGAGATCAAGAATACATTTGGATCTACTTTCACTGGAATGGAACATACCTTTTGTGTTCTTGCCTAGGGCACATCCCTTGCATGTACCTTCATGTTCTTGATCGAATTTCGGAAGACCGGTGACCATCTTCTCCATGATAGGTAGAGCACGAAAGTGAATGTGAGCCAATCTTCGATGCCAAAGTTCACACATGCTGGTACTGTTATGCACAAGTGCTTGAAGAGGACGAGTGCACAGCATGTAGAGACATTCATGTCTAACTCCAATCACTTGAGCAGATTTGAAGCTGGAGTTCTTTGCCCATATAAGAACTTTCCCTTTAGAGAAGGCAACTTGATAACCTTTGTCTTCTAATGCTGAAATTGAAACAAGGTTCCTCTTTATCCCTGGTACGAACAGTACATCATTCAATTCCAAAGAAATTCCAGAATCCAAGTGAAGAGTGGAATTTCCAAACCCTTTTACAGAATATCTAGCATCATCTCCAATAACAACTTGATCACTAGAGTTGCTTTCCATTAAGTTTGAAAGGTGACTTCTGAATCCGGTGATGTGTCTAGAAGCACCACTGTCAATCAACCAAGTGTAAGAGTCCGTAGAAACATTGCTAGACAAGGCTGAATAAAATAGATAATTACTGGAGTCCTTTTGTGGAGTGACTTCTTCAACATCTGCAGTGGCAACTTGAAGCTTAGGTCGTTGAGGGCACACCCTCGCAAAGTGACCATACTTATCACAACGAAAACATTGAATCTTGGACATGTCTCATTTTCTTTTGAAGGTAGGAGCATCATCATTTCCATCTTCTCGATTCCTTTTGAAGAATCCTTTCTTAAAGCCTTTTCCTTTGTTTGATGAATGAGAGGTAAGAACTTGTAATTCTTCATTCTTTGAGCTTTGACCAATCCCCCTTGCTGTTAGTCTTGACTCTTCTTGAATGCAATCAATCCTCAATCGATCAAACTTAGGAAGTTCGGATCTTGCACTGATTCCTTGGATGAATGCCTCCCATGAAAGCGGAAGACCATTGAGAGCAAGCATAGTCAGTTCTTTATCATCAATCATGTGACCAATAGTGGAGAGCTGATCTTTTATCTCTGAAATCCTCATGAAGTATGTAATAACAGATTCTCCTTTCTCCATTTTCACATGATGAAGTTGTTGCTTCAGAGCAAGGGCACGACTGGTGTTGTTGATTTCGTACATCTCTTCCAAGGTTGTAAACATCTCTCTTGCTGTATCCAACTTGAAGATAATTGGTACAATATGATCTTTGACGGAATCAACCAATGCTTTCTTTGCCCTAGTGTCTTTCTTCCTCCATTGCAGCTTCTCTTCTTCCCCCTCAGGTTCGGGAACTTTTGTTTTCACAAACTCAGCCAAATCATTCTCTTCCAAGGTTAGCATGAACCTGAATCTCCATGATATGTAGTTCGAGATCCCTTCGAGTCTATCCTCGATTTTCAGACCGTTCACCATCTTGAGAAATTTGGAAGATAGACTGAAAAAGAATAAGTGTTGCGAACTAAATCTGATCACGATCTTTTTCACACCCGCTCTGATACCATGTTAGTGTTTCTTAGATCAGATTATTTAATCAATTGAATAATAGAAATGCAACACATAAGACAATGAACACAACAAGATACCCTGGGAAAACCCTCCTCTTGAGGGAGAAAAACCCAGCAAATATATCTCTTATATATTTAAGGAATAAGAGCAGAAATCTGCTTGAACTTAGGCCCAACACAATGCCGAATTTGATACAATGAATAATAGTATCTCTCCTAGATGCAAAGATACAAATGAATATGTTTCTCCTTGAGATCGGTCTGCTGCTACAAAATGATGATCTGCTGTTCAAGTATGAACTTCTTCTATAACTGCGAATTCTGCTCTGCCAAAATAGCGAACTTCTATTGTGTATATTCGAATGTGTGTTACCATCAAAAGGTAACCTTGTATATATACCTTCTTGGCGCCTCTTCATATGGGTCGGCCTTTTTGATAGATATTTTAAATAACAAATAAGGTCGGCCAAAATAAGTACATTATATATATCTTAAATATAAGGTCGGCCCATGTACTAGTGAAGACCGACGCTGCATTAACATCAACAAAATCTACTTTTGAAGATCCACATCTTAGCTTGCTTCACTTTAATGTCTCCTTCATAAATGCTACTGAGCTTTTCCCAAACATATTTGGCAGAATTGCAATTCATCACCTTGAAAATTTCCGAGTCAACCAACCCACACAAGATAGCATTCTTGGCTTTGGCATTGCATTCATACAGTCTGATTTCAGTTGGATCTGTAAGATGAGTGGTTGGAGTAGTGTAACCACTTTTGATTGATTGCCACACCCCAAACCCAAGAGATTTTAGGTATCCTTCCATTCTCAATTTCTAGGAGTAATCAGTCCCATCAAATGTAAGACCCTTGTATGAACCATCATGTGCCATCTCGGATCTTTGCCTCAAGCTGTTAGGCTTCTACAGAGGAACTTGGCTTTGATACCAATTGTTGAACACTTCTGGAGACTTTGGGTGGGGTCGGGCGGGTGGGAGGGGGGGATGTGAATCAGTCTACACAAAACTTAACACCTTCTGAAACTTGAAACTTTCAACACAACTCAAACTCCTTTAGCAGATAAAGATAGAACTTTAAGCAGTGTAGTAATAGAGAAGAATATAGCGATTTGAATCTTTAACACCTTCAACAAACTTTACCAATGAAAGATATAGCAGTAATCAGATCAGCAACAAAGAGAAAGAGATAGAGAACACACACATGCACAAAGAGACACTAGATTTACGTGGAAAACCCAATGCGGGAAAAACCACAGTGAGAGTTAACTCACAATATAAGGCTCGTTGCCAAAAAACTTGCAAGAAGACTCACTGCCTTAGAGCAAGATACAAAAAGGACTTGTAGCACTAAAGTACCAACCAACTCTAGGAGCATGATATAGAGGACCTGATGAGATTCACTATCTTAGAGCAAGATACAAAAGAGTTATAAGAGTATTGCAAAGATTGCCAACACAACTCTTTGTTGATTGAGGCATTCAAGCTCAATTTATTTTTCCTTTCACAATCTTTTAGCACTATCTCTGTTGGATATTCAATACAGCTTGCTCACACACTTTTTCACACTAATACACCCCTATACTCTTGTTGCATCCGAAATGATCTTGCATTTATATCCACCGTAACACTTTAGTTCTTCAATTAGGTCAGCCAGGAAGAGAATAAACAATGAATTCAATTGGTCGGCCACCAAAGCGTGATGCGGTCCTATCTCGAGGATAGAGAGGAACAAAAACAATCTTAACACTTCTTTCAATGCGATCCGAAATGATTTACATGTAGACGCACAACAACCTAAGTCGACATCAAGGAAATGTTTGGATGAGACATTGAAGCACATAACCAATTGGCCCATAAACACTCTTTCAATTGAACTTACTTGATGCGGTCCTAAACAGGATAGGTCAGGACCCAAATCTATTATGACACATCTTCCATTGCTGGCGCAGCCCCCCAAGCACATGACCCAAGCAAAGGAGCAAGCCTTGTCAGCCAGAGACCCACAAATAACCCAGAAAGCCAATTCAAGACACAATGCGGCACCAAAGCGGCCAATTAGCAACATGCGGATCACATAGGGATGTTCCTTGAACATCCAACATCACTTCCATACTCTTCTTTCATATTGTCATGCCATCAACAACCACCACAAACCAAATAGGTAGAAAAACCTCTGTTCAGGAAACACAAAATACATAACTAGATGATGTAACATTTGTAGAACAGCTTGCGGACCACTTCAACATATGAGATTGGAATTGAGACAATGCACAGACATTGTGAACACATTTACCAAGCAGCAGGAGTAGAGACATCAATGTGGAGAAATGCGGAGCATTTCCTGGACTAGTCTAGACAACTAACAACACAACCATCAATGATGACATCAGTGACATCAGTGATGACATCAATGACAACAACTGCCAACAAGGGGTAGTGTTTGGTATGTCTATAGCCCCCCTCATAAGTAATAGTAATAGATGTTTCTGTTTTGAATTGTCAGTCCTTATGATCAAAGTATAAAAAGAATTAGAAAATAAGGATATAAATAAATCCAAATATATATGTCATTCTCAACATTGAAATAATAGTTAAAATATAGTACTTTTTCTGTACAGTTGAGTACTTCCAAATTTTCGTATTACCTAGGAGAAATTAGCAAAGACAACACTTTGGCAAATTATTACTGAATCATGAATTGATATCGAATGTATCATAAGTTTCCGTAACTGGCCAAAGTTAGGCTGTTCATGTCAGAATCAAGTCAACTTCTTGCTGAAGTTTTGTGGAATGCTGAGACAACTCCTACCTTATTGTAAACTTTGAAGAAAAACATTCTTGCATTTTTGTCAAAGGATTTGAGACAATTGCACTACCGTTTTGCAACAGACATTGTTTTGAGAATCAGATGCAGATATATTACTTCAGTTAGAATTAATGATGGATTGAATCATTGCTTTTTTTGTTAAGTAATGGATGCAGAGGAGGATTGACTAGAGATTAAACAAGTCAATGACCATTTCCAAGCCAAAAGGATGGGAATCAAATCTTCAGAATATGCATATTCTCATGAAATAAGTTAAATTCAATCTGCTGAAGTCCTTTGTACTCACAAAATTCCTCACAGATATCCAACAATAACCCCTCTACAAAAGAAGGATCCCTCAAGATCATCTAAATATTATAACTACGTACAACTATTCTACTGCTATTGGAGTTGTTATATCTATCAATTGGTAAAAGAATCTTTCTATCAATTGGTAACATAATATGAATTGGCAATGCAAATAAATTGTGCAACTGGTTTAAATGTGTGATTCTGTAGTGTGGAAGCTAATGCTTTTATTATAATAAAAAATATTCTGCAAGGGGTGTTTTCACTTCTGGTTTTTAGTGGTAAGCTTAGTTTTTATGTGGAGCTTATGCATCCTATGAGTATATTTGCTTGCTTGCCCTAAAATTTATGTAGCTTTGATTAAGATTTTTGTTAGCTGGTTTGAACTTCAATGCTAAATGATCAATCTGGTTTCTTGTGTCTTTTTGTAGTACTGTGTGATATCTATTAATACTTTGTTCAATACACATAAAGCATTTCTTTGGTCCCAATTTCAGAATTATTATCCGTTTCATTCAAAATTAATATTGAATTGATCAATAGTTTAGGTGCTAGAGAATTCTATCTCATTCCTAGGCACTACAACATTAATGAATATTAAGTTTTCTTTCCCTGCTCATTCCAATGACTTTTTGGTTTTCAGCCCCTCCACAGAGAATTATACACTTTGAACCCTGATCACTTCTTTGTACAATCATTTATTGATGCTACTAAAGAGAATACTGAGGAGAGTTTTAGAAGGATTATATCAGAGCCATCACCAGGAGTTTACACATTTAGCATGCTTCAACCAGGATTTTGTGAACTGTTGATAGCTGAGGTATGTTCCTAGGTAATATGAATACCTTAGCTTCAGTTTCCTTATTTATATATTCTCATGATAGAAATATAACATGGGATCCTGTTTTCCGCTTGTATACTTAATTTCTCCTGATTTGTGTTTTATATTTTGTTTTGATTGATGATTCTGTGCATGAATGGTTAGGTGGAAAATTTTGAGAAGTGGGTTGAGTTGACAAAGTTAAAGATTATGAGACCCAATACAATGAACAAATATGGGGCGGTGCTTGATGATTTTGGCTTCTCCCTTATGCTTGATAAACTGATGAGAGAATTTGTGACTCCAATGGCTACTGGTGCTTATTTAGATTATGCCTTAATATTTGGGATTTCATTTATTGCTAGTAGATAGAAATTCTAATACATAATATTTTGGGCATTTCTAACTTCACAAAATGCCACAATGTTGCAGTTCTCTTTCCTGCTCTTCTTGGATCGACTCTTGATTCCCATCATGGTTTTGTTGTTGAGTATAGCAAGGATCGAGATTTAGATTTAGGTATGCCAAATATTTTTCATCCCTCCTAAATTTTTATTTTAAATTGATTATTTAGAACTGCCTTGTCTGTTGAATTAAAAATAACTATCAGAAAACCTTGTTCAAAATTCCAACCTTATTTGTTATAGTTTGCCCCCTCAGTGGTGGTCGACCAAGCTTCAAGATGGTCTGAGCAAGTTTTTAGATTTTGATTTGTCCCAATGAACTTTACTATGTATCCTTCTCTCTATATTGCCCAGGCTTGGACTAATAACTTTCAGGCCTGGCACAGTCGAATATGTACATTTTGATTTTCATCTGATATGATGAGGTTCTTTTTTTAAATTTTTTTTCCATATGGAATGCTGCAGTTGGCATTACATGAATCAGCCTTTCAGTCCATCTTACCTGGCACTTGCTGTATTGACATATTGGTAAATACCAGCTATCCTAAACTTTTGTGCTTCCTAATCTATGACTGTTGAAGAGGGTCCGACCGTGGGTATTGAAATTAGAATCACTTTGTTGAGTACTCATCATTTACATATACAAACCCCTTCAAATAAAAATTGAAGATGTCATCCATCAAATGTGATTTATAGTTACAATAGTTAGGGTTTTGTGGCCTTATGAGCATTGGCAAGCATGGCTGATTGGTTTTTTCATTGATCTGTAATTGGCATACAAAATCCACAGTTAATTCAACAGCATGAATCTCATCTCAAATGAAAACAACTTTGCCGATTTACACACTGTTCTACTAGACTTTTGGAATTGTTCTTGTTAGTTTTAGGATCAGAAATGCAATAAGCTGTAAACATAACTCAGAGACAAAGAACACAACATTTTACCCTGGGAAAACCCTCCTTCACGAGGGAGAAAAACCCAGCAATAATCTCTTCTTATACATCAGAATAATAAGAGCAGAAATCTGCTTAGAGAATCAGGCCTTACACAAGGCTGAGTATAAACAATGACTGGAGACACTTCTCCTTGATGCTAAATACAAATAAATATGCTTCCCCTTGAAATCTGATCTGCTGCTAATGGAATGGCGAACTTCTGCTGGAGGTACAAATTGTTAGTGTTTTTAATGATCAGATAAGTAACTGAAAGCACTCAGAAAAAATGCAACACATAAGACAATAAACACAGCAAGATACCCTGGGAAAACCCTCTTCCTGAGGGAGAAAAACCCAGCAAATATTTCTCTTATATAATGAAGAATAAGAGCAGAAATCTGCTTGCAACTCAGGCCCAGCACATAGCCAAATTTGATACAATGAATAATAGCACCTCTCCTAGATGCAAAGATACAAACGAATATGTTTCTCCTTGAATTCGGTCTGCTGCTGCAAGATGAGAGACTGCTGCTCAAGTGCGAACTTCTGCTGAATGCGAATTATGCTTGATTGAACTTGATTATAAAATGAACAAGTTCGACCTTGCATTTATACAAAGTTAGGTGACTCCTCAATTAGGTCGGCCACTTAAGGAGAACAAATAAATTACAATAATTGCCAAGGAGGTCGGCCCAATTACAAGATACTTTATAATCAACAAGGAGGGTCGGCCCAAACTGAATTTATATTAAACCTTTTGTGAAGCGCCCCTTTACATATGTAAATGAATATTAATGATCTCAATGAGCAAATTAAATAGTCGGTAGGCTATTATTTAATTTGATTTATTCTCGAATTGTGTAAGCTGGAAGAAGCAGCCCGAAGCTGCTAATAACATCAACACAAATGAAGTGATTGAATTGATAGAATGGAGAAACATTACTTTGCATATATACATGTCTAGGGTGGCCTACTCTCTAGGTCAGCCCTAGAAGAAATAATATTATGGAAAATAAAGAAGGCCGACCTGCCTCTATGAATGAAAATAGCTCCTGAAGCTATAAAACACTAACAATTCTTAGAAATGAGTTGTTCTAATGTTATGCTTATTATAAAATATTGTATTCATAGAAAGAAACAATAAAGACACTGAAAAAAATCAAAACAGAACTCAAAACACACAGAATATACTGTACAAACCCAATGTGCGGAACTCTTAAAGAGTAAGGCCTTACCTTTTGTTGCTAGCATCTGCAAGGACACCAACAATGCCCTTACAGCTTGTTTTGCTTTGCAACTAGCTGCAACATACTCTGTATTACACTTATATGCTATAACTCCCTAGAACAGTCGATCAAGAAGATCTAGCAATTCAAAAGGAACTGGAAGAAGTTTACAGGACCCTTAGAGGGTGTAGAAAAAGAAATTCAGAAAGGATGAAACAAAGACACAACTCAAATGCGAAATAACATGGAGAGATTGATTTTGATAAAACTTTCACTCTTACTAGAAAATGGAAACCATCAGAATTGTACTTTCATTGCTTCTATAGTTCAGATTGAAGGTTCACCAGTTAGATATGAAATATATAGGCACATTTTCTTCTGAAGTATGAAGAGGTAGCTTACTTATCAGCTAAAGAGAACTACAATATTATGACAAAGTTTTGAAATTTAATGGGAGGAAATTGCTCTCCAAAATGCTTGATGGCCTTGTTGTAGCTGGCATTTTGCAGACAAAATCTAAAAATAAAAAATAAAAGTCATAAACATTGAATCATAGATGAGAATGTAGGCTTTAACTAAACTATTCTCTGTTGTTGTAATCTTCTTGCAAATCTGCCTTAAAATTTAATTTTAAAAAGTATTGTTCTCATTTCTCTTTCCAAAATCTTACTGGTGCATTTTGCAAGCTTTCCAGTTTTCCAATTAACATATTTGTTTGAATATCTTGGAAATGGCATCCTTTGCTCATTATAGGCATCTCTTGTAGTTAGGAAACGGATCCGACAGATCTTTGAGACGTTACTCCAACCCAGTCTATGAAGCCTAACAGTTGCAACCTTGACAAAGATGGCTTGATCTTGGCAAATTTTCAAAATTGGTTCTCTTTCTTTTATTTGGTTCCTCTCTCATATACATTTTCATGGGTCTTGGGGTTAGAAAATGTTGGAGAAAATTCTGAATTATGGAACCCATAAAAGCTCACAATACCTTAGTCACACTTTTGCAAGCATTCTCCTCAACATTTTGTTAGCATTTTAATTTGTATTTTTCAGTGTGACGCAAAACGAAATAGATGTGTAGTAGAACTACTCATCGAATTAGAAGGGAAAGCCCCCTTGTAAAAAAAACTAACATAATTTGTACAATATGTACTTGCTATTTACCATTACGATATTTTTTGAGGTATTTGACGTTCATGGCGAATAAAAGTAAATGTGTTTCTTTTTGGATTCATTGTTAAAATTGAACACTCATTTCAATGCTAGGAAAAGAGTTTTTTATGTTTTTTGATTGAAGGAAAACCTTACAACTGCATGCATATGCTATTGAGCTAAAAGCTAAGTTACCAGGTTCTCTCATATAGCCCCTTGTACCCTACAAAATATGTTTTGGGTCTTGGTTCGGTTCTGGTATGCCCTGGGTTCGATTTAGTTCTTCCCTGGTCACCCGGGTTCTCTGTGGGTCTGTCACAAAAGGACCCACATTGAACTCGGGTGGCCAAGGAAGAACCCTGGTCAAACCCAAGGCGTACCAAGAAGGACCCGGGGGGACCCATATCAAACATTGCCTAAAAAGGCAAAAAATCACTTATAAAACAAAAAGCAAAACCCAAAAAGTGCAAATAATGGCTTATATTGCCTTGGTCGACCCAAATGAGACTCATTTTGCAAACTCAAAAGAGCAAAAAACACCATTTTTTTGCCTCAAAGCTGAAATAGTTGATTTTTGCAGGTTTTATCTTTTTTTCGAAGGTGAGAGCTATGAAGGAGTTCAACCAACAGAAACAAGGGAGGAATAGGTGCGCTAAGAAGATTAAACAATCGAAGGTGAGTGAATCTATCCTTTTTTTTCAAGTTTTCAATGATTTTTTTGAAGATTTTTCAAGTTTTTTTCAAAAGATTTCAAGTTTTTTTTTTTTGTTTTTTTAGTAAGTTTTGAATTTTTTTAAGAGCTTTTTATGCAAAATAAGGGGTTGTATTACCCATTTTTTCTTAAAAAAATTACTTGTGTTGCTAATTTGTTTTAGTTTTTATTTATTTTAGGTTTGTAACTTCATACAGAATGTCCGGTAATTCTGCTTTAGTTGGCATAGGTGCAGAGAGTCAATTTAAATATGATCAAACTTCACCTCTTTGGCAACATATGACAATGATTCAACAATTTCCTAGTGGTGGGGTTTTTGTTTGGCGTTGTAGACAATGTGGAAATACACATAAGAGCTCGTACTTTTGAGTGAGAGCCCATTTATGTGCTATTGGTCAACAAGGAATAAGAGTTTGCCCTTGGCCAAATAAAAAAGGGTTGCCAAAGGCACAAATAATGGCTTATATTAAAGAACAAGAGGATGTTGACAATGCATTCAAAAAATCAAAGGCTATAGAACATCCTCTTGCCAAGAAAACTAAAAGTAAAAGCCTGCAAAGATCTAGTGGCTTATCACAACCGGTTGGCCCACATCCTTTCATGGAAATGACACAATCTTTTGAACGAGAAAATATTTTAGTCACACGAAAAAGAGGCCCATTGGAGAGAGCCTTCAAAAATGAAGTAAGGGAGTTGGCAGATGAGAGCATTGCACGTTGCATTTATGGCATTGGGCTTCCTTTCAACATTGTTAGATCACCTTATTGGCAGGAAATGGTGAGAACCATTTCTAATACAACTTCTGATTATGTTGGTCCTATTGACGGGTGTTTTATGACCACACCAACATAGAATAAAGTTTCCCAACGGATACTCTATCCTCTCTTGATCAAAGTATTCTGCATGCTAAGATTGCCAGAAAGATCATACATTCAACTCCAAGGTTCCTTATGCAAGGGGATAGTCTCAGTTGGCTCGATGTGATTTTGCTGGTTATTTTAAGGGGACTTACACAATTGTTCAATTTGAAGCAGTTGCAAGACACGAATGATTTGTCAATGATGCTCAGGCTCCTAAACTAATCGAGAAGATACTGAAAGTAAAAGGGTAGGGATAGGGGGGTCTACTTTCTACTCCTAAATGCGGGATACGAGGACCAACTTCAGCAAGCTTCAAACCAGATTCTGCTTTGCCTCCCTTCGGACAGCTTCTACGGAGCCGGTGCAATCTTCAAAGGATAATGAAAGATATTCAAACTATGACCCAACATGCAAATACCATCACAACGATGCATATTACACATGAATCATAATTGAAGTTAAATGCTAAAAGTACTCCAGTTGACCATGCAAGGCGAACTCACCGTCAGCGAGCCCGCTAGTGGTATGGATAAATAAAACTTGCTCAAACAAAACCACGTATTCCACAACTATCAACTACTTGCATGAAATAAAATCTATTTTACTGTAGTCTACTTGAATTGGAAAGACGAAAAAGCCTTGCTAGCTGCTCACAACGAAAAAAGGAATCACCAATCAATGAAAACTCTTTATATCATGAGAGTGTTCACAACAACTTTTTACAAAACCTTCAAAGGGAAAGCTTTCTTTCCAATTCAATCTAAGCTATGCTAACTTCTAAGCTATTCACTATATGCTCTCTCTATTCTCTAGCTCGACTCTTAATCTAACATCTAATTCTAATAATTTTACAAATGAAGGGGGATGCCCTTTTTATATCTAGCTCAGTCCAGTGGACGGCTCAGATTCAAATACAATGAAGGGCTCAGATTGAGCCACATATGCCCTAATCAAGGCTCTACCCTAAAAACCGCCATTGAGAGGAGTGGGGCAATGAATGCACAAAAGATTCTCCACTCCTCTGCAGGAACCACTACGAGTAATTAATGCACATCCTCCTCCTCCAGGAGATCATCATCTAGAAGGGTGTTTCCTTTTTCCTTTTCCCTAGCTGCAAAGTCAATGAATCTGGTCAGCACAACTTCAACCTCTCGATCTGAAATGGGTGGGATGTGATCAAGCTGAAACTCTAGCACCGTAACTGTTTGCCCATGCCGAGCACAAGACTTCCTCCAGGCAACTAGAGCATCTTGGGTATTTTGAACAATGCTGGAGAAGGTGGAGGTGTTTTCAAAATCATCCTGAACAAAGGTCTTCACTTCCGAAAAGAAAGGTACCAACCTACTCTTCAAATCATCTGCAGTTATCTCTTCAGAAGTCAGCCTCCTAGCAAAGATAGCCTCCAACATATTGAGAACTCCATCAAAAATATTTGTCATGGCCTTTCTAACTCTGACCGAATCTGCCTATGCTGCATCAAAGAATCCTCAGCCTATGACCATTGAAGAATACCAGTTGGCGAAGTCATATCTATCACCCTCTTGTATCACGCCTCCTCCAACCAAAGTCTGTAAGGGCGTGTGCATTAAGGCCTCTAGGCGAAGGACAACCTAGGTTTGATAGATGCAACCCTCACCCCAAGCCTGATTAATTGCGTCCATTCGCACCATAATGTCGGAGGCCTGCCGATAGGCATGAGCAAGATCCTCCATGAACTTCTCCGTCTCAGTGCGAACATTAGCAACCCATTTATCTGCCTCCTATGCAATCTTCCTCAAATCCTCCAAACTGCTGACTGACTCTCTTGGAAATTCGGCTGGGAGCTCAATTGCTGGATTTTCTTGCCCACAAGGACGAGACAAGTGTTGTACATAACCAATCAATGTTTTGTGCTCCTTCTTCAATCTTTTATACTTGCCTTCAGTGTGGAGCAATTTGTCCTTGAGTGCCTGATAGGAGTTATCGCACTCCTCAACTATCTGTGTTCCAGTAGGGCGGCCTAGCTCCATGGTAGTGATCACATAGTTTTCTGGAACAGCCTCATACCGATCACACTCTACCCTAGGCACAACCATGTGAAGTGTATGAGAGCCATCCTCATCTGTTGAAATTTTTGAAAACTTTCTAGCCTTCTTCTTTGTTGGAGGTTCGCTGATCCTACTCAAATATTCTTCCATCTCGATTGCTGGATCAGTTTTTTCATCAGGATCACGTCTCATCCTCCTGCTGCAAGTCAGTAATAATGAATGGCCGTTCATTCCTGGCTTCTACTTCACGAACTTCTTCTTTGCCTTCATCTTGACGAGGCTCATCAATCTCTATAGGTTGAGTATCTCCTGAGATTTGGGCCTCCTGCCTTGTAGTGGTGTCGTCCTCAAGAGCTGCCTCAATCTCACACTGGATGCGAATATCTGTGGCTGTTTCTTCTATCTCCTGCTGATTTTCTTCCCTAGGCACATTGACGCTTTGGCCAACTGATTCCCCACGAGGTGGCTGATTTGCCTCCTGTAACTCCTGTTCTTCGTTCAATTTTGCTCTTTGATTAGCAAATAGTGAAATCTCCTGCATGCTTGGAGAATGTGCCCTTGATGGCGTATGTGATGCCTCCTCAACTCTTTGAGGCTCAGGCTGGATTGGCTCTTTTCCTCGTGGCTCTGGAGCTTGAGCAATCTGTTTCTTCTTCCTAGCAGCTGGTGATCTATGATCTCCCATCAAGTTATAAGTAAGGGGAATTGACCTGCCCTTAAGCCGGTTCACACGCCTCTCCACCCAACTCCGTGTGAATGTCAAGACTGGTATGCAAAGTGTGTCCAAGTCCGTAATCTCTGGCTCTGACCATTCCGGAAGTGGGAGCGGCATGTTCCTTACTATCTCATAATCAACTTGTATAACATTTATATCTTCTTCCACCTGGTCGGGCACCGGAGCAATCTCAGATTCCCTAATCATGTCTAGTGGTATCCTTGAAAACATCCTCCTCCTAACTTCAGCCTCATCTACTGCACTCGCCCAAAAGTCTTCAATTTGTGACTTATGCCTGAATTCCTCAGATAGTATCCATTTGATATTTCTCTCGGGATCATAATGCTGTCTGCTGGTATGATAGGAGAGGTGGAAGAATTGAAGCTCATTTTCTGCTTCCTTAGTTGCCTGCAGTGATGGACAAATTTCATCTGAATTCCCCATCACGATAGGGAAATCAAGTCCACCCTTCTTTTTCTTCTGAATCTTATCGTAGGCAATGAGTTGCCTAGATATTTCTAGCATCACAATCCTGTTTGTGGGATATCGGGGCAATCTGTATGGGTAAGATGAAAGCCCTTGCAGCCTGATGTAAGTAAATTTCGGGAATTGGATAAACCAACATCCGTACTTTTCAATCTACTCTTGTGCCTCCTTGGATATTCTGTGATGAGTTCTTTGCTGCAGTGTCCTCGTTATATACATTGTGAAGGCATCATTGACTCTCTTGTAATGTGAGGTGCTTGTCAAATGCAACTGCAGACAAGCCTCATGAAGTTTGAATTGCTGAGAGCCACACCCAATAGGCTCCTTGTATGATATCCCTCTGTATCTTGTCATCCGGGCCAGCATGTAGACGATATATGAGCTCATATAAAATGTCTTAGTTCTTCTTAGACTTCTGAGTTGCTCATGCAAATTGTCATTGATCATCAACGTCCAGTCAACGTGTTCTTTGCCTTCCAGCACAAGGTTGATGTAGTAAAATATCCAAGGTTCAAAGATAAACGCTTGGGGACACCCTCCAACTCTGCTGAGCATCATGATTAAGTCACAAAACTCTTGTTTCAAGTCCTCTGAAATTATTTGCTTTGGCAGCTTTGTGCGAGTTGGCTTAGGCTTGTTCATCCAACGAGAGTTTATCATATCAGCACATCGATCAAACGTGGAAGCATACATTCTTTCAGCCCTCTCTCTTGTTTTGTAAATCATCTTCTTGTAGGCTGGAATTCCAAAGGCTTCACCAATAGCTTCAGGTGTGAGGTTGGCCAACAACTTGCCATCTGGTGAGATGATGGTTCTCTGCTCTGAGTTGTAGTAGTTAGCACACCCCATTATCAGCTCCGGGCACCGAATTGCTGGTGGAAAACCAACAGCTGCATAAATTCCACTTCTGACAATATTGTGCGAAGTGACTGATGGATGATGACCTCCCATCCCCAACATTCGCCTTCTAAAAGTCTCCAAATTGAAAGAGCCAAGTTTTGTATCACTTAATTTTCCCAGCTTCGTAGAAAATTTTGACTCTGGCAGAAAAGACTTGCTCAACTTCTTGATTACAACTTGTCTTGATGTACTTGCTTTGCTGGACTCAGCATGATTCTCCCTTCCAGCAACTCTTTTACTTGCTTTGGCCATCTTGCATAAATGAAAAACAACCATTTAGAAAATAAGACTTAGAAAAATAATATCACTTTGAGAGTGCCAGCTGAATTCTGAAAATAAGAGGCTGCAACACTTGAAATTTCTAACTTCAAACCTCAACGCCCTTTAGCAAAGCCTCACTTCAACACTTAGAAATTTTTACTCGCAGCAACACAACTTCCAACACTTAGAAAATTTTAGCTCAAGGCAAACTACTTCACCAACTTTCTCCCTTCTGAAGTTCGAACTTCTTCACCTACAAACTCAATCTTGTATTCAACAACTGATGAAGAAAATAAATAAAATTTCAGCTCTTATAGCCAAGTCGAATTCTAGAAGAGGCTAATCTTAGCAAATTTATTCAAATTTCTATTTTCCCTCCTTTGGCAGTTGCAACACTTGTCACTTGAAGCATCAGAATATTTGACTTCTAGAACTTTGAAAATTTATCTCTCCTACATAGGCGTGCTTCATCATGCTTGTAACATTAAATCAAATATTCCTCATAAACAATTTCATCTCGACTGGCTAAGGCGTTCGATTCCAATTTTACTCTAGCAAAATTTATTTCCAGGCATCTAGCTTCAATTCATAAGCCAAGGCACTCTTTTAAAAAAAAACATTTCCCTTTTGCCTCAGAAAAAAAAAAAAATTTTGCCTAGGAAATTTATTAAATAGGCGCTAGGCTAAAATCTCTATCTGAAAATCTCGAGCAAGGTGTGGAAAATTTTAAAATCATCTCCCAGTGGGAAATGTCCAAGACCCAGAAAAATTTTCCCTTCAAAAATCATCATATTCATGTGTATCTAGATGAAGGGGTAAGTTTAATTTTTATTATTTTTTGAAAAATAATAAATTTCTAAGGTTTATTCAACCTTCAAGTCTGGGCGCATTTCTCACTTGCATTTTTACTCTTCATGCCTTGGGCATTTTTTCTTGCTTTCTGAAGGACTTCTCTTCATGTTCATGGGCACACTTCACCTTGCACTTAGAATTTTTATCATCACCCCCACTGGGCGTATTTCCCATTTTCACCTTGCAATGCCTTAGAATTTTTTTAAATTTGCTTAGCTCACCTTGGGCACATTTAGGGTGGGGTCAAGGAAATTTTCAACACTTAGAAATTTTCATAGCCAAGCCCCTTTACCTTGGGCGCATTTGATGCTACATGTCTCCATTTTCGTCCCTTAGGCATTTCCACGCCTTAGAAACCGTTACCTACCTCCTCCACAAACAAGGGCGCATTTTCATGTACCTACTTCCACTCAAGGGCGCATTTAGGGGGTGGAGGAGGAACGTTTTTACACTTAGCAACTTTTCTCCATGTCCCACCTACTTTGGGCGCATTTGAAGTTATGAGGAGGAACTCGCTCATACTTAGAATATTTTCTTATTACCACGCCTCCCTTTTGACTTGCAAACTTGGGCGCATATAGGGGTGTGAGGAGGAAATCCCACACTTAGAATTTTTTAAACATCATGCTTCCTCCATTCCTTAAGCGCATTTGAGGCCCCCCTTCTTCCTTTTTCCCATGCCTTAAAAACTTTACCTTGATGGCACATTCACTAGGCTGGGCTTCCATGTTGAGGGCGCGTTTTAGAGTGCATGCTTCTATTTTGATACTTAGAATTTTTTTTACATCATCACCTTGACCTTGAGGGCGCATATGAGGGGTGGAGGAGGAATTCCTCATGCCTTAGAAAAATATTTCCATGTCCTCCCAATCTTAGGCGCATTTCACACCATGAGGAGGAACTTCCTTACTTAGAAACTTTTTCAACATTCTACTTGTAGCCTTGGGTGCATTTCACATAGGGAGGAGGAATTCCCATGCCTTGATTATTTTATCACCACATTCCTTCCTTTATGATCTGCAAGCTGGGCGCATTTGGAGGTATGAGGAGGAATTCTCATACTTAGAAACTTTTTCATCCCAGTTTCAACTTATATACTTGGAAATTTTCAACGCCTCTGCTACCTCTTGTCATCTATTTTTAGTAAGTTCCGGAGATGTGTGATTCTTCATGGCTTTTCACCCGCTCTGAACCTGGAGTTGGCGTGATATGCTTCTTGTGGCCTCGCGACCTTGTTTATACCTGTTGCCCAAGCTCATTTGCTATTTTTAGCAAACCCTGAAATTGCCTGACTCATGCAGCTCTGTTTGACTTGAAATTTGCTCCTCATGAACTTGATGACTTAAGTGACCTACTCACACTTGCCTCTGGGACAAACCTGCTATTTTTAGCCATGAAATGACTTACTAAAAATAGTAAGTTCTCGGATTGCGTTCAAATTTTGCTAGTAGATTGCCTGAAGGATGCTAATCATGATGGGGTACTTCAATTTGACAACTTCTCGGATTTCACCCCTATTTTAGGCATAAAGGTGGAAACCCTAATTTGACTTGCATGCGCCTTTGTTTGACTTGATTCCTGTTGCATGTTGCTCTGCCTGTGAAACTGGAGCACCGGGAGCTGCTTATAGTGAACCTGCTAAAAATAGTAAACGCTCGAAAGGTGATCAATCAGCTATCGGATGAGTTTGCACGTCACGATGCCCGAGAGATCTCAAAAAACCCAGAAAAACCCAGAAAACTGGTCCACATGCGGGCACTGGCTAATAATAGTAAGTTCCTGAAAGATGACCGATTCTGCTTGCATGTTATGTCACTGCGAAGCTCTTGAAAAACCCATGAGGAATATCTTGACATGCACTGAGAAATTCTGCATGCAAACCCTAAAAATAGCCTTTGAAGCTTGAACCACTGAAAGTCATCATCCTGGTTTGCATGTTGTATCATCGCGAAGGTCTCGAAAAACCCAAAAAGATCCTCCAGACATGCATTGAAAAAGCACACGGGCAAACCCTGAAATGGCTTCGAAGCCCGAACTGCTAAAAATAGCAAGTTGTCCAAACCTGTTCAAATTTTGCGTGCAAGTACCCTGAATTACCTTGGATGTGTTGAAGTAGTTAGAATTCCAAAATTTTGAGGAAAAGACCCGAGATTGAGCACTTACTAAAAATAGTAAGTTGTCCAAATTTGATGAAAATTTAGTGGGATTCCGCCTGAAGCTTCCTGATTGTAGTGCCAAGCTCAAATTTCAATTTGCCAGCTCAGTTTGACCTCCAATAAGCCTGAAGAATAAAAACCCTAATTTCACAATCTTAGCCAAAATTTCCAACTTAGGTCAAACGCAAAGACATCCTTGGAAGGACAGGAAGATCAGAGAGAGAGAGAGAGAGAGAGAGAGAGAGAGAGAGAGAACCGAAGCCAAAAGACCAGAATGGAGCAAAAATTAGGGGGGTCCCCATTTTGAATGGGGTGATGCATGAAAAAGGTCACAATAGGTCCTAGGTATGAAAAGGTGCGAACCACCTTATTGGCGAAGGAGAAATCTTCAGTAGAGGCAACATTAAGAGTAATCAAGGATACATGGGTCAAAACAGGTGTGTCCATTTCTGATGGATGGAAAGATTGCAAAAATAGACCATTGATCAATGTTATAGCTGTGTCCCCTAAAAGGGCGATGTTTTTGAAGGAAGTTGATTGTGAGGGGCAAATAAAAGATGCAAGTTTTATTGCCAATATCCTCATAGAATCCATTGAAATGGTGGGGTCCAAAAGTGTTGTCCAAGTCATAACGGATAATGCTAAAACTTGTAGGGCAGCTGGGGCTATAGTGGAGGCTAGATATGGTCACATTTTTTGGACGCCATGTGCAGTCCACTCACTCAATTTGATAATGCAAAAGATTGGTATACAAATTGAGTGGGTCAAACAAATCTACGCGGAGGGCGAGGAGATCCAAATGTTTGTGACTAATCATCATATGTCACAAGCCATCTTCAGGACCTTCTCCAAGTTAGAGTTGTTGAAGGTAATTTAAATTTGACTTTTTAATATAATTTTTAATTTTTTAATTTTAATTTTTCATTGCTGATTTGTTACATGTATTTTCTTACCATGTTAGGTTGCCGAAACTCGATTTGCATCTAACACAATCTTCTTAAGATGACTTGTGAAGGTGTGAGAGGCCTTGAGTTCTATGGTCATCAACAACTTGTGGAGTGTATGGAAGCAATCAAGCATAGAAAGAGCCCTAAAAGTGAAAGCAATGATCTTAGATGATGAGTGGTGGGCTCATGTGGAATATGTTATAAATTTTATCGAGCCTATTATGAGCATGATTAGGTATGTTGATACTGATCGCCCATGTTTGGGTGAAATTTATGTTGGCATGGATTCCATGATGGAGAAAATAAGAACAATAATAGATGCCAAGGAACATGACCCAACGGAAACAGTTTTCAAAACTGTGCAAAAGATTATTGTTGACCGTTGGAAAAAGATGACCACCCCTTTACATCTCTTAGCATTTGCTTTGTCACCAAAGTATTATAGCAAAGAGATACTTTCATCGCCGAGGAGGGTGGCACCATATAGGGATGCAGAGGTTGCTGCTGGCTATAAGGCTGCATTTAGAAAGATATTTTCAGATGAAGATATCCAAAGCATTGTCATGAGTGAGTTTAGCCAATTCAAATCTTCAAAACATCATGATGTTTCCGCTCTTCTAGACAAATATAGTAAAAGTGCTGATAAGTGGTGGTATCTACATGGTCAAGGCTCCAATTACTTGCAGCCTCTTGCAATTAAAATACTTGGCCAAGTATGAATCTTTTTATTTATTTATTTTTTAGTTTTTCATTCGATGCTATTATGCTATATATTATCAGCAAGTAAAATTAAATACTAAATGTTGTATGCATACTCAACAGGTTGCAAGTTCTTCTTTAGCTGAGCGGAATTGGAGTACATAATCCTTCATCCACTCGGTCAAGCGCAATCGTTTGGGTGCGAAAAAAGCAGAGGATTTGGTCTATATACACTCCAACCTTCGTCTCTTATCACATAAGAAACTTGAATATAATGAGGGTATGGCAAAGAATTGGGATCTCACCCCTGAGTGTGCTGATTTAGATGCTACAGTTGCACAACTTGCCTTAGCTTCTATAGATGACAATGAGGCAACTGATGCATTTGACACACCTAGTGGGAGTGGCAATCCAATCGATGGTGGTTCAAATGAAATTGAACCAATTGAGGACCACGACCTTGATGCTTTTGATGAAGACGAATTTGAAGGCTACTGAATTAAATATTGATTGTAATTTGAATTTTCAATGTGTAATGACATTTTAAGACTTGAATATTTACTATTTACATTTTTGCAAATTATGAATATGATTATATGAGGTATTACCCGTTACCGTATTTCAATATTCAATTTATTGGCAATTATGTTTAATAGACTATAGTTTATCATTTATGTGAATGTCTAATGAATATCATTGTTCTTATAATTAAATTTATAATTTTGAACATGCTTATGAGTCTATGGCATTATGTTTATAATTTAATAATATATATATATACTCCCGTACTCGTACCCAAGATTTTTTTTTGCCGTACCGGCGTACCCGTACCCAAACCGGCAACTTAGGCTAAAAGTAGAGACTGAACAATGCAAGTGCACATAAAGAGCAGATAAGCTTAAATACAAAGACACAAATGCTCTGGTAAGTTAAATTATATGATTGGTACAAAGCAACGATCTGTAACTTTGAGCAAATTTGTAACACAAAGCTTGAAACTTGCTAAAAGCAATTTAATCTACCTTAGTATGCATAACAAACATTTCAATAGCAATATAGACATAATAAATTATATTCAACGAATATGAAATTTTTGGATTATCAATAACATTGGATAACAATTTTAGTAATACATAGGTGTGCAAATGACATTTATAATGTTTATGAAGCTATTGTCATGCCCCTGAAATAGAATAAATCATAGACTAAATTATAAATAATAATGATGCCTAGGTGACTATATGAATAAGGGCAAACCAGAATTAAGAGATTAAAAAATGAAATAAGCATTGACTTCATTATGCTGGCCGACCCATACCTGCTGACTCCTCTCAACCTTAGCCAACTACATCAGAAAATAATTAGTGCCCAAGTTTGTAAGTAGCGATCAGGTCTTAAGAGCAGCAATTAATAATGGAAAATAAGCGCCTAGTTTGGAGATTGATAAAACAACAATTCCATAAAAGCAGCGATTCATATAAAAGCCAACAATTAATTAATATGAAGGCCAGCGATCCTTAATAGGAGATATTGCTGATCATGAATTAAAGACTATCTTAATTTGAAGGAGGCGATTCCATAGTTTAATTAATTAAAGTCTAATAAAGAATAATCCGGAAGAAAGAGACGCTTCCTTTGGAGAAGGCATATCCATTGTGAATGGGTGTCTCCCTTGGAAACATGAAGTTATGAATGATAGAAGAAGGAATGGGTAGAGGGGCGTCAAGGAAGCAATGCGATATGTTTTGGAAAGCAGATTGAAAACAAGGAATAAAGATCAGCAATTATAAAAGGTCTATTGGATTAAAATATTATTATCAAAAATATACTGGGAAGTAAGTCTATATATATATATGTATATTTGTGAATCTATTAGGAATAATTATATATATAGATCCTTATATATATATATATATGTATGTATGTATGTATATACACACACACACACATATATGTATGTATGTATGTATGTATGTATGTATATATATATATTTGTGAATCAATTAGGAATAATTATATATATAGATCTTTATATATGTATGTATGTATGTATATGTATATGTGTATATATATATATATATTTGTGAATCAATTAGGAATAATTATATATATAGATCTCTATATATATATAGGGTGCCTGTAAACTACTCAACCCATCTAAGCCCAAGAGCGCACAACGTCTAACCAAGACAACTCACCTCTTGGCCCCAAGTGGCAGGAACGTCCAGACCAAGATAATTCCACCCTTGGGGTGGGCTACTTAGCATGGGAGAGCCCATAAACTGCATCTCCCTAACCGGCTTCCTACAACCTTACATTTGATTGATCATAGGATAAAGACATACATAAATCTATTCATTTTCATATCTTAATTACTGATAGGGATCAATAATTGCTGCAAGCATCATTATTGTAATTGTCTTGGTTTGGACGTTCTTGCCACTTGGGGCCAAGAGGTGGGTTGTCTTGGTTAGACGTTGCACACCCTTGGGCTTAGATGGGTTGAGTAGTTTAAAGGCACCCTTTCAAGATTATCCTATCAAGCCAAACTATGACTGGTTAGGATGGATTCAAGGAGTCTCAATCATAAGAAAGATGGATAAGACGACGTGAATAGGGAATACGGATACAAGTTACCCACTAAGTAGCCCACCCCAAGGGTGGAATTGTCTTGGTTTGGACGTTCCTGCCACTTGGGGCCAAGAGGTGGGTTGTCTTGGTTGGATGCTACGCGCTCTTGGGCTTAGCTGGGATAGCTTCGGGTGGACTTATCATGTTTCCCATCCAATTCCTATTATGATTAAACTCTCATTATGTAGTATGGATATGGTGCAGTTTAATAGTTATGTATTTACATGGTTCAAATATTTATATATGTTTGATCATATGAATTATATTCCAATATTATCTAACATGACTGTAAGATTTAAACCGAGATTTACCTTAAATATTTAATTGGTAAGTGTTGACGGGTGTTTTATGACCACACCGACACAAAATAAAATGTCCAACGGTCACTCTATTCTCTCTTGATCAAAGTATTTCGCATGCCAAGAGGTGGGTTGTCTTGGTTGGATGCTACGCGCTCTTGGGCTTAGCTGGGATAGCTTCGGGCGGACTTATCATGTTTCCCATCCAATTCCTATTATGATTAAACTCTCATTATGTAGTATGGATATGGTGCAGTTTAATAGTTATGTATTTACATGGTTCAAATATTTATATATGTTTGATCATATGAATTATATTCCAATATTATCTAACATGACTGTAAGATTTAAACCGAGATTTACCTTAAATATTTAATTGGTAAGTGTTGACGGGTGTTTTATGACCACACCGACACAAAATAAAATGTCCAACGGTCACTCTATTCTCTCTTGATCAAAGTATTTCGCATGCTAAGATTGCGTGAGAGATCATGCGTTCAACTCCAAGGTTCCTCATGTCGCGAATAGACTCAATTGGTTGATGTGAATATGTTGGGTATTCCAAGGGGACTTACGTAATTGTTCAACTTCTTAAAGCAGATGAAAGATTTGACTATGATGCTTCGATTTCTAGACTAACCGAGAAATGTTGAATTTAAAAGGAATAGGGATAGTGATTCTACAATCTACTTCTAAAGGGTGGAATGCGAGGATCGACTTAAACAATCTTCAAACCAGACTTTGCTTCGCCTCCCTTCGGACAACTTCCACAAAATCGGTGCAATCTTCAAAGGATAAGAAAGGTGTTCAAATTATGACACAACATGTACATACCATCACAACGATGCATATGGACACGTGTACCACAATCGAAGTTAAGTGCTAATACTCCAGTTGACCACGCAAGGCGAACTTACCGTCAGCAAGCCCGCTAGTGGTATGGATGAAAGAAGACTTGCTCAAATCAAATGCCACATTCCACGACGAACAACTACTTGCATAAAATAGAGTCTACTTTACTCTAATCTACTTGAATTGGAAAGACGAAAAAGCCTTGTCAACTGCTCACAACGAAAGAGAGAATCACCAATCAATGAAATTCTTTATATTATGAGAGTCCTCCATAACAACCTTTTACAAAAACTTTCAAAGGGAAAGCTTTTCTTTCCTTTTCAAACTAAGCTAACTTCTAACTATTCACTATATGCTCTCTATTCTCTAGCTCTGACTTAACTCTTAATCTAATTTCTAATAGATTACAAATGAGGGGGGATGCCCCTTTTATAGTTGGCCCAGTCTAGCAGACGACTTAGATTGAATTACAATGAAGGGCTCAGATCGAGCCACATATGCCCTAATTAGGGTTTTTCCCCTAAAAACCGCCACAAAGAGGAGTGGGGCAATGAATGCACAGAAGATTTTTCACTCCTCTGTAGGAACCACTACGAGCAATTAATGCTCACTATCATTAGAAGATTCTCGTCCAGAAACGCGTTCCCACTGTTCTGCCTGCCAATTTTGTTGCGCTAGGAGGAGGCAAGCACACAACAACACTCAGTTCGAACCCTCCTTGCAAAAAGTTTTCCTCCGTTAAGTCCTCTTGTTGCTTTAATTCCTGGACGTACTTCTTTCTCGTAACTTTCATACTTGTCTAGCCCATTGCCTTGGGCGCATTTAGCTTCTTTTGCATCACGTTCTTAATGCCTTAGACAAATCTTCACTACCGTTTCCCTTTTCCAAAGTTGTAACGTTGTCCAGCTTCATCACCTCAAGTCCTCACGCTCTGGCTCCGGTGTTCATCCTGCAAAACTAAAAGAAGAGCATCAGAACACTTATAATATAAATTCACTTTACTTACCTAATTTCCATGTTTTGACTGATTGATCTCCGGATGTGATAGAGTTCATCATTTTTCTAGCAAACTTTCATCATGGGCACATTGTGTTCGTTTCACGAGGTCTTCTTCAAGGGCGCATCCACCACCTTGTGCCTGGAGTTTGTGCCTTAGAAAATATTCTTCAACCACCAAGCTACCTTGTGGGTATATTTGGAAGAGCTCATTTCAAGTTTCAACGACCTAGAAATAATTTTATTCCATCTTGATGCTTAGGGCGCATTTAGAGGTGCATACTTTCATTTTTTTTTTTTTTAACCACTTAGAAATTTTCTGCCAACACCCTCACCTCAAGGGTGTATTCCAGCTAGTGAGGTTTCAGTTTTTAAGACTTAGAAAGTTTTGAGGCCTCCTCACAACTTGGGCGCATATGGAGGGGTCTCCTTCCATGTTTTTCACTTAGAAATTTTTTCACTTCACACCTCCCTTGGGCGCATTTAGGGTATGCAGCTGCAATTTTTCATGACTTAGAATATTTCAAACACCTCAACTCACCTTGGGCGCATTTTACCCTTGGTGCTTTCATCTTGATACTTAGAAAATATCATCTCATCACTTCTCTTGCTAGGCGCACTTCACCTATGGAGGAGGTATTTTCCACGCCTTGAAATTCTCTTGCCATGTCTTCCTTGTAGCCTTGTAAGTTGGATGCATTTGAGGTCCTTTGCTTCTATTTTCTAACTTAGAAAAATTCCTAGACCCTTGCTTACCTTGGGCGCATTTAGAGGGTGGAGGAGAAATTTTTTCATACTTAGAATTCTAAAGCCTTCACATGCTTGCTTGGGCGCATTTTCCTAGTGTTGCCTTAACTTTGCATGACTTAGAAAATTTCTAAGTCCCTCACATCGCCTTGGGCGCATTTCAGCCCATGAGCTCTCATCTTATCTCACTTAGAAACTTTTTAAAGCTTCTATGTCCTTGAGGGCACATTCTAGAGGGGAGCTCTTATTTCACACTTAGAATTATTTTCAACATTTTTCATCCCCTTCATGGGCGCATTTGAGAGGGGCTTCTCTTAATTCTCTTCACTTAGAAAATTTTCAATCCTCACTCCTTGCTTGATGGCGCATTTCCACCTTTGCACATTTATTTCAATGCTTTAGAATTTTTTACAAGTCCTCTACTTCAAGGTGAGGCCGCATTTGAGGTAGGCTGCTTTTATTTTGAATATCTTGGAAACTTTTCATACCTCCTCCTCCATGATGGGCGCATATGAGAGGGTACACCATTTTTTACTTAGGCAAATTTTATGCCAGCCTCAACTCTTACAGACTTGGAAATTTTCAACGCCTCAGCTACTCTATTTTAGTAAATTTCGGAGATGTATGACTCCTCATGGCTTCCACCTTCGGACTCTGGAGCTGGCGTGATATGCCTCCTATGGCCCTGCTACCCTATTTATACCTGTTGCCCAAGCTCATCTGCTATTTTTAGCAAACCCTAAAATTGCTTGACTTCTGCAGCTCCGTTTGACTTGAATTTTTTACCACGTGGTCCTCATCACTTGGTGAACCTGTTCACACCCGCCTCTCGTGCTGACCTGCTATTTATAGCCCTGTTCTGGAGACGACCTACTATAAATAGTAAGTGCTCGGATTGCGCCCAAATTTTACCAGTGGATTGCTAGAGGGATGTTGATTAGGATGGGATATCTTCGTTTTTCGAAATTCTGGGTTTTTACCCCTCTTTTTAGGCATCGAAGCCGGAAACCCTAAACTGACTTGCATGTGCCTCGAATGATCTCCGTTTGACTTGATTTCTGCTGCATGTCGTTCTGCCTGCTGAACTGAAGTGTCGGGCGGCTGCTAGTGTGAACCTGCTAAAAATAGAAACTGTCTGAAAAAGTGATCAATTCATTGCCGGATTAATTTGCATGTTACAACGCCTGAGGGATCTCAAAAAACCCAGAAAACTGGTTTGCATGTACGTACTGGCTAAAAATAGTAAGTCCCTGAAAAGTGATCAATTATGCTTGCATGTCATACCGTCGCGAAGCTCTCGAAAAACCCATAAGGAATATCTTGACATGCGTTGAAAAACTCTGCATGCAAACCCTAAAAATAGCCTTTGAAGACTGAATTGTTGAAAGTCATCATCCCGGATCGCATGTTATATCACTGCGAAGGTCTTGAAAAACCCAGAAATATTCTCCAGACATGCATTTGAAAGGCATACGTGTAAACCCTGAAAATGACTCCTGAATCCGGAACTGCTAAAAATAGCAAGTTGTCAGAATCTGTTCAAATTTGACCTGCAAGCACCTTGAAGCTACTTGGATGTGTTGAAGCAGTTGGAATCCCAAAATTCTGAGGAAAAGGCCTCATATTAGGTACTTACTAAAAATAGTAAGTTGTCGGATTTCAGTGAAAATTCAGTGGGATCCTGCCTTGAGCCTTCTGATTGTAGCGCTGCGCTCAGATTTTACTTTGATAACCTTATTTGACCTCAAACAAGCCTAAAGAATAAAATCCCTAATTTCACAGACTTAGCTAGAATTTCAACCAGGTCAAAAGATAGGACATCCCTGAAAGGACAGAAAGAATACAGAGAGAGAGACACAAAACAAAACCCAAAAGACCAAAACCAAAAGACTAGAATGGAGCAAAATTTAGGGGGTCCCCATTTGACATGGGGTGATGTGTGAAAAGGTCACAACAGTAAGTTGTAACCCTAACTACATTGAAACTGGTGATTCTAGGGCAAGATTTAGGGCAATCCCAAAAGGGGACATTACAACTATTTGATGAAAATAAATAAAATGCTAATTGCTTGTACTCTAGGAATAACTTGATTGCATTGAATGTAATCTTTATTACAAAATCCTATCCACTAAAATTAAAATTTAACTCCAGCAAGCTCTAGTTAAATTGCTTCTAGAAATTAACTAAAAATAGATAATGCATGGCAAGAGGTCTAAAGATAGATGATCTAAAAATAGTTGAGTTCAGGTTAAAAATTGAGATTGCCAAAAATAGCATCGGTGATAAATAGCATTGGCTAAAAATAGATAATGTTAAAATTAGAGGAAAGACAAAAATAGTGTTGGCTAAAAATAGAGGTAGCTATAAATAGAACAGACTATAAATGACGTTGGCTAAAACTAACAAATCTCAAAATATTTTCTCTATGAAATGGTGACAGCAAAAAATATTGTAAGATTTTTAACATGGGCTAAAAATAGACTTTTGGATAGGTGGCTTTGAATAACTTTGATAATTTTGTAGCTTTTCCTATGATCATGGCTAACCCTTTGAAGACATTTGATAGGCGAGTGTGTTTGCTTTACATAGGCACCAATACACTATAAAATAGACTTTGCACATGTATTTTTGATTTCCTTTGTATGGGTGTGCACTTTATAACCAGGTGTGCATGTGTGAAATTAAGTTAAAACAATTTCAAAAATTTGAAATTTCCGTTTGGTGAGGTACACATCTATACATTGGTTTGGAATCTTTGCATTTAAAATTTGAGTTTCTTTCATGAATTGCTCCATTACTCCCTAGACATGCACCTCACAATGAGTTTGAACTTGTTTTGAAAACCAGTCTTTTTGTAAATGGACACACTCCTCTAGGAATGAATTTCACACTTTTGAAAACTTGAACCCCATGTGCATTCTAGTGCCCACCCATGTATGTGCCTAACATTCATATGAATAGGTGCATTTTCATCTACTAGGCATATGTATGTCTACCAGATTTCTTACTTTTGAATTTCAAAAGTAGAATCCTTTGCAAATGTGTGACCTTCTAGCTTGGAACTTGCACTTTGAAAGTGTGTGCCTCTACATCAGTTGTGCACTTGTATATTGGTGTTGGTCTTTGTCTTTCAAACACAATATAATGCTTTAGTGTGGTGCACACCTAGACACTGGGTGTGCACTTGTATACTAGCTGCTTTGATTTGATCAAGTTTGTCTCCCTCTTTAACAAATGCGCAATGGGAATAGGGTGTTTGGACTTTGATTTTTAATATGAATCTTTTGCTTTTGTTGGATGTGTGCATATCTGTAGACACACCCCTATACCCTTGTTTAGGTGCAGTCTCATGCTCACAATGCACACTTGACAACCATATTTGAAAAAATTGTTTTGTTGTTAGCAATTCTCCTTATCAGATGCATGAAGAAACACACACACACTTATATTGAGAGGGGGGTGAATTAGTAGTGAAAAAATGAATTAGTATTAGAACAATTTTTTCAATTTATAACTTTGGCAATCATAAGCAATAATCAAAGCATCCATACAAGTAAGATCTAGCAAATTAGAGCACAAGATGCACACATGATTGTCATGTCCCTGCCATGATCCAACTACCATAGACTTTTATAAAAAGCATATTTGAATTTACATGGCTGAATCATATTTATATTAACTATATTGTGGAAGCAAAACATAATTAATCTAGGCTGACCATACTCTAAAACAAAGAGACAGATATTAATATTGATTGCTCGAGTTAAGTGTTGGATATTGAAGGAGCAATTCGCATATCGTTATATGTAGTGAGGCATATAAAAGGGGAACAGCGAATTAAGACTCATATAGCAGTAAACATAACGTAAAGATAACAATTAAACTCTGTACAAAAGCAGCGATCAGTATTGTATGAGGCAGCGATTATGGCGATCACAAAGGACAAGGAGTGCAGCGCCTAGTATTAAGGCAGTGAGCATATTACAGATGGAAATTAAAGTTTCCCAAGGCAATGATGATGACACTAAACACAGCAACAATAACATTTTATAAAGCAAAGATCATCACCGATTATCGTGGGCAGCGATGATACAAAAAAAGTCCAACAGCGATTCCAATTAAGAGATAATATTAATAAATTAATTACTCTTAATTGCAGCAATTAATAATTAAGGATCATGTCCCTTGATGATGAAGAGATATGCCCCTTGTCTATTCGGTGGTTTTAAAGGAGAGTCATTCCAAAGCAAAAGGCATGGAATCTTAAAAAGAGACATCATCGATCAAGGATAAGAAACATACAGATCAGGAAGAAAAGGAGAATCAGATCCGTGTATCATCGCAGGTTGCTATTATCAAATATATCAATATAATCAGGTATATTTTCTGAAAATCATTGTTTACCTATGTATGCATTTTGCTTATAAGATAATAAGAGTATTTAATGAAAGATTTCTTATGATTGAATCAGAATTATGTTGACTGTCTGAAAACCCACGCTGTGGGAAGGGCCAGGAGTGAAGTGGTATGGGCCAAAAGAGCCCACTTGAGACCTCCGTCCAATTCCTCAAGAAGGAAGGGCCAAGGGTGAATTGGTAGGAGCCCAAAGAGCCCACTTGCGACCTCCACCCAATCCCACAAGGTGGCAAATGTGTTTAGGGGGTTGAGACATTGATGGGGAAAGCAGGTACAAGTCTCCAAGGGGGAGGGCTGTGGTATACACCCTCTTAGGCTTGGCATATGGCTTCGGGAGGACCCATTATGTCCCTTCTCCCAAATTCCTAGTATGTTTGGATTGTTGATAATCTATGGATGTGATGCAATTGTCTAACTCTAACAAACATACATGTGGTGAATGCAGGATTCCAATCCAAGATTACATAATTAAAGAAATATTTATTTGGTGAGATGAAACCCTAACCCTAATTCGTTGCAATTTGTGATTTGTGGGAAAATCTAGGGCAAATCAAGTGAGGGACATCACTAAATCTGAAATATATCTTCACATAATTCTGCACAATATCTGCTCCAAATCTTCACAACATAAATTTATGAATCTTGCATGATCTCACCATAGAAACTTCACAAACATATGACTAATTAATCTCCTAAATTCTGCTCACATAAATCTGCTCTTCTCTGCTGTAAGTCTGCTTTGAAATTAAGAGTGATATTCAATGAATGGGTGATAAATGAGCCCCCAAAATTCCTTTATTTATGTCCCTTGAAATGGCACTTCATCCAAGAGTTGTACCTCTTCAAAACAGGTCGGCCAGCTTAAATTTCTTTTCATTTTTTTTAAACCTTCAAATTTGGATGCCTAAAATCAGGTCAGCCCAGCATAAATTTCTTTTAACTTTTAAACCCTTCAAATTTGGGCACCTATCTCTAGGGGGTCGACGCTCATGTAATTATTATACTTTAATTTTAAATGCCACAATGGAGAGGGGGTCAGCCACTAATTGACTTTGCATAATATTTAATATTTTTCTCCTCTTTATTTAAATCTGCTCCTTATTTATAACATCTCTGCTCCTTAAATTTCTGCTTCTAATAAACATCTTAATCACTGTTCTTTGACATCAATGACAACATTTTTCCAACAATCTTCCCTTTTGTCATTGATGGCAACCCTGCAAAGTAATAAACTTGAAGTGCTTCTCCCCCTGACAGAATTGCTCCCCTTGACTCTACTCCTCCCCCTTTGACATCAATGGCAAAGGGTATCCGGGGCTAAATGAATAAGACACTGAATAGCTCCCCCTAAACACATGCTTCTCTTGAAGAACTTAGTGAATGGTTGAGAGTGACATCACTCCCAATTTGTCCCTTAAGTACTCAAAAGTCTCTTTTAGAAGAGGCTCTGTAAAAATGTCTGCAATCTGTTC
Organism: Sequoiadendron giganteum; assembly: GCA_007115665.2. Classification (NCBI taxonomy): domain Eukaryota; kingdom Viridiplantae; phylum Streptophyta; class Pinopsida; order Cupressales; family Cupressaceae; genus Sequoiadendron; species Sequoiadendron giganteum. The sequence continues at coordinate 193,903,668 of CM021109.1, forward strand.
CTTTGTAGCAACATACTCCAACTTTACTTGCTGATCAAGTACTTGCTCCCTCATGAAATGATACTTAATCGGGATATGCTTTGTCCTGGAGTGCATAACTGGATTCTTTGATATGTTGATGGCACTTGTATTATCACAAAGAATGGGAATGGGATGTTCATACTCAACTTTAATAACTTTCAAGGTATGTTTCATCCATAGGACCTGTGTGCAACATGGTGCTGCTGCAATATATTCCGCCTCTGCTGTAGATAGAGAAACTTATGCTTGCTTCTTACTTAACCAAGATACAAGGCAATTTCCAAGAAAAAATGCTCCTCCATTGGTGCACTTTCTATCATCAACACTGCCTGCCCAATCTCCATCCGTATATGCTGTAAGGGTGAAATCATCACCTCTTGGATACCACAATCCAAAATCCATAGTCCCCTTCAAATATTTCAATATTTGTTTCACTACATTGACACGGGTTTCCTTTGGAGCTGCTTGAAACTGTGCCTCCAAACCAATTGCTTGCATAAATTTCTTTTAATTTTATTTTTAAACCCTTCAAATTTGGGCGCCTAAAATCAGGTCAGCCCAGCATAAATTTCTTTTAATTTTAGTTTTAAACCCTTCAAATTTGGGTGCCTATCTATAGGGGGCTGGCCCTCATGTAATTATTATATTTTAATTTTAAATGCCACAATGGAGAGGCGTCGGCCACTAGCTGACTTTGCATAATATTTAATATTTTTCTCCTCTTTATTTAAATCTGCTCCTTATTTATAACATCTCTGCTCCTTAAATTTCGGCTTCTAATAAACATCTTAATCATTGTTCTTTGACATCAATGACAACATTTTCCAACATGCATGCTTTTGATCCACATGTGCACCTTACAACGTAGTTTTCTGTTCTGATTTTGAAAACAGAATACCCTTCATTGAGGTGTGCTATTGTCCCCTAAGTGCGCACCTATGAACTATCCTTTGAAGTGAACAAATTCCATCCCTAGGAAGGCACATGTTTCATGCTTAGGTGCACCCTAATGGCTACAACTTGAATTCTGCTTTAAAAATCATACTTAGGTGTAACTCTGTATATTTGTTATTGCTTTCCTCTTTCACCCACGAGAATTTGCTACTCTATTTTAGATGCACTCTACACAAGGTGTTTTGGATTTCCTACTTATTGGTGTGCACCTCCACACCAGCAATTTAGACTTGATTTCTTCTACCTTTCTTGTATATTGAAGTGTGCCCCTAATGCTTGCTTAAGTGCATGCTTCTTAAAAACAACCTTGAATATCATGCCTCAAAACTTCTAACACATTGAATACAAGTGCACACACTTCTTGACATGATTTCAAACTTGGTTTGATCCACTTTACATAATCACACACTTGAGCTTATCATGCACACTTGTGTATAGCTTTTGCATCTAATTTACACATTTCCTTTGGTGAGGTGCGTGCCTTTGCTTTAGATGTATCCCTGTGAATTGGATTTGTCACTTGAACTTGATATTAGATTTTCTCCCTTTGTTGAGAAAGCCCTTATAGGGCAGGTGTGCACCTAAACATGAGAATTATGATTTGAAGATTGAAACCCCCTTTTCTTTATGAGGTGCACACCTCTACTCCACATGTGCACTTGTGCATGAAAATTTGATCTCAAACTTACCCTTATCAGGTTCATGCACCTCTCAGTTGGTTTCTTTGACTTTCTTGTATGTAGGTGCACCTTTGAACTTATGCATTTTTTTCTTTAGACAAAACTTCTCTCCATTGTGACAAATGTCTTTGAAAACCTTGTTCCATACCTGCGAACATTCATTAAAGCACCACAAAGTTTATAAAACAAACAAATTGGACAAGATGTAATCATGACTAGTATTTAGGGAACCAAAAAACAATAGATATTAGCTTTAAATTTGACACAATATGAAAATTTCATATATGTACAACTCAATCCAAGATTTCTACTTTTTGTTCCAAGGACCACCTTTCTTCCCTCTTAAAAGTATTTTTGCGTTACATATCCAATTTAAGATGTGTTTGTCAATGCACTTCTAGATAGTTTTATCTGTGAAATGTGTGTAATGAGTTTAATTAGGGTTACCTGACTACAAAGTCAAGACTTATTTGTCGAAAAGAAATGTTTTAATTTTCAGTGGCCACAGGGAATGTGGCATACTTTAAATTTAGGTGTGCAATGGTGTCTTGCATGAGGATGGGGACGGTCCAAGATTTTGAAGGGTCTTCCTTATCATGTCATCGTGTTTCTTATTAAGTGCAAATGTTACTCTTTCCCATTCTTTACTTTCTTATGGCATAAACATAATTAGTGAAGTTTAAACAATTCCCTTGCACACATCTTCCTTAGCAATCTTGTTATTGTTCCTAAAGCCTAATCTGAGTTTATGCTTTCTGTTGGCTAATAATAAATATTGTTTGCTTTGGTTTCTCATGATTGCAGGCTTTCATGTAGATGATTCTGAGGTCACTTTAAATGTTTGTCTCGGTAAACAATTCACTGGAGGAGATCTCTTTTTCCGGGGTGTACGCTGTGATAAGCATGTGAACAGTGTAACTTACCAGGAGGTAACATGTGTGGAACACAGATATAATAGAGGGATTACCCTTGTTCTTTTATGTTTTTTTAGAAATGCATAAATTATTCACATGCAAAATTAAGTAATTATTTTTAACTTTTTGATTTTCCTCTCTTTCATCTGACATGTTGACCATCTCTTTAGATCAGGGTTTTTATTAGGTATGGAAGTTTTCTTCTTGTGGTATACCAATGATCCTTACTTTAGATTTAGATGCACGTACCTGCCATTTGGATTTCTTTCACAACTTGTGCCTTGAATTATATAGTTATGATCTAACAAGAGCTTAACAGAAATTCCCAGAATCCATTAAACTGTTAGCTCTAAATTGTTAATCTAGAGAGCCACATACAACAAAATTTCTCCAAATCCGACCCCAATGTTATATTTCTATATATGCATATAAGCCAAAGGCCAAACAAATGCAAAGTTAATAATTTGGTAATTCAAAGACTTGAACATAAACTGGGAATTAATTAGATATAACATGATTTATGTGTTAATGGGCATATAATAATTAGTTTACAGGTTTCGGACCAAAATAGGAGACTTAGTAAGCTTGACCTGTGCTGCTTTCTGGTAGTGGAAGTGGATCTACTGTTGAGATGACATTGGAAAGATTCCAGCCGATTTTCTGCAGGCCACTCCACATTCAAGTTATGATTTCAGAACTCTTGACACAAGATATCAAAAGCTTTCTATTTTTAGAATTCCATATGGATCCTTGGTCTTCAACATGCATTGATAGGGATAAGGTCCTACCTTTGTATTCATTGTCTCAAGGTTGGTAAGAAAGTCACAAAAGCATTGTATTCGTCTTAGGATAGAAAGGATTATCATTATCATTGCTTTGGGTTGTAGATTTTGGTTTATGCATGCTCAATCTCAGTAGGCAATCTTCAGTGCTTCTATTTCTTCCCTCTATGCTTCTAAGTTGGAGGTTAACATCATCTGTTTCCAGTAGAAGTATTCTCCAAATCAACTGTAAATATCATAGCTTTACAAATTACTCTTTAATTATAATAACAATAAGCCATTTTATAGTCAGCAAATTAGAACAATACTATATTACCTAGAACTTTAGCATATAAAATTGGAGACATGAGATTGTTTGTTGCAGGCTACGGTGAGAAGTTTTACATTGAAGATTAATGACTCATTTTATATAGAAGATATGCAATGTCCAGAATGAAGACCAACTTTGTTATCCAGAAGTGCCCTTAAGAACAATGAAAATTACTATTTTCCTTACAAGAAACAGAATAAATCATTCTTATATTAAATGTGTGAATAAAATATTATGGACAAAAGATTATATTCTTTATTTTTTGAAAAGAAACATCAAACTTTTCCATTAACATGAAATGTAACTTTGGATGATCCCGAGTTGCTGATATTACTGCATATACTCAGTCATCATTTAAATCCTTTTAACTCAGGTTTTGCAAGTAAGTATTACTTCGTTCTTGGACTTGCAGTTGCGGTTCAATTTTGAGTTTACTTCTGGCTGCTGTTGCTGGTCAAGTAATGATGAAATTCTTCTGGTTGTGTAAGTTGCTATTGAGTCGGCATGCCATGCTTTGACAGATCATCAAGAGAGATGAGGATAGGCGCATATTCTAGACAGTGATTTTATGTTTCTTAGTTTTCCTTTCCATTTTCTGTTGGTACTTCACTGTAAATCAGATATTATGTTGGTATGCACCATCTTCAGTTGCTATGAAGAGGTTTAGTCTTTATTGGTAGTAGTAGGTCCTTTGTAAAAGATGTTTTCCATAGCTAGCAGGGAAGTGCCGGGGTCCAGCAAAAGAGCAGGAGTGAGTTTGATGGTCCTGAAAGCTACACTTTGCATGTCTTCTCTACTTGAAGGTTGAGGTTCAAGAAGGAATTAGTCCTATGTATTGAACTCATGTCAGAAAAGGAAAATACTAATAGGATTTGAAGGTTCCCTTTGTGTTTACTGGAAATGTGTTGGTTACATTTGGCCTTTTAGCAACTCATCATGTACTCCATTTCCTCCAACTTTACCCAATAATCTCTGTGCTTTGTTGTGGAGGTTAAAGCCTCTAAGTAGGCTGCCATCTATTTAGTTGTCACTTCACCAGTGAGTTGAGTCTTTAGTGGCTTTGTTTGTATCATGTCTCACTTGATGCGTGAGTGGAGGTTTGCCTTACCATTTTAGAGCTTTATATCGGAAGTCAATGCCAACCTCTGTAACTCTTCAACTACCATACAGCACTTGAATTAATTTTGGGTTAATATGATATAAGATGAATTTTGTTATTTGAGGGTTGATGAAATTGAGTGTATGATTCAATGGATCTAGTGTGGTATCCTTTGGCCAGAAGATGTATTACTAATTAGTAATTTGTCTAATGTGTCAACCAATATCTTTGCTTGCCTTGATGTATGTTCCATGGTGACATAAACCAGTAATCTACCCTCTCCTTTTATGATTGTCATTAAAGTTCTCAACTTCCAATTCATAAATGGTAAATCAACATTATTTTTGACTTAAAAAATATTAATTGTGAAATATTACATGTTAGATATTGGCAGCAACTAAGGATGAAGGGATCCGATGAATTGTGCATCAGATTTGTGCTTGGATTCTGCAGATACAAGATTTAAGATGGTCATGCTCTGCTTTAAAATTGCATTTCTTGTACTCTAGCTGAATGTACTAACAGGCAGAAAATTGGGTAAGGTGATAAGCATTGAATTGAAGTGATGGAAGGAAAAAATTCATTGGTCATTGAAGCAAAATGTTTGAGAGTTACAAGTTTAGTGTATATGAGTGAATCCAAGTGAACTCTCTTGCTGCATTTGGTTGATGAATGAGCATTTTATGAATTCATGTTTTGTTGTTTCATTTGCTGTGTCCAGCAATATGCAACAAGTCAGTCCTTTTTTGTTTTGTCTGGTAGGTTGGGAATTTTAATTTTTATTAAAGGCCAGCCCGAGCTGGTGGAGGCCACAAATGGGGGACTTTCTCCCCAACATTAATGCCGACAACTTATTCAACTTAGAAATCAACGTGTTCAAATTATTCAACCATAGATGCCACTTTAGGATTTTAACATGGATTTTTACAATGAGAACACGACGATTTAATCAATTGAACTGAACCCCTTTGATATAACAAGTCATTCCTTATCATCCGTTCTTTCCCAAGATTTGTTGTTCGGTGATTCATTTTCTTAAGCATCATACATATCAATGTTTCCATGTTAAGGGCATATAAAGAAGACTGCCACTATGATTAAAAAAAAAGCGAAGCCAAAGACTAGACATAGCTTAGAAACCATTTCAAAAAGAATGGATACTTAGAGGACTAGTGTTAGGTACTAAATCTAGAGGGGCATTCCAACTAAAAAAGCAAGAAGAAAATTATTTATGTCACAGAACAGTGGTGGAGCATATGGAAAATAAGTTGAAGTGTGTCACACTTTTGAAGTTGATGAAGATCTCCATAAGAGGTTAGCAAAATAAGTTATCGTTTATGAGGTTGCATCAAGAAGGGGTAAAGAAACAATCTCATCAAACAAGATCTGATAGAGGAAAACAACACGACAATGAGCATTTGGTAAATCTTTTCCAAAGGAACCTTGGTAATCCTTTACTGATCACACAAAGCATTGGTGAGGAGTACATTGAACTCCAATTTTCAACTAGAGGAAGTTTTTAATGAGGTCAAAGAGTGCATATTTGATTTTTGGATACAAGCCAAAGATTCAAAAGCCATATCTATCTTAAGTACGGCGAGGAACTTTATTTCCAAGTTATCTCCATTGGATCATGAAAAGTTAGTGACTATAGCTTAGTAAGCCACTATTCTTAATCACTAATTACATCAACTTTGTGAATTGGAAAGCTCTCAAACATTCACTATGATGATATTCAAAAGCAATGAAATACACAAGCTGTTATAGTGATTTATGAGGGCTGCAAAAGGTTCTGAGGTGATTCAGATGCCTTGGAGTCAAACACCATTGAAACAGGTTCGTGAGAAACAGAGCAGAAATAAAGATCAGTTTTCTCAGTGACAAGGCTTCTAAAAGCAATAGTGTGGTGTTTTTAAAAGTGTTATGGAAGTTCTACTTTGATGTATGTGGTGGTCTTTCACGAATTAGTTGGAAAGGAAGATCAATGATTACATACCAGCATAGAAATCTAAGTACATCTGTATAAAATATTTTGAGAGATATTACTATTAAGGCACCTATATTGGATTTGTGGCATAGTTATATAGGCATGTCGGGATGGATATCTCCCAGTGTCTTAGGTAGATGCATTTAAGATATCTATGCTAGCTACTTAGGTTTCTATATTGATGTATATACAATTGGGTGTAATGAATGCTTGACATGTAAATGACCATCAAATTTATGGTAAGTGATTTTTGTTACCCACTCACTCCATTACAAGCCCCCTTGCAAACCACAATGCATGAAGGAAATAATGTTTATGACAGACTGACTCCAACTAAGAATAGGTACAGGACTTATGCTAAAATGACACTGGTATAGGGACATCACGATAGTGATGCCCACCAATGTATTTATTGTGAGCCACCACCCTTAATTTAGGACTGTTGTCAAAACTTGCAGGCCATAAACTCATAAAGGTCCACACTCAACAGCATGAATAAATTCCTAACAAAGAATAAAAGTCAAAATGAGTTGCCAACCCAAAAATAGAGACTTAGTTAGGTGTTATGGTAACTTCCACTCAACAGTTCAACATGGAGGAATGATGACTGTCAAAATAACTATTATTTATCCCTGCAAAATTAAAAGAGGATGCTCTGCCAGCATAAAGATCACCCATGTTTAGTAAAATGAATGCCACAAAAGACATCACCCAGGCTGTATTTAGTTGGGGACTGACAAGAAACTGTAGAGTTAGCAAGACCAAGTACCACATAACTCCTATACCCAGTGTAAAGGCACATCTATTCACATTCTTGCCAGGATAGGATAAGGAACTACTAATAGCGACCACATAGCCAGAGACACACATGCGCAGCAAAAGAAAACCAAAAATACTAGCAAACACACCAAAACTGAACAAACCAAAACTATTAGCAGGATTGCAAGGTAAGCTTGGATGCTTCTGCATTAGACACGCTTGGTAAGAAGTTTGTGAGAATAGTCTGCAAATAGAGCTGAGGGGTAGAACCACCCTTTCGAAAGGTGCACAATCCACAAAAAGCTCCATTACTTAATTAGATACCTCAAAAGATTTCTTCCTTTGCTTCATCACTTAGCTGGGACAAATCCCAATTCCTTCCACCAATTTTGTTTATCATCTTTCACGCCCCTCGTGGAATTTTGTCCACATTAAACCGACTTTCTCCTCTTAATGTTTCTTCTCCACCATCTTCTTCCTCTTTCTGTTGTATTCAAACCACCATTGTACCTCCACCAAAAGTTGTCTTGATCTGCACTCAAATCTTCTTTTACAGGATTGAACCCATTGTTGTTTGTACACTTCCACCAAGACTTCTTTCTCCATTCTTCACCCTCCACTTCACCTGCACATAAATCAATATCCACAATATTACGAAAATTAACAATTTCCATCATCTTTTCATATTCTTCTTAAGCACTCACCACTTCACTTTTACACAAATAATTACAATAGACTTTACAAAAATTAGAAAATTTTATAACTAGCTCCTTCTCCCCTTCACTCACTTTGTCATCTATAAACTGCTTATCCTGCATATCTGCAATTTCACTTTGTAGTTTTTAGTGACCATAGCAGCAAAAATCGTTTGGGGAAAAATTGGCAAACCAAAATATAAGGATTTTTGAAAAAATCGGATTTAAAAAAAATGGTAAGAAATTGTAGAAAAAGAGACAAAAACTTATTTTAAAAAAATCTAAGGGCATTTCCATAGCATAGAGATATAGAGATCAAATAAAATAGAGAGTTTAACCCATGAATTGTAGAAAATAGGATTTTGTTGTTTATATTCATATCACTGATTACACTGCATTGCACAAAGCATACTTCATAGTGCATAAATAATAAGTAGATGGTTACAATTGTTAAAATTCCAATTACAATATAGTTTGTACAAAGTCAACCTATAAACTAAGTACAACATCCCAAAAAGTCAAATGTAGCCGATGACTTCTACTACAAATAGAGCTATGTTAGAGGGTTGCAAGTCTTGATGATGAAGCTCTTGGTTCAGAGCCTCTCCTAAGTTGTTCAACCTCATGACTATCCAAGTTGGCCTCTAGGATCTCAAAATCCTCAAGCTCAAGAAAGTCATTAAAGACAGTTTTCCATTGCTAAGTAGATACCATAAATTACACAACGGGAATCAATTGGTTCATAAATTGCACCAAAGCGTACGAGTCAAAACTCCCTAGCCAAGGCCCATTCATGAATGTTGCCTCGAGGAAGAAAGATGGTGACTCCCTCAACAAGTCTGAACATGGAGAGGCAGAAAATCCCGAAATTCATGGGTAATGGATTTGAGGATTTTGTATGGCATTGTGAAACTAACAAAACAATATGGAAAGCCAATGGCCAGGATGATAGATCTTACTAGTTAAGATCATTTTTAACAACCTTGAGGGGTATAGTGATAGATTGGTACACAAAGCTCAAAGTAACCTCCAAAACTACATGGGAGATGTTAAGGAAAGCATTTGAAAACAAACTCAAATTTCTTTGACATGAGATTGAGATTGTAGCAAAAATCTATAACACGAAGCAGGGGAAGCATGAAAATGTGAGCTTACAATCGTAGGCTCAAAGAACTCTTGGTAAAATTTGAAGACGAACCGGTTGATGGTATAAAAAAGTGATGACTCTTTGAAGGGCTACTTCCTTCACTAAGGAAACAATGAAAGTAGTGCCACCCTCCTCTTATGCCAATGCTTATAACTGAGTAATGGACATAGAGAGCGAGGATAAAATGTCCTCTCAAGGGAAAAAGAAAACAAAAGAAGACGAGAGTTTAGAAATCAGTAGTTATAGTGAACCTAAAACTGCCCAAGCCCTTAGGAAGGACATGCTAGGAATGATGAAAGAAGTGGAGGCTAAAAAAGAAGTCACTAAGGAAAACAAATAGCTATTGTGCATGAATTACAAAAATGAGGGTCATATCAAAACAAATTGTCCTATGAAGTTATTTTGTGATATTCACAAACTTTTAGGACATTCTATCAAAGAATGCCCATACAACTTAAAAACAAGAAGCATACAAGTGCTCTTTACAAAAGGCGAACAATCTACCCCATCAAACACATTGCCTCAACAAAATAATAATAACAAAAATGCATCACCTAGCAGGTGTCAAAATAGTAAAGGGAATAATAATTGATTCAACAATAACAGTGGGACAAGAAGTCAAATCTAGTATGATGCAAAAGGATGACCTTTGATACAATGTCATCAATGCAATGAATGGGCATTTTGCTAGAGAATGCTAAAGTAACCAGAACAAGGTAGGGATGCTATGCAAATGGTGTGGATGTCACCTCAATTTTTGTTTCCCCTTGTAAAAATTTGAAAAAGTCTTATCATTAGTTGTTGGTTTCCAATGTGGTTTTTGAAACCTCGTCGGATTTCAATGAGGTTGTCACAACCATGTGTAATCCCTTTGTTCTCATGTTAAAGGCTTATCATGTCTTTATGTGTCGGTATTAATTCAAACATTGCCAACTTTATTGGCTCCCGCAAAGATACTCCAAACTTTGTTGGGACCTGATGAGGTTCTCACAACTTAGTCAAAGGTCGACAATAAGTCAAACAAATTGTGCACTTAATCAGAATTGGAGAAATTGCAGGTGTTTCAAAGCTTTCTAAAGGTTTCAAAACCTTTGATTCAACTCGACAAGGTTTCAAAAACCTGATTGATCTCTGACCAGATGTTCACAACCAAATTTGAGAATGGGTTTTTGAAAGGTTTTGAGAAATTTAAAAGCAATCAAAAAAATCATTTCAAAACTTACTTGAGGTTTCGAAACTTGTGTTGGGACCCAACGAGGTTTTCACAACCTCAAGAAAAGCTGATGGAGTTACTTTTATTGGAAGTTTTTCTTCAAGTCACGGTCTCAATAAAGCTTTTCGGTTGATTATAGACGTTTCAGAACCATTGTCGAAACTCGATGAGGTTCACAAAACCAATGGATTCTTTGACAAACTTTCATAGCCGTTACTTTTCAAATTTTTCGAAAAGTGCCAGAAATAAATGTTTGATTGAAAAGCTTGCACGTGCCAAATTTAAGTTCACCATTAATGCCCATCTACCACTCTAGAGCATTAATTATAGGCACTTATATAGAGATTATATTGCCACAAGAATTTATTTTAACGAGCATTTAAGAGCGAATTTGCAGACGACAAAAGAGCGGGATTGCAAAGGATGTGCGAGCAGAGTGTTGCGATATTCAGCCCTAACACAAAGGTACAATGAAACTCTTCTTTGCCTGGTTTGCTATAAGGTGATATAAAGAGAATTTTCACAAATTTAGAAGTAAAAGCATGATTTCCATAACTCATACATTCTGTCAAATTATTTCTCGAATACAGACTGTGGTTGCATTCACTCAATTGTGGCCATCATGAAGTATAAATACTTGGGCTACGGACATTTGTTTGGCTTATCAAGTACATTACCCAAAATTGGGGATATGTAAGAGACCAGGTGTCTCTCAACCCTGACTTCTGACGAGAAAGCAATGTTTTGTTTGTTTTGTGTATTTTGTGATTTTTGTAGTTTTTGCAGCAAAGTAGAATGGTGCGATTTTGAAATAAAATGCTATTAAATTCATAACAAATTCAAAGATGATAAATAATGCATCAAATAACTTCCAGAAGGATGGCGAATGGATTTATTTCATTGTTGAACGATTACAATGCTGAATCAATGTCATGCATACAAAAAAAGCAAGCTATTTTATTTTAAAGAACCTGATTAAGCTTGCAGCCGCTTGAATAAACCCTTGATTTGTACGGCCAGATGAAAAGAAGCAATCTCCCAACCCCAAAATCACTGTAAGGCTCCAGAAACCCAAGGCGTCCACTGTAGAACCAAGAGGCAGCAAAAAGGCAAGGCGATTTGCTTGAGAATGAAGGTACGACCTTGCTGCTGTAAAGTACGGCCTCAAACCAGCAAATGAAGAAATCCATACGGCCTTGAATAGAGTGCCAGATGCTAGATAATTGATAGCCACTGAAGATGATTTCCTTCTGGATGAGAAATCAATCAAACCCCACTCTGAAACTTCACGAATATGCTTTGTAATGACTTTTGAATGAAGCCACTCAACTGACAATCTCTTTAGTTGATCTTTCACAGCCTCAGTATGCTTGATTCTGAAGAGTTGACGTTCTCCAAAACCTGATTGCAGAAACCGTTGTTTCTCCAACTCCAACACTCTCAGAGAGAAAAGACAAATTCAAATAATCATTCATAATCCTTCGATTTGTCTTTGGAGAAATATATATATTCTCCCAATAGGGTCGACCCTTCTCAAAAAACAATTAAATGATATTAAATTCGCCTCTTTGACTTAGGCTATTTAATTAATAAATGGCGTCCCCCTTTAATGAGTAATAAATACTCACTTAAATGAACATTTCACCCTTTTTTATTATAAAGTCATTTAATACTTTATAATAAGCCATTTAATTAATTAATAACTTTAATATTTCACTTAAAATGACTTTATAATATAAATTCATAATAATAATCATTTAATTATTATTAAATCCTCCATTATTGCCAAACTGGGTCGAAACTGAGATAGCCAGCTGAGCCAGGTGCCCTGCCAGAAATAGTAACCCTGATGACCTGACTTACTATAAATAGTAAGTGTCTAAATATCACTCTACGAGCATCTGCAAATGTCCAAACCTGAATCAAAAAATGAAGTACTGTCTCCAACCACCGGGTAACTGCCACAAAGGACCCTCTGTCAATAACTGTCAGCCTACGAGGGTCAAAAAGATAGGCTCACTCCTCAACAAACAATGTCAGCTAAAACGGGGACATTACAGGATACCAGGCGAAGGCACATAAACTTAAATGAATTTTGGGAAAGAATTGGAAAGGAAGATAGGTCTCTAATAACCCAAAGATTAATTGAAAGAGGGTTGTTGCAAGCCGCAACTTTTCCTGTGGTAGCGCAATGTACAGACGTAGTCATAGAATGCACTAACCATTATGATTCCAATGCAAGGGAAATTAGAACAAATGATAATCAATTGGTCGTCAAGATAAATAGAGATACTTCATGTTTGCAGTTGCTAGAAAGAGAGTAGTATATAGACTTCAATTTTTTTCTTTCTCATCAACCTTTTCAAGAAAGGAAAGGTCAATATAAAAATGTAATTGCTCGAGAATGGTTTGCCACCCCAAAGAAAGGCAAATCTTAGTTACCCAACAAGCTACACATAACTCATTTTGTGGATGAGATTTTGGATATGATAGTTCTCCTGCACAAACTAAAGGGTAATGAAAGGGGGCATGAGTTTGAGGATAGGATGTAGTTCTTCATCCAGATAATTATTCATGGTGAACAATACCTTGACTGGGCTCAACTTATTAGTGATCAAATGCACTCAATGATAAGTTTCCACTTAACAGATCCTTCTATATGTCTTCTTATCTAGTCTATGCTATTGCGTGTACAAGACCCTGGCCAGGTTTATGACCAATTGGAAAGGAGTTTTGAGAGTTTTAGACGATTCAATGATGGATTTACTATGAGGATGGTTAGGGAGAGCCAAGGAGATATGGGCTTAAGGATTTCTCTAGAGACTATTCAACTAATTGATACATATGGCCATAGTTGGAAAACTCGCCAAAAACTCGCGAGTATTTTTTGGAAATGAGTATTTGGTGCAAGAACTCGCCAGAAAAAAACTCGCTGAGTTTTTGGCGAGTTTTTTAGAAAAACTCGGCTGCTTAGCAAAAAGACCCTTGCGGCCCGAATAAAGGTAATTTCAATTCATTTTTTGCTTCCACCAGTTGCTCTTCCTTAGCAAAAACACTCTCCCATGAAGGTTTTTGTGGTTTTGGAGGTCTAATGTGGTTGTTGCCTCGAAACCCCGCAAGGGGGTGCTGCCCCTCAACCCCGTTGGGGGTGTTTTCCCCAAATCCCCATGAGGGGCGCTGCCCCTCGACCCCACTGGGGGCGTTTCCCCCATACCCGCACAAGGGGTGCTGCCCCTCGACATCGTTGGGGGCATTGCCCCCAGACCCTCACGAGGGGCGCTGCCCCTCAACCCAGCTAGGGGCGTTGCCCCCAGACCCCCATGAGGGGTGCTGCCCCTTGACCCCATTAGGGTCATTGCCCTCAAACTCAAATTGAATTCATTTGGTTTTCTAGGAACTCTCCAAGTCCAAGTTTCCATGTTTGCCTACAAGTCTTCATCTATAATATCGTCTAGTTCTACCTCTCCCCTAGTTTTCACTAGACATGGGAAGAGGAAGATATAAATTTGTAAAATATATTAATATAGTATTTACTTTCAGTTTTACCAGAACAATTTGCTATTTTCATTTTATTTCAGACTATCAGTATCAACGCATTCCACATGAGGATGCCATTTTGTACCCAATTTGCTTTCAAATCAATCAAATACAACTAAACTCAACTTGAAGTTCTATGTACTCATTTATTGACTCATTGGATGCATCTTATCATTGAATTTTGCAAAAAAAATGCGTTTTTAATGAAGTTTATGCAATTTTTTAAGTTGCCGAGTTTTTTGTCAAGTTTTTGCTAGGCCGAGTTTTTCGGGCTTGTTGAGTACTTGCAATTGGCAAGTTTTACAACTATGTATACGACAACCATTTTATACAGTTTCAAAGATTCACATACATCAAAATTGGAGGATTTGATAGTTTGCCCTATAAATTGCCTAAGTATGGAGAGGATAAGTTTGTTCTCATTGAGGTATGCAGATAGGTGGCTGAGGTGAATAAAAGGTGCCAAGAAAGGAAAAAGGTAGGTATCCAATTCCCTATTCTTCTTGTTTACTATTCTTGTAAATCTATGTTTGATGCTCTTAATATTGAGAAGGACCTTGTAAAGTTTTCTATGCAATTTTACGAAAGGAGATTTCCTTTTGACAGTAAGAATTTTGTTAAGGATAATCTGCATTTAGGGCCAGGTTTCTACCATATTCTGCATTTAGAAGATTATTGGGCAGACTGTGCAGATGAATATGAAGTTTGGAGAAGTTGGATGAGATTGGCACTAAAGGAAAATTGTAACATTCAAATTATATTGGGATATCCAAGCTATTGAGGATGATGAATCAACACTATTGGACCCAATTTTTATCAATCATGTACAAACACAGCCAATTGTGTCAATAGATTGGAGCATTAAGGAAGTTGAAAGTATTGATGCAAAAACTACTGTAGTAATCAAAAGAACTCATGACTGGGTGGCCAAGAAAACTGCAGAAAATTCAGCCACAATGCCTTCAAAGCCTCAGGATACTCAAAGCCAAGGGGAAAGAAGTAAAGCACCATCATCCTCTAGTTCACGACCAACTCTCTCCTCTCAACAAACATTTTAGGAGGACAAGGAGATGGTGACGACCCTCCAGAGAAAGGGATCTTTGAAAGTACTTTTGAAGATGCAACTCAGGAGAAACAAGTAACAAAAGAAGAAACTATTGATGTGCCTTCTTCTCCGTCCCAAGTAAGTGGTTCCTCTTCTTCTCATGATTCTCGCAATTTCCCCCCACCAAATGCACCACAAAATTCACCACCAAGGGTAGGCCCTACTCCACCTTCTTCCCCTGAAGTGCGAATCTTTGATATTCCTCTTAGGAGAGCTTTACATTTTACATCTAGTACCAAATCCATGGCAACTCCTACCTCCACTTTCTGGTTAGAGCAAACTCTTTCTAAGAAAAGGAAAACAGTAAAATTGAATCTCCATGATAAAGATGTTGTTGGTCAATTGCTCCAAAGAACTCCCAAGTCTAAGAAATTAAAGACTACATCTAGATTGATGGAGGACGTTGATACAGGGAATATGTATGTGGAGGAAACACATCCCTTTTGCACAAAGGGATGTAGGACAAGTGATTCTTAATGATTTCAATATTAGTAAAGTTAACTTGGGACCTTCTACTAGAGATGGGGATGTCCATAGTTTTTAGGTAACAATTGCTATACTTGTAGAAAGGACAACTAGGGATAAGTAGACCAAAGACGAGTTAAAACATTAAGTAAAGATCTTGATTGATTGCTTAAAATCATTGATTGATCCCTCTCCTCAATTGATCATTCAGTTGAGTGCTCCTTTTAATCCAACCTCATCTATGGGAAAGGATATGGTCAGCAAAATCCATGGTTATAAAACTTATGGGAAGGACACTGAAGATTGTACTTAGGACATCTTGGTTAGAGGAATGAAATTTGTCATAGACATGAGCAAGATCTGTGAAGATGTTGAAGTGTTGAAAACTGAGATAGACAATGAGATCACTGCTACCAAACATGAGGAATCCACTTGGTTGAAAACTAATAACGATCTCAAGGAAATGGTTGATTTAGGGGTAGATAAATTGATAGCCGAACAAATTATATCAAACAATGAGGATGGAAAATGCTTTATGTGGAAGAAGAGTGTCGAATAGAAGCTTTCATTTTTGAAACAAGATGTATTGGAACAAAAGCAAGTTGCTTAAAGAATGTAACTGAATGAAAGTTGAGATTCAAAGGAACCTTTCGAGCATAGGCATTCACCTCCAGAAAGAAAATGATGCTCAAGATGAGGATGCGGAAATATTAAAAGGGAAGTTTAAAGAATTGATTGAGAACCTCTATGATAGGCAAAATTTTAACGTGGAGAACATGAGAAGATTAAGTAGCATTGATTTATCTTTATCCCAATTCCTTGGGCATGCAACGACATTTTTTGGCAAATTGGATTTGGCACAGGGAAACAAAGCTTTATGGAAACTAAGGACTAAAAATGTAATCAATCTGCAACATAGTGAGATGCCTCCTATCACCAAAGCTTTCCACACTTACAAGGTCAAGTTTGCTACGCAAGATGCTCGATCGTCTCAAGAAGGGAATGTCGACAATATGCCACCTTAGCAATGATTCGTTCTTTTTATTGGTCTTATTTTGTAAATGAACTTTAAAGTTACGAGAAGTTTGGAAGATTTTAACTTCTCTTTTTCAGTTATTTCCAAGAAGCAATTACACTTGTGATTATATATGTATATATGTTATGATATCGAAAGAACTCTCTTAGGAATTTTTGGTTAAGAAAGAAACAAACAAAAAGAAGATAATTGAAACTTGGAAGTTGTCCGTCTATGAACAAATAGTTTGAATTAATGAATGAATGAAATCTATTATAATCTGTGTGTTATAATTTGTTTCTTTGGTTATTGCATTTCTGTGTGAGTGTGAAAATCATTTCAGTTATTGGATCCATTTCAGTTTCAGAATTATCTTTGATTGATCAAATTCATCAGTTAATATTTTGTGGAATATGATTAGTCTGTGCTGAACATCTTTCACAAATGAGTTTTACTTGATAAAGTTCATTAATAACCATTTATAGATCTTCAATTTCAGTTTTATGCCTTTCTTGCTTTCTGGTTAAAAGCATACCCATATTTAAAGTTTAAAAATTCAGAAAAGAACATATTTTCTTATCAAACAAGGGAGCTGTACCTCATAAAAGTCAGAGGGGAATTATTTCACATAGAAATAACTTACCCAACTCTTGGTTGGAAGTTAGTACTAAGATTGGGCAATAGAGTAGAAAATTTAAAATTTAAAATAGTGCATAATCTGTTAACCAATAATAGACAAGGCGACCATGAAGATAATGACTATTGAAAACAGAAAGGCGACATCAAATCCATGACCATACTTTGGGAAAAAAGCTATGTATTTGAATCCTTGTACAAAGGAAGACTTCGAGAAGCAAAGGTGGAGGTAGAACAAGCCATGGCAAAGGAACGAAGGAGTTCTAGTGAAAAGGCAAGTACTACATGATTTGAATCTGACAAAATCATTGCAAGATGGGTGTTACATGCCTCTATACCAGTAAGAATGGAAGATCTTTTGCAAAGTATTCCATAACTAAGAGTGGCAATGACCACTATAGTGGAGAACAACCAGAACTGAAGGTGGGAAAGAAGTTGTGAAGACAAAATGGTAGATATAATAATATAACCACCATTGCACGATGAGCAAGTGATCAATCCAATACGACTAGCAATAAGTGTGGGAAAGACACCAGTTGTTGTACACATGCAAATTCTTTGAATTTTTTTGACAAACATAATTGTTGATGGAGGGTTTGGAGTAAATGTATTTCCAAAAGACACAAGGAAATAATTGAGAAACCCACCCTTTGGCCGCTGACATTCCAACTGGTCAGAGTAGACCAACATGGGATCAAACCATTGAGAGTTTTAACGACACAAAATGTAATTGTTGGAACTCAACAATTTCTTTTGAACTTTATAGTCGTTCCTCTTTGTAGTAGAGGAGTTGGTAATCTTTGAAAGGAGGTGAATGGCAAGCATCCTCAACTATGGTGTCTCCTTGATGTAAAAAGAAGTTTGGTTAGAATCTAGAAAATTTGTGAAAAATTCTAGTTATTTTTTTGTAGAAATAAGTCAGATTAGAGTCTAGAAAATTTGAGTTTGGAAAATTCGAATTTCTAGATTTGTGTAATTTTGATTTCGATTTGAGAGAATCTCTAAAATACTTGAAAATTTGGGACATTTTTGTTATCACCTTGTGTGTTAGCCATCTAAAACGCGATATTTGTATCATGGTCCATGTATTTTAAACTAACAAATTTTTGCATATTGTTTGTGGTTGCATTTATTTTGAGATTGAATATGAATAAGTTCTTGATTGATGATGAAAGTGACTTAGAGTTGAGAAGTAGTAGATTGACAAATGATTAATAGAATTTCATAAGTGTTGGTGTAGGTTTTTATTTTCCTAGTGGGTTAATTTATTTTCCCTTAGTCCTAGGTTTCTCCTACATTTTTATTAAGCTTGCTTAGGATAATAAAAGCGAGTTTATCATTTATTAACTAGGAGATAAGTGATGTGGTGTCCCCTTACTTAAAGGGTGGAGCACTTTCCACTTTTGGTGCCATCTCCACTTTTGGTGGTCCATATCCACTTTTGGTGATTAATTCGTATTGGTTGGATTTGCCACCTCCATCATCTCCTTAGTTCTATATAAATTCACTACCTAGCTTGTATTCTCATTCATTCTCTTGCATTGTTGCATACTTTGACATACATGCACCTTGATGCATGTAGTCATTATTTTGCAGATTTGCTTTGAGCTCCTAATGCAATCTTGTCATCTTGACATTTGCACATCTCTTGGAATCTTGGGTCTGTAATTATGTTATTTCATTTACAGTTTTATAGCTTATCTCTTTCATAGAAGATCTTGGTTATTCAATCTATTTCAGATTTCTAACAATAAGTAAACTGCTCCTATTAAATGAAGAAGAAGACCTATTGAAGTTAAGTCTCTCTTAAAGTGATGTTGCAAGTATAAACTTCTGCTAGTAGTAGGTAAGGTTACGGTATTTTGAAAACTACACAAGGATTTAAGTGATTAGATAAAGTGGTGAGCGAATAGGTGAATCGTGCCTGGGATTTTTTTAAGAAAAGTCGACATTTTCTGAAGGTTGTGTTTTTCTTTTTTGCTGCCCAAGAAAAGCTTGATGCTAGCATAAATGAATTGGAGCCAAGGAAAAATAGGAAGGGTCTCCTAGTTAGCAAAGTGATGGTCAGCATTAGTGAATCGCTCCAAAAACGAAGAAATTTAGGTGCACTTCCTAACGAGTTTTATCATCTTCCATTTTCTAAATGATGTATGGTCAGTGCACTATTTAAAATGTGAATCGCCTAAGGTAGAATTTAGAAGAGTTAGACTACTTTTTAAAATGAGAATTGTCTATGAATTTAGAAAAGTTAGTGCACTTTTAAAAATGTTTTGTCATCTTCATTTTTTCTGCAAAGAAGATATGGAATTTGGAGGGATGTAGGCCGATAAAGTGATTCACACCATAGAAAAGACAAGGAAGTGTTGGTTTTATTTTTGCCTAGGCAACAAATAAAGTGACGGTCAGACGATACGTACAAATCAAATTATGATGTCATAAGATAAACACATATTTGTTGAGAGAATTGTGCCCAAGGAAAAGAGATAGAAATGTGGTGCTCTTTTTATATGATATTGTCATCTCCTCATTTGTGCTAGCTTAAGTGATGAGTTATAAAAAGTCACATCTCTTTTAAATTTTGTTTCAAAATATGGGCATGGATTTGTACAGGCTGTGATCTTCTTAAATGGTGTTATGTCTTCTAATTTCTGCTGCTCTAAAAACAAGTCAGTCATGCAAGGTTATCCATGCTTGTTTTTGGCTTTAAAATAGAAAAACCATAAAAGATGGGTCAGCCCAAATGAAAGAGAAGTAAAACTAAAAAATGCTAAAATGTTTTTAAAGTGAGGTTTCAAATTCAGAATGATGGGATTATTCATGACATTGAAAGAGAGAATGATTTCAGAATATTTAGAGATTTGAATTTCAATAAGGGATTGGTGTGAAGATCAATGAAATCAATGAAGGTTGTTGGTTCAAGACATCAAAATAGAGTTGTCAGAGATCTAGAGCTTTAGAGGTTTTGCCATGTTCAAGATAGAAAAAACTTCATCAGTATCATTCTTTGCCGCCTATCTATGAGGCTAAAAATAGTCCATTTTTTTTTTCTTAGCATCCTTCATTTATAGCTTAGAGCTGGCTATTGTTAGAACGTCTATCATTAGATCTCTCATCATGTGAGAGATGTGAGTATTAAGTCATAGTTTGTAATAAATTCAATCTACAACTTAATTGGAGGTTGCATGGTTTTAGTTTTAGTATTAGAGGGTAAGATTTTATAATAAAAATTGCATTTCATGCAATCAGTTGTTCTTAGAGTAGAAAGTTTTTCTATTTATTTTCATGCAGTAGCTTTGTAAACAATATAAATTAGTGCCCTTTTGCACTTACTTAGTTTAAAATGGTAATTTGCATGCTTACTTCTTCTTGAAATTGCCATTCACCAAGTATTTATGTTTGTTATTCCGAAATTCATTATTCATTCAACAGTATTTAATAAGCCTATTTTGCTTCTATTGTACCTTTATGAGTTAAATATTGCTAAACAATTACTAAAAGCTTTGTATTGCAATAGGTGTTAGGTTGGTCCTTTGTAGTTTTGAATAACAATCGTGTTTAACTTATGCAATCCTTTATGTGTACTTGCATTACTTGGCCTCTGCTTTCAGCTAGATATTGCAAGAATGCAGTCACAGGGTTTATTCTTAGTCAAGAAGGATAAAAATCATTTAGTCTTTTACCCAAGGTGAATCCAAAACGACACTTTGAATTTTATTCAGCATGAACCTGAATTAGCCAAAAAATGACCATAAAAATTGTGAATAGCAAGCACATATTGTTCATAGTAGTCTAGTTTTTGTTTTATAGAGGGCTTCCCTTTGTAATTCAAAGAATGTTTCTACTGCACATTTGTTTTATTTTGTGTGCCATTGAAAGGTTTGAATTAAAACACTAACGCCTTGTAATGACTGTTGAATGCAAATAAGTTAACAGAGTAGAATTTCAATATATGGAGTCACAAGATACTCTCAAGAGCTGCATATCAGTTGTGTGTTAAAATGATATTAAACAATGAACCAAATTCACGACAAACCTTGAGGATTATGACAAGCACCATAAGGAAGCCCTGTTGTTAACATTATAGTTACAAAACTCACCTAGAATTTTTGAAACTCACTGAGTCTTGAGGCAATCAATGCTAGCCAAGGTAGGGGGCTTGAGAATTGGATGATTGGCAAGTTTGGTTAGACTTGTCGAGTCTACCAAACTCATTGAACCTGACATGTCCCACTGGTAGAACTTGGTGGACTGCTCAACAATAATGTCAAGAAAAAGAAAAAAACACTCAAACCTCTAACACTAAAATGACCTTTAATGCTTTGAAAAGACATTCATTTCATTTCCAACCACAAGGAAGGAAAAAAAGAGAGTATTGGAGCAAAAACAGAATGCATTGTAGCAAAAAACTAGTAGACAACTTGAGCAGCAAATGCTGATTGAATGCAAGTTGGGTAGGTTTGTAGGAGCCCTTGGTGCATGTAAATGAGCTATTTGGAAGAGCCCACTGTTGATTTGGAGCACTGTGACATCAACTTGGAGCTTATTTGAAGGGGTATTTTCCTATTTTTGAATTTTTTTTTTCTATTTTGTATGTCTTTTATATTTGTTTAATTTTTTCATTTAGATTCATAGAACAAGAAATAAAAGAGGAAAAAACTGAAGAGAACTCACTTTTTCCTCTTTTTTTAAAATTTTATTATGGATTTTTTATGAACAAACCTTGGCTATTTTTTCTAGTTTCTTATATATTTTTTAGTTACAAATCCTAACATTTTTAAATTTTTTTTTGTTTTTCTGATTTTTAATCTTAGTTTATCAAGAAACCCCAAATGTTAATTCATTTTCTGTTTGCTTGTTATTGTAGTCTACTTCAAATTTATATGTTGTTGTAATGTTATGCTCAATTAGAAAGGACCATTGTTGGAAACATGCCATTCCTGGGACAAAAAAAATAGGAGATGATTTGTAAACATTACATGATGAAAATTAGTGGGGGAGACATTAATCGATTGAAAATATTTTCTTGCACAAATGCTCTGCTGAAATGCTATTTTGTGCCTAGTTGTGCTTCATGATGTGTGTGAGCTACAAAGTCAATTAGAAACCTTTTGACCAGTAAAGGAATTAAAAAAAAGAGGCAAAGAGAAGAGATGGCAGCCATTCATGGAGAGTCTTGTTCTTCAATTCTTTAGCCTCTATTCCCTTGATCTTTGACCACTAGTGGTAGTGGTAGTGGTAGTGGTAGTGGTTGTGCGAGTGTTGGGCTTGGAGTTAATCAATCTAGATCAGATTCATATATTATACCACACAATACTCCAAGTGCCTAAGCATCACCTGAGTGCGTGGGTTGGAATAGGGACAAGCATGATGTAGCAAGGAGTGCACAATCAAAGACTTTTGGTTCAATTGATGCTTAAGGAAAGACAAAAAATATTGAATTCCTTTGTGAGGTTTTGGAGAAAGTCATGGGTGAGGTGGGAGAGGAGAATGTTGTGTAGATGGTTATAGTTAATGCGACAAATTATATTATTGTAGGTAAAATTCTCACCGACGGGCACCTATCTTTATTTTGGACTCCTTATGTTATTTATTGCCTTGACCTCCTATTGGAGGAACTTTACAAAGTCCCATGGATCAAAGTATGTGTGGAGCATGGTAAAAACTTATGCAAATACATATACAATCATGCTTGGGTCCTCAACTTAATGAGGAACTAAATGAAGGAGTTGGATTGTCTTGGAATAACTCACTTTGCAATAAACTTTAGCATGTTTTAACCTTTCCTTTCAGCCAAAGGTTGCCTTGAGGCACATTTTTGTTAGCAAGGAGTGGTCTACATCTTCTTATGCCAAGACCAATGTAGGGGTTGATGTGGTTGATTGGATTTTCAATGAGCATGATTTTCGGTTTCCAATGAAGGAGATTGTAGATGTAAGTTCATATTTTCATTCTATTTTTGTTCATTTTACTAGTTTATCAATTATAATACTTTTATTTGTTTATAATATTTATGTTCCCTTCTTTTGCATTACATAGGGCATTTAATTGTCTTCCTTTGAGTTGTTGATGGGGAGAATCCAATCTTCACCAGCCCATGGAACTTGATGGCTTGAACCACATCCAATCTTTGCATTTGATTGGGTCAAGAAGTTTTTCTTCAATAAAGGCATAATTTAACCATTGGTTAGTTCAAGAGTTCCTTTATGAATTGAGACAACCATATTTCTTACCATTGCTCGGAAATCTTGCATACGATCCTCTAGGATCTGCACATCCACCCTCAAATCCCTAATATTTTCTTCCATATATATCAACATTCTTTCCAATGCATCCTCCTCCATTGGGGATTTTCCTTTCACTTGCATCTTTTCTTGCATTTCCAATAAAGCCTTATCCTTTTCCTCATCCCTTGCCAAGAGTACCGGTACTCGCAATGCTTGAATACTTTCCCTTGATTCACCATTCCTAATTAGTATCTTCGTTTTATGCATGGACAATGGAGGCTCTAGAGTGTAGACTTGCATCATTCGCTAAGCCCTCCATCTCCAAAAATAATTTTATGACCTTGAGATTAGCTGCTGAATTACAATTAAAATCTTTGTGAGCCTGTAATTGGAAACCTGCCCCATATGCATTGGGTCTCATGAGGAGGAACTGTGTGCCATGAGAGCAAAGAGACCTGTTAAGATCACCACCATTAGATAAAAATCTATTGCGTCAATTGCAAGCAAGATCGCACCATCAATACTGTAGGAGTTGAGTTATAGCTCATAGAACATGTTTGAGTCACTCAAGGACTCAAGCCTCCAGGATCATCTGCAAAAACCAACAACAACCTTACAAGAGAGAAAAACAAGAACATGAAATTACAACAATGGATGCAAGATGTAGCTAATATGCAATACTCAAGATTGCAATAATATATTGGACTTACACAACACTCATCTGAGCTTTGGATTGATACAATGTACATATGAAGCCTTGCTTATATAGGCAAGGAGTGAGATAGGGTTAGACAAGGTCATGACAAGTGTCTTAATCCTATCACATAAGACAACTAAGTCATAACAATCTAGGACACAAGCATTAAATAAATGTCAACTAGATAAGATAAGTGACAACTAATGCTTCTAAAAAGATTCCCTTCTAATTAATGCTAATTAGAAAGATACCCTCCTAGGACCTAAGTGGACTTAGCAATGTAAATAGGACCTAGATAAGACTAGATAGGAAAAATACTTATTTACACCAACACCCCTCCTCAAGTACAACTTAGGGAGTCGATTATTATGCAAATGACACAAAGATGGGTCCAGGCTACAAGGCCATGTTAAGTACCCATGTACAAATGCAAATGCAATTTCTCACAAATGAAGAAAAGGAGGAAATCTAGTGGGACAACGCTCCTCCCCAAAAGAGAGATAAAGTACAATAAAGATATCCATCACAAATCCAATCAATCTCTATCCACACAAAGGATAATAAGAGAGATCATACAACCCCCCCATAATGAGATAACCTGCTGCAAAAGAAGCATTGGAAGCACACTTCTGGAGTAACATTGGAATCTTGAATTTGACAAGCAAGGAAAGATAATTTTGTTTGCTAGAAACCATATTAGAGTCACTCAAGGACTCAAGTTGGAATCGTGATAAAGCAAAATCAAACCTGATGCCAAGGAACACTGGAACACCCACTATATCACGTAAATCTCGAATCTATGAAGCAACAGTCGATTGAAAATTGATCTGGAATGGAAATGAGGTGCAGAGAAAATGTAAACCTAATGCACACAAAAAGGGAAATAGTGCATGCACTGATGAATGTTCACATCTGCCTCCATGAATAAAAAATACCTTAGATCTGTGTAGAGGACAAAATCAACTTTCCAATGCCACTCAAGGACTCAAGCCTCTAGGATCATCTACAAAAACCAACGACAACCTTCCACAAGAGAGAAAAGCAAGAACATGAAATTGCAACAATGGATGCAAGATGTGGCCAATATGCAATACTCAAGATTGCAATAATATATTGGACTTACACAACACTCAATTGAGCTTTTGATTGATACAATGTACATATGAAGCCTTGCTTATATAGGCAAGGAGTGAGATAGGATTAGACAAGATCATGACAAGTGTCTTAATCCTATCACATAAGACAACTAAGTCATAACAACCTAGGAAACAAGCATTAAATAAATGTCAACTAGATAAGATAAGTGACAACTAATGCTTCTAGAAAGATTCCCCTCTAATTAATGCTAACTAGAAAGATACCCTCCTAGGACTTAAGTGGACTTATCAATGTAAATAGGACCTAGATAAGACTAGATAGGAAAAATACCTATTTACACCAACAAATACGTATACATAGACACACAAGAGCTTTGCTTGATATACTCATTTTGCATGGGAAATGATAACCTTTCTGTCCCTTCTATTGACGAAGCAATAAATCATATACATGTGATGGGTGATATGAACATGATGCTAAAGAACCTAGCTGCCATCTTCACAAACCATCATAAAAACCCTCTCACCATAACCTCATACCCTTATGTGTTGAGGATGATCCTCAATAAACTCATGCAAATTCTCCCAATCTCTTGCATAAGTACTTTTGACCAATGAGAAAGCATTTTGCATAACACCTTTATTAGCTAAAATAGCAGCAGCCTTGTTGTGCTCCTTGAGACAATGGGAAACATCCACATAATTGAATTTATCCTTCCGTATCAATATCCCTTCTAGGATCACCCTAAGGAGCCAATTCAGACAATCTTTTGTTAGCTGCATTTATTACTATTCGTAGTCTCCATCAATTTCAACTTCCCTTTAACTCGCCCTAGAGGTAGCTTGGGTCCCTAATAATGGGACCTTCTACTTTTCATTGTTGTTAGATTTATCACCAAGGAATTGCAAGCCCTTATGTACAAAACTGCCTTAGAATATCTAAGAATAAAATCAGTCCTACCAAACTAGGGTTACCTTTTTTGACACATTTATTTGGCACATGCCATTTCTTTCACTTTCTATTACCTTTCATGGTTATAAACCCTAACAGGAGCTTAAATGCTTTGTTTACATATAAGACATTTTATGGATTCCACAATATTAGAGGAACTTTGTTTAACTTTACAATAACATGATAAATGATAATGATCAAAAGAAGAAATTTGTTTAGTTGAAGCAATGCATTTCTATATAACTACTTTCTAGGAAAACTAAAATGCCCATTGACCATTGATGAAGGACTGTTAGCAGTTTCAAATCTTATAGTAATACTCCCTCTATTTGTTGTCTGCCTGCAGCTCACCTTATCCTATTATATGTGACTAAAATTGTCATTCTTTTGTGGGGTCTCTGTGTTTGTATTCTTGAAGATCATTACATTAACCATTTATCTTTCTCTCTTGTAAAAGTTCTCCTGGTATGCTTGATTTTTAAAATGTTGGTTTTGATTGCATTATGATATTCAGAGGTTTGACTGTTCATTCCCCCCAGCCACCCCACCTCCCCCACCTGCCCGCCTACCCCCAGTAGCTTGTATGGCATATCTGCTTTATATTCACGGATACAGAAGCTGTCTAGTATTACATTTTCCTGCATGGTGCATGCCAGAATCTGTGCTTTGTACTGCATGATTTTTTTCTTCCTTCTTATCAGCAAATCTTGTGGTGCCAATTACATAGCTATTTTTTAAATATAGTAGGCATTCTTTGTTTCTTTCAAGTCAGAATTTTTTTCATTTTTCTTCGGCGATTATGACTTCTCTCTTTGTATTTGTGTGGAATGAGATTCTTATCTGTTGTATTCTTTCCAGCAGTATAATATTTGACGGGGATTGAGAAACAAAAGGTCTACAACATGTTTCTATCTTATCCAATATGTTATAGTTTTTTATTTGATAAGGAGACAATACAATAACTGAAACTCGAGTTCTACAAAATACTATAAATTCATCCACTGAGGGTTAAAGGGCAGAACTACAGAGAAAAAGTATAAAAACTGATGTTAATTTAAAGATAAATGGACAGCAATGACCATAGAACCAAAGATTGATACCAAAAGGAGGGTATTCTAAAACATAGCTTAGTAACCTGCTTTGCAAATAAGAAAATTATGAATGCTTGATCAGGCTTATGACTTCTAACAAATTGTATTTCATGCATCTTGTCTATGCAATTTAGTGTTATATTACTGACTTTCATGTATGTGTATTATTTTCATTGTTTAATTGTCTTCTTTTCTTGCAAAAGTCATATAGATCAAAAGCTTAACCATGTAGCTCTTTAAGTTTGGCTTAAATAAAAGATTAAACTATTGTTCTTGTCACATCTATTGCTTTTAACTTTTAAGCATTGGATAATTGGAGAGGATTGTTTTGAATTCTCTCTAAAATTTATTATGTTCATTTTGGCAGGAAATTGCTGATTATTCTCACGTTCCTGGTCAAGCTGTACTGCATGCTGGTCGTCATCGTCATGGAGCATTGGCCATTGCCTCTGGTTATAGGATTAATTTAATCCTTTGGTGTAGAAGGTATGTTCATGCATAAAAACTGTCTTGAAACTATTGTTTTATTGGTTGTGTTGAGTTTTTATAATTGTAAATATAATTTCTAAGTGTTTGCTGTTAGGGAGTTTCATTTACACTTCCACCAGTTTGATTTTTGTCATTGAAATGGGGACAATTTGAATTAACATATGAGAATGGTAGATTTGAAGTGATTCTCTCACCTTTGATGAGTTGTTTTGGATTGTTAACGATTACCTCCCTGTTGTCTTCCTCTCTGCACCTTAAATTGCTATGCTCCATGGGGACGCGTCCCCTATGGTTTTTACCCGTTTCTCGTACCGGGTACGAAACGGGGACGCGGGTACGGCTAGGAAACGTACCCTGGCAGTACCCTTTTGCCCTCCAAGTACCCGGTACTTCTAGGGGACGGTTTCCCAAAAAAAGGGGACTCGGGTACTTTTAGGGGACTTGGGTACTACTAGAAGTACCTGGTACTGCCTGGCCGTACCCCAACCGTACTGGGTACTTCTAGCAATACCCTACGGCCCAGCCAAAAAAAAAAGTTTTTTTTTTTATAAGTATGAGTTTTTTTATAAAAATAAAGCTATGGGCGGGCCCACAAGGGACGCCCCATCACACTTGACCTAATGTAAGTGACATTTAAGCTCCAAAATGAGAAAAAAGTAACTCATTTTTACTTTTCCATTGTGAAGTGAAGGAAAGCAAAAGAGGAGCAGCTGAGTGAAGGAGAAAACAACAGGTTGGAGAGGAGCTTAGGGCATCATTTCAGCATATTAGAGGTTGGAGAAGTTGGTGGCAGTACACAGTGCTTTGCGGCTACAGGATCGCCAGTCTAGTGAGTATCGTCAGACTCCAGCCTTACGATGGGATGTTAATCCGGAAGATGCTATGCAGATTGAGGATGAGGATGCACAGGAGGGATTGGTTGAGGTTCCATTGGCTGAGGCAGATCCTTCTATTGACATGGACACTGACACTGACTTAGACTCGAGCTCCGATGGCGATGACGAGGGCGATGCTGATTTAGACCTACCTTTTGCTGATTAGGGACATTGGACAGCGATATATTTTCTTAGTTTTATGTTTATCATATCATTTCATAGTTGAGACTTGGAGCCTTTGGGCATTTTGGTTATAATTATCAGACTCTTATATGATATGTATGCATATTGATAATGAAAAGCATTTGAATTCTGTTAATTTGTTTGTCGATTCTCATGTGAAATCTCAATTCAAGTCTAATGATATATAATAAGCTTATACAATGTCTAGAATGAATGCTTTATCAATGTTATGCTATGAACATTTGAAATTTCTCTATATTTTAAAAAATTTCCCTATTTTTTTATCAGCCGTCCCCTGCCGTCTCCTAAAAAATGACCCAAAAGTACCCCCGTACCAGAAACTCGTCCCGCCGTACCGGGTTCTCGCCGTCCCCGAAACCCCGTGGAGCATAGTTAATTTGAGATTAGCATTTTATGTTTCTATTTCTCATGTCAAAATATCACATTTGGCTTAGTATCAATAGTAGGGTCAGAAACAATTATGACTGATTGTATAAATGATTTCTCAAAAGTCTGCAGGTGGCAAGCTTCTTCCTTCAATGCAAAATATCACTTTAATTATATCCACCAGTTGTCTGCTAAAAGATGCCAGCCTGATATGATTGCAGACCATACATGCACTTTGACTTTATGTATATGACCATAGAATGTGTGGAATGATCATGGGTTGGTCGGTAATTATGAACTGGGTGGTGCTTATGAGATAGATGCAGTTAAAATTTAGTTGATAGTTTGGTTGACTGTTTCAAAATTAGTTTAACACTGTAATGTCCCTTTTTGGAGTTAACCTAAATCTATCCCAAATTATCAATTTCCCAAGCAAAGGGGCCCTAGAGGATACTTTGAATTGGTTTAGTCCCTACGAGTAAGTTAGAAATCCATCTCTAAAATAGCCTAACAATTAATACTCCACATTGGGCATTAGAATTAAGCATTAGTAAATCTATATTAAGCATCATACCCAACATTTTCCGTAATTGATCTCCCCCTCCCTCATGTTGCACTATGGTAGGAAGGTAAGATTCCAAGGGTGGATCTCATGCTTGAACTAGACCCAAAGGCAGTACCCTGATTAATCAGGTAGTACCCCCTTGGCCCTCGTGGGCTCATCATGTCCTACCCCTGGGTGGTGTATCTAGTGGAGACCAACCTAGATCCAAAGGAAATACCCTGATTAATCAGGAAGTACCCACTTGGCCCTCGTGGGCTCATCATGTCCCACCCCCGGGTGGCATATCTAGGTGGCTCTGTTACACGGATTCCCCCTCTTGCGATCCTACTTCCCTATCATGGCGGAACATGGACCTCATAATATAGACAAATGACTGACTATAGACATACATATTAACAGGGTATATAGACAGAGACATTTCTGAATATCTTAGAGCATATCATGAGGGTAATGACAATACATAAGTATATATACGATCTCTCCACATTTGGATTAAAGAATCATAAATACTTATAAGACTCAATAATTGCTGCAAGCATTATTATTGCATAATTGTAAATTATATATATACTTCATATATATATATATATATATATCAATTAGTATTCATATATATGTTTATATAATTATTCTTTCCTTATATTAGTATTCATATATATTCTTTATTCATTGCATATTATTCATTATAAAATTTATCTATATCTATGCATATATACTTGTATGTCTATTAAATAATATATATATATTAAATGGCTCTATATTCTAATGCACATCAATCATAGATTATATCACTGTTGCTGCTGTTCTGAATGCAGATCATATTTCTCAATGTTTTCCCATATATTTCGTATCTGCTAACACATCGCTTCCTTTTATCTCTTTCTGCCTCCATGAAGAGAGGTGTCTCTTGAATAGAAATAGCCCTTTGAAAGGGCATGACTCATTATAAACTCCTAATGCTGCCTTTAAATTTATTTTAATTATCCTCAATGCCATCGTATAACCTGCATTGCTTGTATAGACTCAAACGCTGCCTTATGAGTTCATTAGTTACTGCCTTAACAGCTGTCTTTATGAATAGCTGCCTTGTTAAAATATATAATCGTTGCTTTTCCTAAACTTATGCTCTTTTATTAAGGGATCGCTGCCTTTATAAGGTTTACCTTTTATTATTATTTCTGTTTGTATTAATATATTGTGGTCTTCCTCATTTAACATATTTAATTTTATGTCTATTTTATATTATTATATTATAATACTTACAATTATAATAATATTAAATTTAATATTTATATTTATATTATAGTGTTATTCATTTTATTTATTTATCTGTATTTTAATGTTTGGGTTTTTAGTGTTGCTATTTCGGGGTCATGACAAACACTCCAAATGCCTCATAATTGGGATGTTGATGCTGAAATATCAGTGATCAAGGTTGCTGGCAGGTCTTACCAGCAGGTAGTTCCTATAAAGAATAGACCTATGAGGTACTTAGTTGATAGT
The DNA here is from genome assembly GCA_007115665.2 of Sequoiadendron giganteum. Taxonomy (NCBI): domain Eukaryota; kingdom Viridiplantae; phylum Streptophyta; class Pinopsida; order Cupressales; family Cupressaceae; genus Sequoiadendron; species Sequoiadendron giganteum. The sequence goes on from CM021109.1 coordinate 193,935,050, forward strand.
TTGGTTGACCATTTCAAAATTAGTTGAATACTCCAAATGCCTCACAATTAGGAAGTTGACGCTGAAATATCCGAGATCAAGGTTGCCGGCAGGTCTTACCAGTAGGTATTTCCTATAAAGAATAGACCCACGAGGTGCTATTTTATCATAGATGGAGCCTAAGAAAGCTCTCTCAAGACTCTTCAGATGGATGGGCTATGAAATAATAGTAGGGTATATTATTTATGAATTTCAATTATAATTCAGCTTTTTGTAACTTCTGTTTGATAACTAATACTGCATGCCAGCATTATTGAAGCAAATGGGAAACATGTGTGGAAGAGAGCTATGTAAGTGGAATATGATGCTATGATGAAAAATAAAACTTGGGTTCTTGTTAAATCACCATAAAGAAAGAAACTCCTTTGATTTAAATGAGTCCATTAGATGGAGTACAAAGCTGATGGATCCTTGCAGAGAGGTTGGTTTCAAAGGAATTTTCTAAATTGGAGGGTATAGACTTACAAGGAGACTTTTGTTCCAACATCAAATATGGTCACAATTGGATTAATTCTAGCCAATGAATTGCAATTTGATTGGAAGTCCTACTAGATTGGAAACCCTATCTTTTATGTAACCTGGTCAAAATCATATATAGTTTAAAGTAGGAATTATACCAAATCAATCTTCTCCTTTGATTTAAATGAGTCCATTAGATGAAGTACAAATCATTATTGAAGCAAATGGGAAACATGTGTGGAAAAGAGCTATGTAAGTGGAATATGATGCTATGATGAAAAATAAAACTTGGGTTCTTGTTAAATCACCATAAAGAAAGAAACTCCTTTGATTAAAATGAGTCCATTAGATGAAGTACAAAGCTGATGGATCCTTGCACAATTACACGAAGGGGTTGGTTTCAAAGGAATTTTCTAAATTGGAGGGTATAGACTTACAAGGAGACTTTTGTTCCAACATCAAATATGGTCACAATTGGATTAATTCTAGCCAATGAATTGCAATTTGATTGGAAACCCTATCTTTTATGATAACTCAACCATATTTACCTATCTCTTCACTTGAGGGAGAGGTTCCTTGTTCATGAATATGTGAGAAAGGATAGGAGGGTCTTGTTCTATAAAACTGGTCGGGCTCAAGAGATGCTCAATATACTTACTTGTCTGATTTATTTGATCTTTTAGGTTGAATTTGGAGATTCCATTCTTATCAATTTGTTTCATTGTATTCTTACAAGCAAATTTGTGTTGGCTTATTAGTCCCAGAGTACCACGTGGACGTGTCCCCATCCCCACATTTCCGGGACGGGTACTTCTTTGGGATGTGGGGGAGACGTCCCCCCACCACTCCGCCACCTCCCCTGAGATGTCTGGGGGACTCCCAGGAGTCCCTTGACCAGTGCAAGGATGCCCAAGTGTCTCCCATGCTCGATAGGTAGGAAAAGTTTAAAAATTAAAAAAAAAATATATATATTTTTTTGGTTTGGGTGCCCACGGCTAAACTCTAATGGCTAATGGGCCCCACCAAAGAACCAAGAGACTTCCAGGAGTCTCCAAACCGTCCCAACGACTTCTAGGTGTTGCAAAAGATAAGCAATAAAATCGTGAAAACCACATTTTCCATGAAGGTTTGTGAGGTTTTGAAGGCTCACCCCTTGATCCCGTTGGGGGCTCTACTCCCATACCCCTGCAAGAGGCGTTGCCCCTTGACTACACTGGGGGCTCTACCCCTAGACCCTCGCAAGGGGCATTGCCCCTTGACCCCCCCTTAGACCCCCGCAAAGGGCATTGCCCCTTGACCCCAAATCTCCACCCACTATTGTTAAAGTTCATTGCAATCATTGCCATGCTTTTAATGTTTATTAGTTTAAACTTTACTTAGTATGCTGAAATTTCATTTGCAATTCTTATACTTATTTTTCATCTGCCCCCAAACCTCTACCCACCATTGTTAATGTTCAATGCAATCATTGCCATGTTTTTAATGTTTATTAGTTTAAACTTTACTTGGTATGCCAAAGTTTCGTCTACAGTTCTTATACTTATTCCTTACACATCTTTTCATAAATAATTTTTCAAGTACTATATGTATTTGGACCACACCATCTCCCCCCCCCCCCGCCATCCCCAAACTTAGGCCCCTACTCTCCCTGTTAGGAGACTCTGTGGAACACTGCTTATTACTCTTCCTTCTGGGGTTTGAGGATCACAATGTCTTGAACATTGTAGTGCATAACTACTATGCTCTCTTTATGATTTGCAACCATGGGGGTAGCTATCTATGTGTGAGTTTGCCCCATATCATCAATCTTGAAGAAACTTTAAGCATTGTTGGGCTTGATTGGTTTCTTGTTGTAAATGAAGAGATGGCTTCAAAATTAGGTGGGGTTAGTTTGACAACATATGCCTTTCTTTTCACAATTTCTTCCACCCACTATGGTCCTTTTGCTGATGGGAATCTTAGGAGGACAAATCTTAATTTATTGTCAGCAAGTACATCTTTGCAATAATAAAAGCCAAATTTGATGGGGAATCAAACTCCCTTCTTGGGTTTCTCCATCTGGCACTCCTTGGTATTTGTACCTTGTGAGGAGAGGCAAGGGAGAAATAGAATAGGGCATGGAGAAGGAGATATAGGAATTTCCAGAAGAGGATGGTTTTGCAGGAAATTTTAGTGTTGCTTGGGTCACTAGGATTTTATGGCCGTGAAGAGCTTGAGGGGGAAGGAGTGAATTGTAGTCACATAGAACTTGAGGGGAAATGAGTGAATTGGAGGGTGAAAAATGAAAAGCAATGGCGTGAATTCCTATTTATAGGAATGGGCACTAATTACACGGGTTGGTAAAGAGTATTGATACATTTTGGACTTGCACAACTAGCCATTTGGGTGTCACCACTTATTGCTATTGCTGCAGGTATGTTTGAGATTTATAAACCTTGTTGTACTCATTTTAATGATGGTTTAAGGTCATCCATAATTTATTTTTAGAAGGATTCATTGGTTAAGTGTGAACTACAAAAACCTCTACCTATGCTTTGAAGATTTGAAATTCTTGCCTAAGTCCATGTTTGGCAAGAAGAAAACAGATGTAATTGGATTCCTATCTATAAGTTTGTTGATTTGAGTGGGAAAGTTAGATGGAACTCTACATTTCAAAGGGAATTTTGTGCATGGAAAATTAACCTAGAAAAGGGTAGACTATTGAGTTTGGTTATATAGTGAATCTAGTGCATGGTATTGATTCTACAAGGAGTGAAGGATGTTAAAGTAGTACATATGATCGGAGAACTTGAGATAGTGTCACTTTTCTGGGGTAGCACAATGGGGTTGTGGTCATGCTTTAAAGCAGTCTATATTTGAAATACAAGTGATGTAGATATTGATAATTACAAATATGCCCCCCCCAAAAAAAATCTCTAGTGGATGCGTGTTAGATGGTAAGGTTTGTTAGTGTCTTCTCCTACCTAATTATGTATTTATGTTCATACTGCATATACACTTGTGGATGTTTATTAATAAAATTTCACAAAATAAATCTATCACCAAATGTAGTTATGGATCAAAGTGACATTATAAAAGGTTGAATTAGTACTTGTAAGTTAATGTGATGCTTCAAGGCATGGCATAGAGTAGTACTCGTACAAGAAGGAAGATCCATATCATTTGAGAATTGCCAACTCAAAGGTAAGAATTTCTTGAAGCTAGTATGAAAAGGAAATGTTGATTATCTTGCATATAGTCAAACAATGGAAACCTTATCTAATGAGAAGACATTCTAAGGTAAAGATAGATCATGATAGTCTCAAATACTTCTTGGAGCAAAGGTTGTCATATGAAGAACAACAAAAATGGGTCACAAAGATATTGGGATATGACTTTGAGATCATATATATTAGAAAGGAAAGGAGAATGTTGTGGCTAATGCTTTATCTAGGAGGGATGAATCCACAATCATTGTTTTATGCCATTTCCTTATTATAGGCAAATTAGGTAAATGAAGCACAAGAAGAGTGGGAGAAAGACATGGATACTCAAATTCTCATTTTGAAACTCTGTCTTGGCCCATTTTCAAATTAAATTAAGTCAATAGATAGTAGGTCTATTCTTTGCTTCTTGGGTTCCCCCTTGGTCCTATTCTGTTGTGTGTTCTTCCTCTTCTATCTGACGAGTCTTTTTGAGGCCTATTCTTCTAAGTTTGTGTTAGTTGTCGAAGTTCCCCTTTTGAGTATGTTTTTCCTTCCAACTATATTTTTCCTTGCTTTCTATTAGAGTTTCAGACTTCTCTATCTTGTCACACTTTCCATCCTTCCTCGATTCTTCCCTTTGTATTTGTCGAAATTTCAGACTTGTCTTTACCGTCATGTTTGTTGCTCAACCCCCAACGTCCCAATCTATGGTATGAGTTTTGTGGTATTTCCAATCCTCAAACCTCAATATTTTTGCCTTTGATTATGTTCTCTTTCCAACTACCCAACTCATGTTGTAATGTCATTTAATAGTTTGTTTTGGCATTAGAACTTTCAAAGGTGGGATCTTTCTCACCCATAGTCATTGTTCAAATTGGAAGATGTAGATTCACATTGTGGCCAACCTACTTTTGTTGTGATGGATATAAAAGGGTGAACACATCCATTTACGGAGTATCATCTATTACTTTACACAACCCCTATCCGAAAACCAATTGAACACTTGTGTTTGATTGTGGAGATTAGAGGATGGCAACCCTCTGATTTCAAAAATTAGAGGACAAAACCCCTTTGGGTGGGGATTGATTTCATTTAGAGGTTGCATTGGAGCTTCATTGATCACAAATCTTAGTTGCATTGTATTGATTCAATTTGGTTTTGCCATGAGTATGTACATGAAAGCTTAATGATTTTGTAATTACCAAAGTTGCAAACTATTTTGAATGTAATTCAGTCATTATTTGTAATTAGAGAAAGATTAGGAGTTATATCTGTTAATTGCCGTTTGCTTACTAGAATGTGATGATAATGATAATTTGTGAATAGTGCATTAAATTTGAAGAATTTAAGATTTGATATAAATATTAGAATTCAATATTTTTATTCCACATAATAATCGATTGCAAAAGGTAAAATTCGGATTTGCATTAGTGTTTTGGCATGAGATATTATGAAATCCAGCAAGATTTAGGTGTGTCAAATAAATTTGCATGGAAAGGAAATGCTTTATGGTATAGGGATAGGTACCTATGTAAGAACTCAAAACTTAAGTTTAAGATTTTGGTAGAACTTCATTCTTCTCTTGTAGTCAGGCACTCAGGTTTCTTAAAGGTTTATCATAGAATCAAGCAAGATTTCTTTTGGGATAGGATCAAAGGAGATGCTCAGGAATTTGTAATAGAATGCATGGTATGCCAAAAAAATAAAGAGGAGATAATTAAGGATTTGGGTCTTCAATAGCCCCTACCTATTCCATGCCAAAGGTGCGAAGAGGTATCCATGGATTTTATCATAGGTTTGCTCAAGTTTGAAGGAAAAATGTCATCATGGTTATTGTGGATCGACCCCCCAAACATGCATATTTTTGTGCTTTGTCACACCTATTTGTAGTGAGCACTATAGCAATAGCCTTTATGGATACTATTTAGAGACTATAGGGGACTCCAAAAGTCATAGTAAGTGATTGTGATCCTATATTTACAAGTAATTTTTGGACTTAATTATTTTTATGTTTGGGCACTCAACTTATTTGTAGTTGATCATATCATCCCTAATTAGATGAAAAAGTTGAGGTGGTGAACAAATGCTTGGAGCGCTTTCTCTAATTTTTGCTTCGGATAAACTAGAGAGATGGGTGGAATGGCTACAACTAGTAGTATGGTGGTATAATGCTTTTTTTTCCTATTTCATTCAAAATGTCTCCATTTTTGGCACTATATGGATACCATTGGTATGATCCTATTATTCTATATTTCTAAATGTAATAATGTAATAAGGATATGCACTTGTGGCATAATTAACCTTAAAAGTTTCATTTATTAGTTTTAGTTATAACTTAAGCCAACTTAATTAGGATGAAGGGGTGGGTCCCTACATAGTAATAACTATAAATAAACAAAGGAGATGCTTCCAAACCATCATAAGTTATTATAGTGAATCTATATTATTATTTTTTGATTATTGGAGGTTACTCTCTTAAAGTGGTCTACTATTTTACTTATTTTTGCATTTATTTCCAAAAAATATCTGAACAAGTGATATCAAACTATGATTTGGGCTAGTTTTTTGGTTTTTGCCATTACTTACAAACACTTGCAAATTTAGACATTTTTTTAGGGTTTTCAGGTTTTCAGGTAAAAAAAAAAAAATTATAATCATTTTTGCACAAGTTGTTACAATTTATTTATTTTCATTAAATTGATCTACATACAACAATTTTTAGAATTTTTAATTTTTTTTTGCTTTGTTGGAAAGCTCGTAAAAATTAGATAGGGTTAGTTCTTTATAATTTTTATTAGAGGAAAATTATTTCTATAATTTAGTGGTCAAAGTTTGGTCAAAAGATTTTATTATTTTTCATTAAATTACTTTACAAGTCACAATTTTTGGAAAACTCATGAAAAATTATGTAGGGTTTATAATTTTTGATTAGAAAAATTAATTTCATAATTTGGTGGTCAAGTTTGGTCAAAAGACGAATGTCAAATTTAGTTATAAATCATGTTTTAAAATTTGATGGTTAAAATTTGCATTGGATACTTTTCCCCATTATCTAATAAAAACCTAGATTTAAAAAACAAACACATCATAAGTCGTGTCATCTTTAGGATTAGAAGACTTTTCTACAAATACTAAATCTAAATGACTCTTTATTGTCCACCACCTAAAATTGAGGGGAAAATCCACAAGGATGTGAAATAGTGGGTACAATTTATTAGGATAATTTGTTTGCCCCATTTTCAACATCTTTAAATTAGGGTTTAGATAGGTTTAAACAAGAACTATTGTGTGAATTGAAGCCTTAACAAAACCACTTGGCCGATATAGCTCGTATAGACAAAATCAGGGGATAGGACAACCTTTTCAAGGTCCAAAATTGAACCCACCCAAAATAGGCATTAATAAGTTTGATGATACAAATGTGACTTCATGGATAAGTCTCATGGAACAATATTTTAAGCTTCATAATATACCAGAAAAAAATGCAATGGTTGACATAGCCTCACTACATTTGGAATTTGAACCTTATCAATGTTAGCAATGGATGATGAATGACAAGCAAGGCCAAGTGCTTATTTGAAAATAATTTAGTAATGGCTTAGCAACCCACCATATGCAACCATGGAAGGGAAGCTATTTCGCCCAATTGACAAATTTAAAATAGATAGGGTCTTTAGCTGAATATTATGCCAAGCATATGAGATTACTAAGTTCTCTCCTCAACAAGTGGTAGAGAAAAGAGAAAAAGGTTTGTTAGAATGTTGACAACAAAATGATCTCGAGGTCATAAGTGTGCTAATAGTGAGAAAAGATCAAGAATGAGGTTGAAGAAGAGGGAGAAGTAGTTACAAATGAACCAAATGTGAAACTTGAGCTTGAGAATTCAAAGGAAGAAGAAAGTGCTACCATCTCCCTACATGCATTAAATGGTACAAACACTAAAAGTGATTGGTTGTATCAAAAAGCAAAAGGTGACAATTTGATTGATGTAAGTAGTACACACAACCTTATTGATAGAAGATTTATTAATGAGCGCAATTGTGTTGTGCATCCCATGTCTAATTTCAAGTCATGATCGCTGATGGGGAATAAGTCTCTTGTGGTGGTAAATGCCATGGTATAAAAGTTTTAATGAAAGATTATCAACTAGATTAAAAAATATGTGCTAACCCAATTGAGGGAGTAGATTTAGTTGTAGGTGTGCAATGGCTTAAACAATCGGGAACAATGTCTTTCAATTTTTAGGGCTTATTCATGGCTTTTAATACAAATGGACAAAAGTATAAACTTATAGGGATACAATCACCACCAAGTCAAATTATCAGCTCCCATAGGATGGAGAGATCATGTAAGAAAATTCTCATGGCATATTAGTGCAACTATATTTTGTAGAAGCACAAGATGTGCAAATTCAAGATCCACTAGAGCTTCAAGAGATCATTCAATATCATTAATAGAAGTCGAATAAAAATTGGTTAAGGAAATGTTAGATTCAACCATTATTCGTCCCAACAAAAGTGCCTATTCATCTCCCATAATTATGGTTAACAAGAAGGATGAGTCATGGAGAATGTGCCCATATTATAGGGAACTCAACTAGCTCACTCTTAAAGATAAGTTTTCTATTCTTATTATTGATGAATTATTAGATGAATCATGAATTGAATGATGCAGTTTTCTTTACTAAGTTAGATTTACATTTAGGTTATTATCAAATTCAACCACATGAAGAGTATGGGCATAAGACTACCTTTAGAACACATGAGGGTTGCTATGAATTCTTCGTTATGCCATTTGGTATCACTAATCTCCAATCAACTTTTTGAAGTCCCATGAATTCAATGTTCCGCCCATTTCTTTGAAAATTGGTTTTGGCATTCTTTAATGACATCCTCATCTGTAGGAAAACATGGAATGATGAACAATTCATACAAAAGCTTTTAGAGTTGCTAAGCATTGAGGGCAACACTTTTTTGAAGGGGATGGGAATGCTATGATCCTAATATTCTATATTTCTAAGTGTTATAAGGATAAGAACTTGTAGCATGCTTAACCTTAATAGTCTTATTTATTAGTTATAGTTATTCCTTAAGCTGAATTAATTGGGATGAAGGGATATGTCTCTACATAATTATGCCTAAAAATAAGGAAAATAAAGGCACTTCCAAATCATCATAAGTTTTTACATTGAATTCATATTATTATTTTTTGATTATTGGAGATCGCCCTCTTGAAGTGGCCTGCTATTTTACCATTTTTTGTATTTATTTTCAAGAAATATTATAACCATTCACTATCAATCACCTCTTCATTGTGGGCAGTTAGTCTTAGGGAGAACCTGGCAATGGCACAAAATAAGATGAAGCAACAAGCAGATCACCACCACAGTGAATGGAATTTTGAAATAGGAGATTGGTTTTTTGTGTGATTACAACCATATAAGAAGATGTCACTGAAACAACAGAAGAAGGATAGCAAGATTGCATCCAAATGTTATGGTTCTTATAAGGTTTTGCAGAGGATTGGCTATGTAGCATACAAATTGGAGTTACCTATGTCAATATAAGTACATTTGGTTTTCCATGTTTCATGCTTAAAGAAAGTTATCAGACAAAGAGTTGCAGCCAAGATTGAGTTACTAGAACTTGATGAGGAGGGTAGGATTACTAAATGAGAAATCAAGGATTTTGCACAAAAGCATTCACGATTGATTAGCATTGAGGACAACAGTTCTCTAAAGAGGGGGGCATTATACCTTAACTTGTTGATCATATTGGAATGCGCAGCCAACTTTAGGCTAGCATAACTCTTAACTAGCAATTGCACTTTAGGTGTGCAATGGGATACGCCGAATAATTGTATGACTGTATTTGAATTTGTGTAGACATATTGATTGAAATAGAAAAAAGTTTATATAATCTAAAAAGAGTACACATGAAATAAAAAGACCATGTTCATAAAAATCTGGCAAGAAAACCCAAATATAAATGACTGAAAGCTGTTAACATACACTTACAGTTGTTGTTCAATCGTCTATTATTCTTATAAAAGTTGCTTTTTGATGTTTTGCAGGTGCTTTGATAGTCAGCGAACATCATTAATTTACACTATTTTGTACAATAAATGGCAGCTAGCAGTAACACTGCATTTACCCACCAAATTTATATGCATTTATCAGTATATCCGAGTGCCAAGTTACATGTCTATGACTGTCATGTTTTTTTGTTTTAATATTATGAAATGCTATAATATCATGGAGATCAAAGCCAAATGCTTAAGCATCAGAGTTGTCACCATATTCTTGACAAAAATAATTTTTAGATAAAACAAAAGTTTACCAAGTTCGACCTGGTCAACTAATGGATCTTAATTCAAATATAATGGCTAATATTATGTATGGATTTCATCACAAACCAAATCTTAAAGTTAAAATTTAAAGAAGGTTTGAACCATATTTTATATATAATATTTAAAAAACCAAAGATGGTATTATACTCAAAGTGCACATATAAGTGAAGTTTTATTATTATTATTATATTAACTCAAACTGCATATATAAGTGGAGTTTTATTTTATATATATATATATATATATATATAGAACTAGTGATAATATTAAGTTACAAAATTGAGTATCGATTATAAAGTATTACACTACATTTCCAAGGCTGCATTCCATATCTGCAGATTATACATAACCAGAGTTCCTCGGCATACATGCATACCCAGCAAAATTTATATGTTAATAAGGTACCTAGCATTAAAGCTACATATCAAATTTAAGTTTTTAGTATAATAAACTAAATTTTAGTTTAATACATTAATTAAAATTTGCCAATTTCTTCTTTAGACAGTGCCTTCCGCTGGAGGATGTGACGGCTGTAAAGTACTCAGTCAAAAACAGGGCATACGCAGCCTCATCCCCAATGTGTTGGTGAATAACAGGAAAAAAAAACTGACAAATTAAAATAGCGAAAATCTGATGGCTGTAATTCTTTTTATCGTCTTGCTTGCTATAGATGCAAGCATAGCCGTGGATATGCTCTCATAGGTCGCCTTTACTCATAGAGGGAACGTGGCTTGATAAAATACAAGGTACAGAAAATGCAAATGCATTTGGCAGGTGTGATGCCTTCAGTAGAATAAAAACTGTTTTTTGCATGCAGTCCATGTTTAACTCTGTTACTCTGTTCACGTGTCTTGTCTATACTCCCAAAGTCGTATGGTAACAACTAAACCGTCCACGTGCCTTGACTAAGTTTCATTTTGTGCATGCATAATGAATATGGAGGATACGGGGAAGAGAGGAGAGGAATCAGGAGGCATTTTTCTTGAAATGAATGTTCTACAGTTCATTACAATGTCAATGAAATGCGTTGATGAGGTTAAGGGGATTTTTCTTTCAAATTTCATATGCTGAGATTCTTTCTCCTATTTTCTCTGATCCCACCTCTGTTCTATACTCTTCTAAATCTTGCTAGGGCAACGGCAGATAGGGCAACACCACGTAGGACAGCATGTGCGTTTGTGTTGAGAGGGTTGCAGAAGTATTGAAGGTTAACCAAAGCTGGAGGAGCCGCCACCTCCTCAACCTGAAACATCGGCAGTGACATCTTGTGTGCTCATCAGTTCCATTCTCAGGATAAATAGCTGTGGTAATGCAGTAAGATTGGAGAAGTTACTATTGCTGTTATTGTTGGTGGTGGGTTTGGTGAGTTGAAGTTCTAGTAGGCATAGAGTACATAGTGGCACCTGTGGTGGGGGATGGCAAGATGGGCTCAGATTTTGGATTCACCAGCATGAGGTGGTAATTGTCACTTTGCTCACGGGCTGCAGCATCCAAAACCCCCTTGGCAGCATGTTACTGTGAGCATGATGTGTGATGCTGTTGGCTAGCTTCAAGTGCCACAGCTACATGGGCCTGTCATGTTCTTTAAAAATATCTTCTCGAAACCTCTTTCTCAATTTCACTTCCTTGAAATTGTGATCTACCGTTCTGAGGGATCCTTCGCTCTTGTTGCTGAAAGTGCTTGATCAGCTACGCTTTCTCAGCTTGAGGGGAACTCTCTTAGAAGTACCATTCCTGACCTTTTAGGCCTAGTTAATTTGAAGAGCATGTTTTAGATCATAATCTGTTTTCTGGTTCTATCACTGGGTTTCTTACTAATCTACATCATCTGAAAGTTATTGCTCTGTCATACAATTTGTTGAGTGATGAGATACTCAAGATATGGTGAGTCTATAGAGATCGTATGTTGTTCAATTGGATAATTATAGGCATTATGGAATTATTCCTCTTTTGTCATTTGATTCTTATCCTTTGATTCATTTTTCTAATTGATGCCAAAAAATTACAGCCATGGCTCTCCAAATTGGGTCTCTTGGAGGCATTTGAAGTCCAAACAGAGGCTCCTACTGCCACTGCTTATTGGCATACACAATTTGAGAAAAAAATATGAAGTTCACGAGGAGTTGAAGGAAGTATTTTGTGTTTTTAACCTAAAGATTCTCATTGTAACTGATGGCATCAATCTGATACACTACTACACACCCAACATTTTAGGGTGAAGTGATAGGGATAGGGGATGTGTTGGTCGCTTAAAATACATGTGATAGGACTGGTGCGGGAGATGCTATTGTAGCAGGTAGTGATTGTATGCAGTTCTTGTATTTATTTTAAAGCTTTCTTGTTAGACTTGTCATATAGCTTTTCTGTTGGATGTTCAACCTAATTTGGAGAGTAATTTGTATGTGTTGAAAATTTAATCTGAAAATAAACTAAAATAAACTAATAACGAAAGGATACCTAAAAATGAAAGGATAAAAGAGTAGAAGCAGACCTGGTTGAAAACAAAGTAAAGCAGCAGTGCCTCCAAAATCTGAAGTAGAATTCTGATGATCTTTCTGTCTTCAGTGCAGATAAGTGTTGATCTTTGTGTCTTTAGCACAGATAAGTATTGAACAGAATATCTCATACGTCTACATATAATTAATATGTAGTGGACCGGCAACTGGGTGAGATTGCAAGTAAGATATTTGTTGGTCGCTGGCGAATAAACTGTACGAAAGTGTCAAGGAGCAGGGAGGATGCAATGTCTGCCAGAAAGCAGTAGTTATTAGCAATCAAGTTCTACCATAAATATGGCAGATAATGAGACAAGGCACCGCCAGCAGTAATGAACATACCTGCCCTCGAATGTAAGGGTTCATCAGATAGCTCGCGATAGAAAACTATTATACAAAGTGGACGGGCAGGATTCCTTTAATCGTCTTGCATTGCTTGGCAGGCGTTTTAAACCATCGATGGGCAAAACAAGTTCGATCAATCTCATAAAAATCTTTCAAATTGGTTGCAGAAGATGATCAACGGCAGCAATCCTTTCAATTGTAGGCCAGGTTGTGTAGAGAGAGGTCAACCGTAGATTTTAAAAGTTAGGTTGCTCTCTTTCAAATTGGATACGCCTTTGGCGTAATTAAGTTATAAAATCAATTATATAGTCTTATATAGGTAGTTAAGTTGGCCTAGGTGGCATCCATGACCTAAATATAGTATATATAGGAGCTAGTGGTTCATTATATTGTGAATTGTGTTCTAATTGGAGACTTTTGGAGGTTTTCCCACTCAAATTGGCTTATTGAGTGCATGTATAATTAACTATTTGCAACATATTCTTGTCTTGTGCAAGTTGTTTTATTGCATTGCCAAGCAAAATATCTTGCTTGAAGGAATTAAAAGCAAGTTGTGTAGTCCTTCAGTCTAACGAATTACATTTCTCAAACAAAAAGAAATGTTAATTGTATTAAATTAATAGACTTGAGAAGAGTTAATGTGGTTTGAGTTACAAATCTAAACTCGAAGGTTCTCTTATGAAAATGGAAGTTTTGGATAGGATCAATTTGATCTATAAAACATATTGGGCTTGTTTGCATTCTAGGTTTAGAGGATATTATACTATGCTACCCCAAGTTTCCAGGATGGGGATGGCAAGAGATGTGGGATGAGTTTTGGGAATGAATTTTTTTAGGCCATTTTTAAGAATGGCATGGGATGACAAAGGGGACAACTATATAAAAATAGGGAAAATTTAAATTATATAGGGGAATTTCAAATATTCATATGATAGCATTGATAAAGCATTCATCATATACATTATAGATCCTTAATACATTACATTCGTGTTGAATTGAGAGTTCACATGAGAGTACATAGCTTTTTTCATAATACTTATGAACCACTTAATTGCAGTGTTACCCTGAATTTCCGGGATAGGGACGGCAGGGGACGATTCCCCAAGTCCCTGATTGTTCAAGCCAATTTTGGGGACGGCTATATAAAATATAGGAAAACTTAAAATATATAGGGAAATTTTAAATAATCATATGAAAACATGGATAAAGCATGCATATATAGTTATACATTATAGAAACTTAGCATATAACATTTTGTGTTAAGAATTCATTGTCAATACTCAATATGCATTCAGAATTCAGAATTCATTGTCAATATGCATGTGATATTAAACAATAACATACAAGTTATAAATGTATAACAAAATGCCCAAAGGCTACATTGCTGCCATATAGTTTTTTTTGTTCAATTATGATATGAAAATTAAAATAAAAAACACATAGTACACTGCTGCCGTCCCCTGTCCTCGGGACATCCCCGAGACAGGGACGGGGGGATTTAGACCCGGGGATGCGTCCCCGGGTAACACTGCTTAATTGCTTTCATAATTCATTGTCAATATGCCAATGATTTTAAAAAGTAGTTGATAAGTTACAACAAAATGCTCGAAGGCTGCAAGCTTCAATTTCAACTACAATACAAAACTACAAAAACAAAGAAAATTTCATTTTATTTCTTCCTCATTTAGGGCAGTTTGGGGTGTGGGGGCATCTAGCATTGATTAAATAGTTGATGATGAGTACTAATTTTTAAAAATGTTGCTTTTTAAGGGGACAGCCAGCCATCTCCAAGATGGTTGGGGGATGCCACATACATCCGCATTTGTCCTAGGGACGGCTGGCCGTCCTCTTTTGTTTTCTGGGACATCCCCTATATTTTTTCAAAAATTGGGGATGGCCCAGGGACGTCCCCTCGTCCCCGAAATGTTTTGGAAACAAGTATGCCCCCAAAAGTGCTGGGGATGCATCTTTGGGTTTCCTTGATATTATCCATGTTGTACTGTCATGTCAATTGAATGTTATTTAATAACAATCTTTTCGAGTTACTTGTGCCATTTTGTGAAATGCTTTGTGGAATTTGTAAGCAGTTTCTATGAATGCCTCTTCTTTGGGTTTTGAACATGATGGAGATAAAAAATTTAGTGGTATGCTGATGGATGCTCTCTATAGCATGTGATATATTCTAACTTCTGCTTATTTGCAGCTAAACATAATCTGCATATAAGTTGTAGTCCTTTATAGTTTATACCATATCAATAAATTGGCAGGTTTTTAATGGTGGATAGTTACGTAGTATACATGTTCTTCAACTAACATTTGCAAACATTTTTTATTGCAGTTCATTGTTTAGGGAGCTAAAACAGCATCGAACTGAGTTTCCTGATTGGTGTGGTGAATGCTTTCGCCAGAAGCAAGTTCGTCAGAGACAAATCTTTGCTTCAAGGAAGCAGGTAGCAATGATACCCGCTGTTTCGTATCACTGAATTAAAAAGTTATTTCCTTGATTAGATAACTTATTTTCTCTTACTGTTCATATTGCAGGAAATACTTATTCAAAGAGACCAAGTATAACCTCTGTGAATGCTTCATTGTACCATATTGTCTCATTTATCTGTGTATAGGGTGAATGCTTTCTGGTTTAGTTTTTCAGCATTAATTCCAGCGGGCAGTTTGCCATCTGTTTAGTTGCAGGTCTATCATGCTAATTATTTTTTGGCCCAGTTACAACAAAAACATGGCCATGGAAATTCACAAAATATTTTTGTATATGTAAAGCACAGCTCAAACTCCCTCCTGAAGATGCATCGGGCCAATCTTGGACTTGTGATAAACTAGACTGGAGTTGCCCAAGCTATTGATATGTAAAAGTTACGATATTTTTCATTGTCTCTGGTATGGAGTTTAACTTATCTTGGACTCTATGAGCTGTGATACTTTAATGTGACAGGCATTAGAGTATGGCACACTGGAAATGATAGCTTCTGTTCAATTTTGATCATTTATGCGGTTCATTTATCTGGGTTTATGCTGATTGGAAGATTATATGCAGATTTTCTGTTCTCTGGTGGTTTTTAGTATGTTTTGACACAATCAGATGTTAGTTAGGATGTATAAACTCAATGAGAGTGATTTAAATCTTTTTACATCGTGGCAAAGAGCAGTGTTGAAATTGTCAAAATTTTATTTGGGGCATTCTTTTAACCTGCCTTCACAGTACATTTTTGGATTTCATTCTCTCGACTACCAAGAGAGCAAAGCTGGAAGACATTACAAACATGGAACGTTATGGCATGCACTTTAACCAAACACTTTTGTTCTGCGGTTTTCCTTGTCATTGGGAAGTTACTGATCCACCTGTCTGTATAGGGGCAAAACCTACAGTCCTGTATATTGTATTTGTGTTTTGTATAGATTGTTAGTAGACTCTGGTTTATAGCTAGTTATCATGCAGATACAAAGGGTAATTCAAATCTTAACACAAGGTCTATGTGACTAGTGTGTGAATTGCAGGTTCAAATCTGGAAGAGTTAACGGTTCTACACCTTGTAAATGGATAGACAATGTCCTTGTGGAATGTTGCATAAGGGGGGGTGTCCAATACACTGAAGTGGTGTCTTGCTTAGTGGTAACCTTAAAAGCCATGTATATACTTTTTGTAATCAATTTCTATTTTCCTCACATATCCTTTCCATGTAAAACAATGGTACCCTTTTGGACATATGTGTTTTAACAAGGGTAGGGATAGCAGTGAATGCCTGTATTTTCAAGTTCTGCAGTGAACTAAATAACTTTGATATGATGTTTTAAAATGTATGAAATGTTGTATTCTGCAAACAACTTTTTTTGTCACATGGTAACGATGTTGATGCTGGCAGTATCCATTTGATACACTTAATTATTTATCCTATGCTATTTAATGTATATATGTTCTTTACAAGTTCTATCTTTACAGCTTGTATCCATACGGTAAGATTTTGCTAAAAGATATGTTGTAAATAGTTAAATGCTCAATATTGAGGAAATGATTTCCATAAAAGAGTAATTATTTTGATAACCGGATAGGTATGACTACTTTAAGGAAAGGGACTTCAACCATTCAATTAGTACTTAGGCATCATTGAACATAAATGACCCCTTGTATACAATAAGTAGAATATGCTTGGGCATATTTTATTGTTTTTCCATTTTTTATTGAGGATTTTATGTCAAACAAAGATCATTTTTATAATATGATTTGGGAGCATGAGCCTAAGTGAACATATCTTCAGCTAAGCTGATAGTCGTCAATTTTTAAAATTATAAATAATTTGCATATATCAATGTCAATGTATATTTGATTAAATTACAATTTATGTTTTGCCCAAGGTATAGTGTACACCCATTTCTTTGGGAGTAGTTGCACCAAGTTTGGAGGATCCTACCCCAGTAATAAGAGATAAATGTTGATAATAGGTCAGGATTAAAATATAAATGTTGATAAATGGTTGAAATTAAAATATTGGTAAAATTGTATATTCAATTTTAGAAAAGAAAGATGAGGGAAGCTGTAAATATATGTGAGAAAGTATACCCTAAGTTCAATGTAGAGGCGAAGGACTCAAGTTAGAGAATTAATTATAGGTTTTATGATTATTGGATTTAATTATGCTAAAGGCTATCTAGGTAGTGACTTGATTTTACATATCAATGATTGATATTTCTCCTTAGCAGTGCAAGATGTTCAAATCCATTTGAATTAGACATATATTTTTTGTATTGATTGGTGGAATAATCAGATTACATGGCCTACCCCAATCGACAAACAACATTAACAACTTGACAGTCATTTGAAGGTGTTTCATTTCACGGGAATTTAGCTGGTGGAATCTTTGGTATTTTTGGAATTGGAACTTGATTTAATTTCATTTCTTCTTTTAGGTAGCAGAGATATAATCTATTTCCTCATGTTCCTTTATACCCCATATTTAATCATATGACTATTGACATTCGTGGGTTAGATTTTGTTGATGGAGGTAGACTTATGTTAAAATTTGATGGGCTTTCAAGAAGTGGAGATACACAATTCCATCTTGTTTATATATTATTGTTGAGTTGGACAAAACTCTTTTTTGACTCCAATACTCAAATTGTGTCTAACAAACACCTTCTCTATTTTATCAAGATTCAATAACAAGTTGTTCTCCTTATTGTGTTCTTAAATAAGGATTTAATTTTTATTTTATGTAAATCTCATTAATTATATGCACATTTCTATGATAGTAAGTTTAGAGTTTAATTATATATTAAGTGTCGTGGTCAAATTTTTTTAAGAATGAGGATGCAGCTTTTTTCTTAATTCTAAATTCATTAATTCTAATCAATACAAAAATATTCTACTAACATGTTTATATGGGTATTACAAGTGTTAATGAAGGATGTGTAAATTGATTAAGTAATTGATGTTGTAATATAGACTTAGCTAGTTAATCAACTTTATATTTATTTCTTCAACTTTAATTTGAGAATATGAATGAGTTTATTGTTTTTCTCTAGTTACATGATTTCCACATTTATATAATATTTTGACTTAAATATTTTTATATACTTGTCTTTTCTCTTTGTTAACTTTAAAAAATATTATAATGTGAAGGGAAATAACATGATTTTTTAAATATTTTTACAAGATGTAAATTAAATGTAACTTAAATTTGAGATATATAAATAAGCATGACTATTTACAATTGCAATGAGTTAATTAAGTTTGTAATTGGATATGTACTAAAAATGTAAACAAGAGAGGTCTAGGGTTGTGTACCCTGAAATAGACATGATGTGAACTTTGATTGTTACAATGTTGTGACATATGACTAGATCAAAAGTTAAAGATGACTAAAACTAGAGAAACTATGTGCCTAGGATGTTGCCAAACAACAATCATGTCTTGAGGTGTAATCATTTCCAAATTGCCATAATTTTGTCTCAAATAGAATTATATCTTTGCTAGTTGAAGAGCTTGTTTCCTTGGTGGTATTTGTGGCAAGGAAAAAATGGTGGTTTTGAGTAGTACCATGGGGATTTCTATGTAAGGATTGGAGTTTATAACTTCTCGCACCTTACTTAAACACCAAGACTAAGTTTACAATAGTAAAAGAGATAGTGTGGCAATAGATCCCAAAGGTGGTAATTGATGTTATTGAATTGATAAATGAATATTCTTATGTAAGTTTGATGTAAATTGATGAGTGACTACATTAGAGATGTCAATTAAGTGCTTTGAAAATGAAAGTTGAAAATTCATCGTTGTTTATTTGATCATTGTTGATACTTGATCCTAACTAAGGATGACTCAAGATAGTTAATAATGACTCATGATGGTTAATGATGATTACTAATTGATTCTTGCAAAAGAAGACATGCTTTGATGCTTTGTCAAAAATGCTTTTAATCCTCTTAATGTGTCCTAGGGTGTTTCCTATATACAAACAACCCTATATATAATTCAAACTTTTGGTACCCATGTCAATAGATAACATTTAGTTCCCATGATTTTTAGCCTTAGAAGATGAATCATTGAATTAAAAAGTATACAAAGACTCTTCATTTGTGGCCATCCTTCCACTCTTTTCCCCCTAGGCATGATAACTTTCAAACAACACATGGACAAGATTAAGCTACATGAATGTGCACTTCATCTTATGAGATGCCATGATAATAGATTTGGTCGACACTCATTTTTTAGATAGTTCACACTCAATATGATGATGCATCATAGAAGCCAAGCAACAACAACATTTGTACAAAAGAGCTCGGATACTAGGCTTTTTAATATAGTTGTAGACCTTCGACAATGATTAAAAGATTTCCTTGATGATGAACTTGCAAATCAATTAATGTGCTTTAGCTCAAACCTTTGTAGAATAAGGTTCTTTTAGATAAGTTCTTGAGAACTATTTGACATGATCATTCATATTAGTTTTCCAACAATGCTCTTCACATTAAGTGCAATAGACACCAAGTGGTCAGATTTGTATAGCATTATAGAAACTACACCACCTTCAAATCCAAATCATGCTTACTATTGTAGGATAGAAAACACAATTCAAAATACACACCTTGTACTCTGCATGCACCATAGATTCATAACCTTTCATGAAGAGTTGTTGCAAAAGATTCTTGGTGCACATGACTATTGGTACATGTAAAACTTCTTAATCCGTTCATTTATAACATCTTATATCCTGCTAAGTTTAATAATTGCTTAATACTTATCCCTCTCTACATGTATGAATGCCAACATAGAGGCTTTGCACATATTTATGGCTTCCTTTGGCTCCAACAAGCATCCAACATTGATTGCAATGGAATAACCAAGAATTTACAAAAAATGCAATACAACACACCAATAACTATGTTTGCATGGAACCCACACAACATGGAGCAAAGAAATCAAAATATGCATTACAACATCTATGATGATTCCTTCTTTATGAACACAACAATGATCAATGCAACCACCCCTTCCATTGATTATATTGATCTACTCAATCATGTGCAACAACATACCAAATGTAACTTACAAATACCCCTAAAAAGGAAAGGAAGAACCTTAGGATGTTGACACAAAGCCCTCTAAGGCTTGCAAGCAAAATTATCTTTAACAATTGCCAAGAATAGCCAACCCAAATACATGCCTATTCATAATGATGATTGACTAAACATCCACAATCCATCAATCCTTTCCATTTGGAGACTATTGCAGATTGCCAACCTATTTTATCGAGCCACAATGCTTAATTGCATTACACAATATATAGTGAAATTTGAACACAAGTCTTAGAGTTACAACAATATGCTAACTCATTGTATGCACAAGTTTTAGAATTAGGAATGAAATTTATCAAGTTTCTATTCTAAAACACTAAATGTCATAATTAAGAAAAAATGGAATTCATAATGAAAATTCAAACGAAACAATACAAACTACCAAATATAAATCTCATGATAAAGAATTTCTCAAAGGAGGAATTCATGTAGTTGCTTGATATGCCCGCAACATGTACCTATTGAAGATGGTTGCTTGTTTTTCATACAATGTGCCAATTACAATCATAGAATGAGGTCTTTGAGATTGTGGATGACTAATTGATGACTTGATTTATAGATTTTTTCTTTGGGGTGTTCGTATTTGGAAGACTAGATTTTGGAACCCATATAAACTTTGGTTTTTGAGATTTTTGGATGTGAGGAGTTTGGGTATTGTGATTTGTGCTTTTCTAATTTAGAAGGGTAGCCTTAGGCACATGAGATTTTTGGATCCATCTAGATTCTTGGGATTTAAAATTTTGGGTTGGAGGGATTTTATGTGTTTAATTGGATTCATTGGGGTGCGCTAATGCATCAAAGTCTATTTCAAAGACCATTTTATAATCCTTGAGGGAGATACGATATTGAAGTCTCATGAAGGAAAAAGTAGATTTTCCATTATTGAAGATGTTTAGTGGTGAGTAATTTTGTTGATCTAAGGTGATGGATTTAAAAGATAGATGATTAAAGTTAGTGATGGGGTTAACAAAAGGGTTGGTTATTCAAGTGATGGGGTCAATGAAAGGATTGGTGGTAGCAAGTTGCTTGGTGGAATAATAAGAGAGTTATTTTGATGTTGAGAGAAATTATCCTAGTGCTCATGGGAGTAACATTCTTAATTTCCTTATTAGAATATTTATATCTAATGCCTTGGAATCTTTAGTTTGCATAAATAGGGATGAGTTTAGGGTTTCCTTGTACATAAAGGCCTAGTCCTTTGCCTTGGTATTTTATGATTTGACACACTCAATTTACAATGGGATATTTGTTACTTAGGAAGCAAGATACAAATCCATCATTAGATAATCAAGAATATAGGATTTTCAATAATTTGTTTACTGGGAAACCATATTGGACAAAAGGTGGGTGGGTAAAAGGGGTGGACGTTTGGCTCTTGGATAAGGTTGATGGGGTATTGATAGGGTTGCACTTGGATAGGATCAATGCATATTAACAAAAATGTGAAATCACAAATAACTGAATAAAATATACCCGAGGTAGATTTTGGAAAAAGTGCATGAATTGATATGAAGAATTGGGATAATTGCTTGATAATCAATTAATCATTAATTGATTATTAGGTCCCTTATTACTTTAATTACCTAAGATAAACTTAGGAGTGCTTTTTTATTATTAGATTGGGCTATTTATAGGTCAAGTTGTCTCATTGGATATGATTTTGACACTTGTCACAATCTGTTGGAGTTGATAGTAAACCCCACATCCCCTATAAATCACTTGCAACCAAAACACCTATCGCAAACAAGAGATCAAAGCAATGATTATGTTCATGCAACCTTGAGAAGACAACTGATCCACACAAGCATCTACTATTCCTTTTGTATTGGATTGAATACCTAGATTGTGAATGATTACAAAGTATAATAATGAATGCTTATAAAAGAAAAAGTACAAACCCTAGATGAGGATTTGATTAGATTGTGACAAGTGTCTTAATCCTATGTAATGAGACAACTTGACCTATAAATAACCCAATATAATAATAAAAAACACTCCTAAGTTTAGCTTAAGTAATTAAAGTAATAAGGGACAAATGATTAATTAATCATTAGGTGATTTTCCTAATTACTCCAACATGAGGGTTGTTTCACATGGATAGGATTAATGAGATCAATGTGAGCATTTTGACCTTGAGTTGGTTGCTGACAAGTTTTATCATGCATTGGATAGGGATCTTGATGTTCTTTTATGATATGGGTACATTTCCTTTAAGCTTGCTATGACCATGATCAATGAGCTCTTGCTTGTAGCTCTTCAACTTCAAGCATTGATAATAGGGGTGTTTTTTGATGTTATGAGGTTTATGGATCTTGGATTTTATTTATAACATGAAATGGGTGGATGGATTTTGTTAGTTTTTTATGTGGGTTAATTTGTTGGAATGACCATGCTAGGGTTTTTTGGATGATCTTATTAAGCTCACACTTCTGAGGTGTGTGACACAACCCTTTAGATTCATGCTTTTGATTCCTTGCTAGTAGCCTTTGGATAAAATCCTTCATAGTTATGTTGGGTTGATTAGTTTGATTGGTTGATTTTGATCAAATTTATTAGTTTTATCTTTGAAGGTTTATCTAATAGAGTATTTTTGCAAGGATATAGGGGCAATATTTATTCATTTGGGACATGGATTTGGTCAAGAACATCTTGGTTTTGGACCTAGTTTAAGAATCAAATATCCTCTTGTGCTAGAATAAGTTCCTCTTGATGGGTGTTCACACGCAGGTCATCTAGATTAGGGGTTCATTGGTCAAATGTAACAACCATAAAATTGTACCCCAAAAGATTCATAAATTTTATCCTTCAAATTTTCACTTAACCCAAATTTTATCTTCTATCCATATGTGACATTTGTCCATTCAAATGAGGTGGAAATCTATCCAAATGAGATGAGACACAAGAAATAAACCACTTGGTTAAACAATAAATTTCATAATGATTTTGAACATAAGAAAGAATGAATACAAACTTGTTTTATTAATCATTTCAAGTAGCTTATTTATTATTTGATATTCATGACTGAATACTCAGGAATTAACAATAGCCAATTTGATCTATCTTGCTCAATACATAAAAATAAATGAATAGTCAATTCAAGCTCTTCTATCAATTGGGCTTACTCGTCTATAAGAGATGATTGATAAATCATGGTCATTTCAAATAAATCCTCTATCCAATATGGATAGGAAATTTAGTTAGCCCTATGGGCTTAAAAGGACAAGCAATAATAATAGTTAAGCTTTGGCCAGAGACATAAAATAATCAGGACCAACTAGGTATTGAGTGACTCGTTGGATGACCATAGTATTGTGCCGAATGTTCATCAATCATGAGACATATATAAAATAACATCTTGTACTTTCTCTTGGATTTTGGGCACACAATCAGGTACAATGAAAACCCACCCCAAGGATTCTTTTGAGTATCAATGACCATATTTTATTCTCACTACCAATTAAATTTAATAATTTGACTTTAAGAACAAGTCATAATACCTCACAATGTTCTCTATATTTGACTACTGGAAACATCCTTCATTTTCCAAATTTCTTACATATATTATATCTAATAGATCAAGACACACGATAAGTAGGTGTGTGAAATATGTAGTTCTATTTGAGTCTATGTTTATGCAATTGTATGTGTGGGTATGAAACACTTTATAGGGTTTACTTTTCGTAGACAATTCTTTGTCAACTACCACCCATTCAAGTGAAATAGAGACATAATCCTAAATTAAACTTGATATATTTGAAAGAACCTTAGAAGAATGTATATATTTGAAAGAACCTTAGAAGAATGTGTTTTATTTTAAGTTTCAATTGATGATATTTTCTTGTTTACTTAGAATGCATGTTTAGTTTGAGAAAGCTTTCTGGTTTACCCAGACAATTTAGTTTTTAATTTTTAAATAATGTATCTCAAAATCAACCAATTAAATAATTAATAATCCAATCCTTATTAAAACTAACTATAAACTAAATCAACCATGATACACATACATGATCGAAAAATAATTTTTCATACCATACTATTTGATTGAACTTAATATGCTTTGATAACACCATACAAACTTAACATTAATTGAAAGCATTCTACAATAGTTCACATTCATTTGTAGTTCAAAATATTTTCTTAAATCAAAGACCACTTCTTAAACTATCCTCAACACACAAAACCTATACTTATTAATATATTTATTATTCCTTAAGTTAAGTTGTCATTATCAACTAAAAGTTATCACCACTTAAACAACTGGGTTAATATTTTATACACCAAACTTGTAGAAATAATCACAATCAATTCCATCTCGACAAATCTTGATTGTGAGTGTTCTTATGTTTATTACATCATACTAATTGACTTGGGAGTTAGGTAGTTGGTTGGTTATGAGGTTGTTTAATAACTTATGCTTTGTATATATTTGCTACTACTATTCATAATAATACAATGTATTCGCTTCTCTTATTATGGTATCAAAGCACAAACAATATTTTGCTTTTGCGATAAAATTAGGACGTGAAGTATAGAAGGCATAAGTTATTTTCAAATGGGGGCATATTCATCAACATTGGTGTGAAGATTGACATGAGGAGTAGATGTTACTATTTGAAGATGATGATAAGAATTTAATCGCTAAAACCTTTTTGGGCATGATAAATGCACGAGAAAAAATGTTGTAAAATGGTATTAATTTGGAATGAGAAGACCATGTGTTTGTTGGCTGATTAAAGGTTGTTACAGAGTGTGGCATTGATAAAAATACATAGCATTCTAGTTGTATGGTGACTATGTATATTCATGTTGAGCATTGAAGAGTATGTTGTAGGAAATTCAAATTTTCTTAAATCTTGGCCCGAGATTGATGTAAGTCTTATGAGCATTCAAATTTTTTGCAATCCATTTGAAGGATCTAGGCATGAAGCTGAGTGCATAGACATCTAGAAGAAAGTGTGTCTAAAATTACCACAAGGAACACCAATGAAGTGAGGGAAAGGTTGAGATTAGAGAAATGTAGAACTTGGAAGTGTTGCAAAGAAAGGAATGCATAGAAGGAAATTTTTTTTATAACAATTTCCCTAGTTTATATTCAACAAATATGGTTTTTAATTAGAGGTAAAACATGTTTTGAAGGGGCCCAAAACCCTTTACAAAAAAGATCAGCTGAAGCAAAAGATAACTACAAAAAGCATACATCAACCAAAACACAACATACCATCAACATGACAGTAGCCAAAAAGGAGGGAGAAAAGCAACAATACTACATGTTATTCATGATATCAACAACCTCCATGTCACACGCCACACCCTTCTGATAATCATCCATGACTTTAGACAAATCTTTAGCAGGAGCTCCAACCTGCACCTTGGTCTTATTCCTCGTTCTAGCATCGGGCCCACCCACATTCACCTCACTAGTCAAAACATTTTGCACCCCACTAGACTTATCCTCAGAAACGTCTTCCTCCAAAAGCCTACCACCAACACCAGTTTCCTCACTAGGGGCAATCTCCTTCTGTTTCTTGGCCATTTCAAAAGGAGTTGAAATGCCAATAGACTTAAGTTTCACAATAGATTTAGTCCCCTCCCCACCCTTATCCAATTTAGCACAAATATTCTCCATTTGGTCCTCAAGGGTGAGAATGATTTCCTCAAGCATCTGCTCCATCTTTAGCATTTCATCAATCACAATCTTCAAAGAGTCAAATAGTTCATAAATCTGATTCTGAACCAAAGACTCACCAACTTTACTCATCGCACCCCAGACTCTAACATTGGTCATGTTAAGCTCGTGAAACACCCATTTAAACAAATTAAACAAATAAATGGAGCCCTCCCTGGCCAACCTTAGAACATCAGAAATATCCTCACAGTCAAAGTTAAAAACACCCTTACCCTCAGCATCATCCTCCCGAGAGGATCTTACCTTGTCTTGGCTAACACAAACCTCCTTACCTTTACCAACAACAACCAACATTTTTATTTTGCAAATAGAGTCCGCAATTCCGTCAACAACAAACCTCCTTCTCTTCTATATTTTCCACACCCAGGGAATACAAAACACCTTGCCCACCATCCACCTTCAGGGGAGAAGCAACTTGCATCTCCAACAACTGGCTAGTAGACCTAATAACAATTTTCTTGTTACTACCCACCTTCAGATCCTTCTTTGACTGGGTCTCCAGAATAGGGGAAGGCAAGGAAACATGGTGCAGGGGAACCTACACCTTGGGGTAAAGGTAAAATGAGTCTTGAAGGTTCAATAGGATGATTTGAGATGTCTTTTGGTTAATAAGCAATGAGGAAGTTGCAAAATATGTCAAATTATAAAAATATGCAAAATTGTCAATCCATGTCTAGATGGGTAAAGGCAAGGTTTTTGTTACTTTTGTGTTTAAGGTCTTAGGAAATTTTGAATAAGGTCTAAAAAAGACCATTTGTAGTGCACTTGAGTGCTTGGGAGGTCATTTAGGGAGAAAATGCAAAATGTTGCTTAACATTGTAAAGGTTGTCAACTTGCAATTTTGCCACATAATGAGTTATTAGAGTTTGTAAGTCAGTTAAGGGAAGTTGGTCTGTTTTTGAGGTAGTTTGGAGTTGGAATAAGTATAAAATGATGTAATTCCTCGTGATAGATGTTGTTGTTCAGTCTTGGAAGAA
Source organism: Sequoiadendron giganteum (assembly GCA_007115665.2). Classification (NCBI taxonomy): domain Eukaryota; kingdom Viridiplantae; phylum Streptophyta; class Pinopsida; order Cupressales; family Cupressaceae; genus Sequoiadendron; species Sequoiadendron giganteum. Next base: position 193,962,165 of record CM021109.1, read on the forward strand.
GAAATCATCACTGTCAAATGCTGATCTCTACATTTTCATTATTGTTTTGAACCTTTTTGTTCTTGGTACAGACCCGCATAGGTTTGTCATGGCTTGAGATTGTGGGTTCTTATAAACATATGTGTTTACTTTCAATTACACCTGCTTTGGAGGCATAAATTCATTGTTTAGTGTGAGGGATCAACAAGTTTCAATAATTGCTCTATTTTCCCGAGTTAAGGTTTTGAGGGTAACAAAATGACAATATGACCAATCCACCTGCTGTAATGGACCTGTGACTTGGTGGATTGGTGTGTATCATATTAGGGTAGGTTTCAAATGTGTTTAGGAGTTTGGGAGAGCATGAGCTTGGTCGGAGGAGCAAGGTCCTAGGCTGAATAGTGATATTTCATTATGGAAATGAGAAACCAAAGTAGTGTTTTTGATATCCAATGAAGACAATGGTTTTGTGAGTGTGTTTTGTGTTTGTGCAGGGGAAATAGAATGTGTTTTTGACCCTTGGAAGGACTGGGAGAGGCTTGGAGTTGTGAAGTCCTTGAAAACCCTTGCTTTTGCTTGTGTTTAGGAGGGTTTCTTGGAGCAGTAGGGTAATGGCCTTATGTGGGAAAAGTAATCATGAAATTGGTGGTTAGGTATTATGAACATTGACTTTTCTTGGTGTTTGAGTGGAAACCTCACCTTTAAATGGTAATTCCTTTGCAAATTTGGGCTAATTGGGAAACCTTTTACTAGGTAGGCTTATTGGAAGTCAAACATAGTCCAAAGAAGTCACCCCTGGTTTTGATGTATGTTGTGTAGCCCTAAAAAGGGTATCTTAATCAAGAATTTATTTTCCGAGTGTTTTGGAAATTTCTTGAGAAAAGTGCCTGGAATCGGGTTTGGAATATTACTAGGGGAAGCATGCTCAAAGGGTGAATTTTGCTCAGATCTTTGGAATCTGTTTTGGATGTTGATCTGAGATCATTCATTTGTCATTTGGTGTAGGTCCCCATCCCTCTTTGCATCAAAGTGGTATCAAATCAATGTAGTAGGTCTTCTTGTGAGAAAAAGGTTGAAGTTTGTGTGTAGGAAGAAGAAGGTAGTTGGAGGAATCAAAATGCCTCCTAAGGGGAATGTTGTTGCAAGGAAGATTGAAAATCATGACAAAGAAATAAAAGCCTTGAAGCAGGAGATTGCTGGGATAAAGGCTAAAGGTAGGGTCCTTTTGGAAGAAAGTGAGTATGAAGAGGAGGAGACCTCTAGTGAAGAAGAGGGAATGGATCCTGAAGATGTGAGAAAAATGAAGCTTTTGAAGGCTGTGAAGAAGGATGGACATGGAAAAATGGATGTGCCTATGTATGGAGGAAAGCTTGATAGTGAAGAGCTCTTGGATTGGATTGGAGCCATGTAGAACTATTTTGATAGTGAAGAGGTTGATGAAGGACATAAGGCGAAGAGGGCAAAAAAAAAACTGAAGGGACATGCTTTGGTGTGGTGGAATTTTGTGCAAGAGGATAGGGAGAAAAAAAGAAAAAGAAAGATCATTTCTTGGGAGAAGATGAAAACAAAAATCAAAGGTTAATTTCTTCCTTTTGATTATAATGTTCAATTGCTTAAGAAGTTGCAAAATCTTAGACAAAAGGAACTAGATGTGCAATCATACATTGAAGATTTTTATAGGCTAAGTATAAGGACTACACATGAAGAAGACGAGGAAGAAATGGCTGCTAGGTTCTTGAATGGTCTAAGATACAACATTCAGGATGAAATCAACTTGATGACACCAAAATTAGTTGAACAATGCTTTCAAATGGAAATGAGGGCAGAAGAAAAACTAAAGAGGAGGCAAGAGAAGGCAACAAGAGGAAGAGGCAACACTTCTAGAGGTAGAGGATTTAACTCTAGTTCAAAGAAAAAAATGAGAATCAAGGAGATGTCAAGAAGGAGCAAGAGCAATATGATTTCAGAGGTGGATGGAGAGGTTCAAGAGGCAGATTTGGTGGAGGAAGAAATGAAAACACCTTTTCAGGGAGATGCTACAATTGTCAAGAGTTTGAAAACCCATTCTTCAAGTGTCCTCAAGGTCAAGGTTCATCTTCAAGTGGTGATAGAAGGAGTGAGAGAATAGCACAACTGGTCCAAGAAGAATAATGTGAAAGTGTAAGCAAGCTTGTTGATCCAGAAGAGGGAGAAGCACTTATGGTAAGGAGAACTATGTTGCAGGCATCTAAGGAGGAAGACTTGAGTCAGAGAAGGAGTCTCTTTAGAACTTCATGCAAATGCAAGGGTAAGGTATGTGAAGTTGTCATTGATTATGGTTCTCAAGATAATATGGTGTCTAGGGAGATGGTAAATAAGTTAAGTTTGGAAAAGATACCACATGTAGCACCCTATAGAGTTTCTTGGGTGAATAATAGTCAAACTTTAGTGGTGAATGAGCATGCATATGTTGATTTCTAGATTGGGGGATATAAGGATAGATTTTTATGTGACATTTTGCCAATGGATTGTTGTCATGTGCTCTTGGGAAGGCCATGCCAATTTGATAGAAGATCCATGTATTATGGTTGGGAAAACACCTATACCATTTGGAAGGATAATCAAAGTTTTAAACTAACATATTTGTAGGGAAAAGAGAAGGATAAATGCAAAACTAAGGTTGTAATTTTTGGCAAAAAGGAACCTCTACAGTTTGAGGACAGTAAGTTTGATGTATCTACAGGTTTGGAGCAGGTTGATGGTGTTGAGATAGCAAGGAAGACACCTAAAAATGGTGTTAGGACAGTGGAAAGTCTATTTTTACACAAGGCAGAGAGAGAACTCATGCCTAAATCTGATCTGGTTAAGGTGAATGATGAGAGGACAGTGAGGAGTTTGGTTTCAAAAAAAGTGAGTGATGAATTTACATCTAGATCGGATACAGTCAAAGGGGATGATGGTAAGATAGTGCATAAGCATGGAAAACAGGGTGACATGTTTGTAAAGCAGGATGAACTCATAGTTGGGGCCATTACATGTCCTATAGTGAGGAGTAGTGGCACAAGACAAGTGCAGGTTGAGGGCAAGGGAGTTGACAAGTTTGGTAAGGAAATGGTGCAGGTTGATGACAATAAGGAGGATATGATAACACTAGGGAAAGGTTAGTATGGACAAAATAATGAAGGTTTGATTACCATGAGGAAAGGACAGTGTGAGCAAAAGTGCAAAGGTCTAATGACAGTGATGAGAGGGTAGAGTATGCAAGGAATTCTTGAGAGTTACAAGTGTATGGATGCAAAAAAGAAGGTGATAGATGCAAATATGGCTAATGATTGTTTGTTTGTAGGTATCAGACCTAGAGAATCACCAAGTTTTGGTCCAAGGATAAGGAGAAGGCAAACATCAGGTTTGAAGATGCATGGAGCAACAATATGGAGACATAGAGCAAGACTTTACTCTTGGGACAAGAGTCTTTTCTATGGGGGGGTGTATTGTGCAGGGGAACCTACACCTTGGGGTAAAGGTAAAATGAGTCTTGAAGGTTCAATAGGATGATTTGAGATGTATTTTGGTTAATAAGCAGCAAGGAAGTTGTAAAATATGTCAAATTATGAAAATTTGCAAAATTGTCAATCCATGTCTAGATGGGTAAAGGAAAGGTTTTTGTTGCTTTTGTGTTTAAGGTCTTAGGAAAGGTTGAATAAGGTCTAAAAAAGACCATTTTTAGTGCACTTAAGTGCTTGCAAGGTCATTTAGGGAGAAAATACAAAATGTTGCTTAACATTGTAAAGGTTGTCAACTTGCAATTTTGCAACATAATGAGTTATTAGAGTTTGTAAGTCAGTTAAGGGAAGTTGGTTAGTTTTTGATGTAGTTTGTAGTTGGAATAATTATAAAATGATGTAATTCCTCGTGATAGAGGTTGTTGTTCAGTTTTGGAAGAAGAAATCATCACTTTCAAACGCTGATCTCTGTATTTTCATTGTTTTTCTGAACCTTTTTATTCTTGGTATGGACTCATACATGTCTTTCATGGCTTGAGATTGTGGGTGCTTATAAATATATGTGTTTAATTTCAATTACATATTCTTTGGAGGCATAAATTCATTTTTTTGTGTGAGGGATCAACAAGTTTTAATAATTGCTCTATTTTCCCGAGTTAAGGTTTTGAGGGTAACAAAATGACAATATGACCAATCCACCTGCTATAATGGACCTGCGACTCAGTGGATCAGTGTGTATCATATCAGGGTAGGTGTAAAATGTGTTAAGTATTTTGGGAGAGCATGAACTTGGTCGGAGGAGCAAGGTCCTAGGTTGAACAATGATATTTCATTGTGGAAATGAGAAACCAAAGTAGTGTTTTTGATATCCAATGAAGAAAATGGTTTTGTGAGTGTGTTTTGTGTTTGTGCAGGGGAAATAGAATGTGTTTTGACCCTTGGAAGGACTGGGAGAGGCTTGGAGTTGTGAAATCCTTGAAAACCCTTGTTTTTGCTTGTGTTTAGGAGGGTTTCTTGGAGCAGTAGGGTAATGGACTTATGTGGGAAAATTAATCATGAAATTGGTGGTTAGGTATTATGAACATTGATTGTTCTTGGTGTTTGAGTGGAAACCTCACCTTTAAAGGGTAATTCCTTTGCAAATTTGGGCTAATTGGGGAACCTTTTACTAGGTAGGCTTATTGGTAGTCAAACATAGTACAAAGAATTCACCCCTGGTTCTGATGTATGTTGTGCAGCCCTGAAAAAGGGTATCTTAATCAAAAATTTATTTTCCAAGTGTTTTGGGAAGTTCTTGAGAAAAGTGACTGGAACCGGGTTTGGAATACTGCTAGGGGAAGCATGCTCAAAGGGTGAATTTTGGTCAGATATTTGGAATTTGTTTTGGAGGTTGATCTAAGATCATTCATTTGTCATTTGGAGTAGGTCTCCATCCCTCTTTGCATCAAAACATCACCAACAATTTCAATCTTTTCCTTCAAGCTTCGAGTTGGCTTTTCAACAACTTTCTCCTCACTACAAGTCTCATATCCCTTCTTATTAGGACCTGAATCCCCTTTCCTAGGCTTACCCACATCAGGGGGTTGTGAGACCACCTCCATGGAGGCTTGAGAATTTGGGACATAATCCGCGTCCTCCTTAGTATTAGACTCATCCTCTAGGATAATTTTCATCTTTTTCCCTTTCTTGCTAACTGGCTCCTCTTCTGAAGCAATTACATACTCGACAACCGGTTTCAGTTGCTTAATCTTGGGAGTAGAAATTGGTTTAGACACCACAAATGATTTAGCATAATTAGAAATTAATAGAATGAGCCCCACATGCAGCACCAAGTTCTTAGGGTTCTTTTTGTGGTCCCTTAGCCCATATTCCAGCGATGCCAAAAAATAAAAAGGGAAGGAAATTCTCTTTTTATGGAGAAAATGATTAAGGAGGAAAAAATGATAATAATTTACCGTAGAGAAGTGACCTTCAAGGGTAATGTGCCTCATAATTTCCTCAATAACATCCCCCCAAAGTGCTTTGAGCGAGTTGCACTAGTACCCACCACTCTTAGCCGTCTTAAGGTCTTGTTCTTCAGTCTGTTTAAAAAAATATGTATAAAAACCTTCGATTCCTTTTTGTCTCTGTACACCTTCTTTCCATTTGTTGAAAGCCCAATTATATTAGCAATAAAATCCTCATTCACATCAAATTCTATTCCACCCAACTTCAAAACCTGGTTGTTCTAGGCTTTAGCAAACAAAGCCGTCGCCTGCAGGTTGTTTCCATGCAACCTTTTCCAGATAACATGTAAGCCTACCTTTCTCTAATATACACCACACATCTTCCTTACTATTAAAAATATCACAAGAGAAGGGCCCCACATGATTCCTGTCTCCTCACATGGTCCCAAAATTTGCAAAGATGAGAAGTTTGAGAACCTTGCAAGTAATGAGGAGAAACTTCGAGAATGAGAGCCAAAAAATTCCCAGAATCCATGTGGCAACGATATTATGGAAGGGAAGGATAATGAACCTAGAAATTCATCCCATACAGAAATCAAATAAGGTATCATTAGCCCGATCAGGATCTAGCTCGCCATCACTGCACATAATAACTTGCCACGTGATAATAGTCATACAAGTCCCAAGCCATAAAAAATCATCACCAAGATAGTAGTTTTGATAATCATGATTAAAACACACAATTTCCTCCATGGGGAGGGGGTCACTCACATCCCACTCCCTAGAACCCCTAACACTGAGATTAGCAAAAAAATATGCTAATCCATTACCTTCTCTAAAAACATGAGATACATAGTACTCATCAAAGGAATTAAGGATATCAATAGCATCCAATATCATAGGTTCAACACTCCATGAAGGGGGAGAATGCTTTTCCAAATTATTAATAATTTTGAGAGAATCCCCCTCAAGCCCCACCTTCTTATGACCCTTCAATTGAGCCATCTTCAATCCAGATAGGTTGCAGCTGCTTCCACATAGTGGTTTGTCTGGGTTCCCAAAGGGAGCGCCATTGCGGAGACAAACCTACCATACTAATTTCTTAACACTCCCCCACAACTAACAGGTTCCAAATTTCCTTTAACAACTCCATCAAAGTTAACCTTCTCCCATCCAATAGGAGGAGCTTTCCAAAAAACATCATCTCTATAGGCTTTCCCTTTAGTGAGAGGAAGGGAGATATCACAGGGTAGTTTCCAATTTGCGCTATAGAAATGTCATCAGGACTAAGAATTACCCTCAGCTCATTCTAGAAAGAAATCGTAGAAAAAAAATTCTCTTTAATTGTAACATAGATTTTATAGGCCACAAAGATAGCAAGAAGAGCCACACTTCTAAAAATCCTATTATTAAGCTCAAGCCAAATACCCCAAGCAAATGGAAGAGAAAGAAACCACATAAAAAGTAGAGAAGGATTGGAAGAAGGTCCAACCCATTGAGACCAAACTTCCCCAATCGAAGATGAGAACACCCAACTAATATTCCATAGAGAAAGAACATGGGCCCAAACTTCACTAACAAATCTGCAGCCAATTAAAAGGTGAAAGTAATCCTCAACATCCTCTTCACAAAGAAAGAATCTGTTAGGCATAAAAAAACCTCTCTTGATCAAATTATCAGTAGTTAAGACCTGATTTTATTTTAAAAGAACTAACAAGAAATTTCTTCATTTATACAAAATTACTTTTTGACTGCTCGTTTTGATTTTTTCTTTTTTCTTTTTACTAGTTTTTTTATCACTTTTTTTCTCTTTTGCTTAACAGATAAAACAGAGACTTTATATTCATGATCAAAGAAAAAATATTTCATTTTATTGATAAAGAAATTTTTGTTCCTCGTTTTCGAATCCATTTTGCTCCGTTTTCCCAAATGGTTGAATCCAGTACCGACAGGTATCATTCCCCCGAGAATAACATTTTCCTTCAAGCCCTTCAACCAATCAATATGACCTTGAAGAGCAGATTTAGCTAGAACCCGAGCAGTTTCCTAAAAACTCGCTTCTGACAGAAAACTTTGAGTATTCAGAGATGCGTTTGTCATTCCCAATAAAATGGTTCGGTAATTGATTCTTTTTTCTAGAGCACGATCCATTCTTTGTACTCGTGATAATCCAACGAGTTCTTCGGGTAAAAAAACACTACCTAGTCCATTTTCCAAATTTTTATTTTCCGACTTTTCCACATCTACAACTAAACAACTCGGAATAATTACTATTACTATTACTATAATAATCAACTCGGAATAATTACTATTACTATTACTATTATCCAATTAAATATAGGTAGAGAAAACCTAGGAATAAACTCCATATTAAGCATCAAAGCAAATACTCTATAAATTATTATTCTACATAGTAAAAAGAGTTGCTATTCTCCATAATATTTAATAAAGTAGGTCCATAGAATATCCATTAAATAATATTTAGCTTTCATTTTCTGGTCTAATCGTGTTAGACAGATCATTTGGATAGTGAGTTAAATATGAATTATGCTCTTGATTGATCGTAATACTTATAATAAATCTCTCTAAAATAAAGAGAAAAGAGAGATCTAGATATATTTTGAAAGAGACAGGCCTGGTATCTATTTGAATAGGAATAGGTCTACAAATTCTTCATATGGAAGGAGATCTCCATTACCATTTTGACAAATTAAATTGATCGATACGAGTTGATTTTCTGTTACGATATATTGCCAGAACAATAGTTAATCCAATAGCTGCTTCAACAGCAGCAATAGCTATAACAAAGATCGAGAAGATATCCCCCTTTACTTGCCTACTATCAAAATAATCTGAAAATGTTACTAGGTTTAAATTCGCCGCATTGAGTATTAGTTCAAGACACATAAGTGCTTTAACCATGTTTCGACTTGTTACTAGTCCGTAAATACCGATAGAGAATAAATAAGCACCTAAAATAAGTGCATGTTCGAGCATAATAGAGGAACTCCTCATACCTTAACCTCTTCAGATACAAACAAAAGTTCTAATAAGTTTCTCCTTTTCCATTATCGAAAGAACAAAAGGATTCTTTCATGATCTATGAAGATAAAACAACACATTTATGCTACTAATACGCACGAGAGCTTTCATTTTCAAACTGTTTCTTCTCGACGAGCTATAGTAATAGCTCCTATAAGAGCAACTAGAAGAATTATAGAAATAAGTTCGAATGGAAGAAAAAAATCAGTGGATAAATGAGCCCCAATACGTTGAATATTGTTTGTTAAATCTCGTTCTAACATTTGATCTGATTTTTGAGTCAGAGATATTCCGAACCATGATATGTTCAAGATAATAGTAATTAATGAACAAAAAAGAATCGTACAAACTATTGAAGTGATGCTATCTCCGACGGTCCAGGGAGGGGCATAATTGGGATATTTCGGATTATTAATCAACATCACGGCAAATAGAATCAAAATATTAACAGCTCCTATGTAGATCAGGATTTGTGCAACAGCTACGAAATCCGCGTTCAATAGAATATAGAAAAGGGATATACAAATAAGAACTAGCCCCAATGAAAGAGCGGAATAAATTAGATTAGTAAATAATACTACTCCCATACCTCCTAATATAAGACTTAGCGTTAGAGGAGCCAAAAGAATATCATATATCGATTCAGGTCGATTCATTATGTGCACAATAAGTTTAAATATTATTTCCTCCCATTCATTCAATAAAAAGTGACCCCATTTACCTATATTTCGGATTATTAATCAACATCATGGCAAAAAGAATCAAAATATTAACAACTCCTATGTAGATTAGGATTTGTGCAACAGCTACGAAATCCGCGTTCAATAGAATATAGAAAAGGGATATACAAAGAAGAACTAGCCCCAATGAAAGAGCAGAATAAATTAGATTAGTAAATAATACTACTCCCATACCTCCTAATATAAGACTTAGCGTTAGAGGAGCCAAAAGAATATCATATATCGATTCAGGTCGATTCATTATGTGCACAATAAGTTTAAATATTATTTCCTCCCATTCATTCAATAAAAAGTGACCCCATTTACCTATATGCTATACTGGATTTGTACTTGAAATATTTCATTTGATATGGGCACTGATTCATTAATCTATAGTTTAATAATAGATTCTGATCAATCATACATGTGACATTATTCATGAAATGTCAATAGGATTTATAATTCCTGACTTGTCAAAAAAGTATTTTATTTATCAGATATTCTTTGATCGGAACTCAATCTGAATAATCGTAGAAGCGATTGAATAATCCAATTTGTTCGTAGTTTCTTCAGACATACTAAGTTAATATGTTGAGCTCGGAGTTGTGGTATTCTTGCTTGCCCGAAAATAAAACATTTCAAATGTGTTAGTTCCCCATTTTTTCAGAAACGAAAATAAGGGTTTTTAATGATTTTTAAAAAAAGAGAAAAGATTCCAATTTTCATAAATAAAGATTGGATTCTATTTGGCTTACTATCCAAATAATTCTGCTCATTCCAGGGTCATGGGCAATTCTTAGGATAAGATAATTTGGAGCTATTCATTTTACAAAACGAATTAAGGTAAATAAGAGCTGTTACCAATTATCAGTAATCGTTTACTGGTGCTCCCAAATATGTATAGGTACAAATACAGGTAGTGACAGGATTTGATTCAATCTAACCAATTTTTTATGTAAGTAATATAATTCAAAAAAGTAGGACTACAGGGCAATTTATCTTCCTTCATATTTGCCTGTTTTTCCGTAAAACAGAGCAAATTTAAGAAATTTGAATTATCCTTTTCAGGTCCCCATCCACTTAGATTCATCGAACTTTTGAATAAGAAAAAAACGTTGTCCTTTTTTTTTTAATATATTGATAAGTCTAATATTCCGTTCCTTTCAATTTTGGAAATAAAAATGAAATACCTATAAATACCTATGTCTTGCAAGAATTAGCAAGCAAAAGTTTTTTTTGCACGAAATTTTCTATTCCAAAATTTGACATATATATTATATGTCATTCTAAAATATAGACATATGTTGGGATGTCTCCTAATTCAAAAGGAAGGAACCATATTATGGTCAATACTTTTCAACAAAAATCTTCAGAACATAAATAAATATATGTATTTATTGGGTGAATCACTCGGACGATTCACATCAACAAAATCACTAGGACTTTGTCACCCCTCCCTTTTTTTTTTTTTTAGCTCCAATTACCCTCAGTGATTTATTATGTAAAATAAAGTGAAAGCTTCGACACCTTTCTCAACCAAACAAGAAAATTCATTTTTTTTTCGTTTTATCTATTCTAATGAAGGTCAATTTTTAACTATTAGTTAGTCTTATTTAAATAAGAAATCAATCAGTATAATCCATCAGAGCAATCTTTATGGTACTTTTCTGCTCCTCGAATAAGCAAAGGAAACTCGGATCGTCATTAATATCTAAATATTTGATTGAGACAAAGACTTGATTCATTAATCAAATTGAATTTGCATGTCTAATGTTCTTTTTAGTAGCGATAAAATTGAATTGAGTCAAACCCTGGAACTATACTAATAAGACGGTGGGATCGATCCATTAGGGATCAAATTACTAAATCCGATATGAACAAGAGATATTAGTATGTTATACTAATTAATTTCTATTGAAGAATTCATCAATTCCGCTCAATTCCGTTACTCAGATTGATCCTATTGATGGAATTATTCCATGGATTCAATTCCATTTTTTTTTTAAAAAAAAAAAAAAATGAGATACTCTATGAGATCAAATCTCGAGTTATTGTAAAACGAAGGGAAAATCAATCATGGAAGTAAATACCCTCGCATTTATTGCTATTGCATTGTTCATTTCATTTCCTACTGCTTTTCTACTCATCATTTACATAAAAACGATGAGTCAAAGCAAAATACAGTGATTACTGACGATCTAGATGAATTCTAGGTCATTAGTCAAAAAAAGTAATAGGGGTCAGATAGATATTTTTTTGAAAAGAAGTAGTACGAAGGAAATGAAAAATCTTCCTTTCCTTTTTCTTTTGTACTACTTCTTCTACACAGATCTTAGATAAGTCAATCTAATTTCTCATTTGTCTCATGGGTACTTTTTTATTAATACCTGATAAAAAAGTGAAACTAATCATAATCTCTTACATCTCTGGAAAAAAGGAACTTTATGTAGACAGAACATAGGTATTATTCTGAATAGAACCTATTTTTAATAGTATTTTTTTCTTTTTTATTTATCGTCCTTCCTCCATAACCATTATAACAAAATAACCAAAAAATATTATTAATTCTTATTTTGGTTTATATAAGCAGTCCAAGGGGAGCAATACTTCTACATTTGTCTAAGTCCATCTAATAAATAAAATAAAAAATGGTTTCGTGTGCATCGGTGGTGTAACATTAGAAATTACAGAAATGACTCTGATATCTCTCATATAAGCATGGGGAGATTTGAAATGATTATAGAAATCATTTTTTGGATCTCCCATGAAAATAAATCGATATTAGTTATCGCTCACATCCACAAATATCATTCAAAATAATATGAATTTGAATCAATTTCGATCTTTATCTTACAAACATAATTTTCTATACGTTGATATTTCAAGAATTTCAATAAAATGAGATAGATCGAATTATCTCAAATAATTTGATCCAGAATTACTGGAACATTTTGAACTTATTAAGTTCTCACCAAAGTGGTTGGACCCAAGTCTTCTAGATTTTTCTGACGACGTAGAGGTCGGGTAGCCAATTCAAGTACATCTCTTGCATTGGCAAACCCATGAATCTGGGCAAAAGTAAATTCAACTGACCATTTAGTACTAATTCCTCTTGCCTCTAACGGGTTAGCATGAGCCATTCCCGTGATAGCTAAATCGGGTTGTAATTCGCGTATACGTCGTATTTGATTCGAATTATCTGGTTTCTCCACAATTCGTGGTATTGGTACACGCATCTTTATACATGTATCTTGTAAAAGTGATAATTCAGCAGCTTGATATCGCTTATCCATATATGGAATGCCAATTTCATGAACAATCATTCCACATCTGATTAAGAATCTTGCTAGAGATACTTCTAGCAGATTATCTCCCATGAAAAAGACAGATTTACCACGTACCAAATCAAGATAATCCTTTAAGCTTTCCCATATCCGTTCCTCCCTTTCCTCCAAACCTTGGGGTTCAACACCAAATACAGGACAAATCTTTTCAATCCAAGCACGCGTTCCGTCTGGACCGATAGGAAAAGGAGCTCCAATTAATTGACATTTTTGGCATCTTACCAAAGTTGTCGCTGTCCGACTCAAAAAAGGGTTAATACCACAAACATAAACTCCATCACCCAATGATGGAAGATCAGTATATTTTTGAGCAGGTAACCAACCTGATACCTTGATGGATTGACGTTTTAATTCTAGATTTAGTTGAGAAGCCACATTGGACGGCAAAGATCCAAAAAGAACTAAGGAAGGGTGATTTGCATATTCAACCAATTCCTCTTTTTTTCTAGAATGAAAAGTGAAATTTTTTTGTATAGTTTCTTTTCGTTCACGAACGGAGAATTCCGATTCTGGACAACGATGTGCCATCGCAGCTAACACAGTATCTTCTCCTTGAGTAAAAGCATAATCGAGTCCATTCGCTCTTGCCACTAGAATTGGGATTCCAATTTCCCATTCTAGTTTGGGTGCCATACCTTCCAAATCCATTTTGATTATCTCTGTAGTACAAGTACCTATCCATATGATCACGCTGGGGTCTCTATCTTTTCTTATTCGAATACAAAGCTTTTTTAATCCTTCATAATCATTCAATTGAGCCGAGATATCTCCTTCTTCCAATTCTGCCATTGCATAGCGAGGTTCTGCGAAAATCATTACTCCAAGTGCATTTTGCAGAAAATAACCGCATGTCTTTGTACCCACAACTAAAAAGAAACTATCTTCAATCTTTTGATATAACCAAGATACACAGCTAATTGGACAAAAAGTATGATAATTACCTGTCTCACATTCGACAGTGAGAGGTTCATCAATGTTCACTGACATAAATGATTATAACTATGTTGATTAAATCGTCGTAAATCCAAGTAAATTTTCCTTATTATTTTGATCTTTCCCCTCATCAATAGGATTCAGATAAAGGTCAGAGAGTAAACTGAATAATTCCCGATCTGGAATCTCCTTTGGCACAATACCTTCTGGTTGGGACAATATTTGATCCGCTATGTCTAAATAATATTCACATACATAGTTAAGAGATGGTTCGGATCCAACCATTTCAAATAAGGTTTTCCCCTTGACTCTCGAAACTCGAATATCTTCAATAAGAGGTAACACTTCTATTACGGGCATTGGACAGGCTTCTACATATTTATTGATAAGATCTCTTTTAGATGTACGATTTCCAACCAAACCTGCTAATCGGAGTGGATGTGTACGAGCTTTTTCCCTGATAGAAGCAGTAATACGATTAGCTGCAAATAATGCATCAAATCCATTATCTGTGATAATGACACAGTAATCTGCATAGTTCAACGGAGCAGCAAAACCTCCACAAACCACGTCACCCAATACATCAAATAATATTATATCATATTCGTAAAATGCATTTAATTCTTTTAACAATTTCACAGTCTCTCCTACCACATATCCCCCGCATCCAGCTCCTGCGGGTGGCCCCCCAGCTTCCACACAATCTACCCCTCCATAACCTTTATGAATGACATCTTCGGACCAAATATCCTCATAATGATAATCTTTGGACTGCAAAGTATCTATAATTGTAGGTATCAAAAATCCTGTTGTTCTTTTTTTCTTCTTCTTTTTTTTCATTCGTATTTCCTCTTTACTTTTTCTTGAATAAATTCGCTTCTGTGTAGGTCGTCGGTTCCGCATTTAAACCAAAAAAAATTGGATGGGAGATTAGGACTATTTTTCAGTAGATAGATTGAATAATTCCATTGATATGAATGTTATAGTGAAATAATTGAGGAATTGTTCATTGAACCAAAATCATTTCTTTTTGAAGTTCATCTTTATATACAAAGGGTAATATGGATATTGTACAATTTCCTATTAACACGCTGAATTATTGGTACATGTAGGTGTCAATATGATAAGATCAGGATGTTCTTCCTTATCTTTCCGAAGAATATTATCCACAACTCTTTCTTGAGATCCACGTGCTAGTACGTGGCGATCTACTATGCTAGCAGTTGCAGCAGTAAAATCTCTTTCGCGTTCTAACATAGAATGCATTACATTGAAATAATCATCTCCTAGAGGAGCGTGCATAATGGCATGCACATTTTTGAAAGAACTAGCTACTCGTAGGGTTCCAATATGAGCAGGACCAGCATACATCCAATAGGCTAATTTCATAAATTAGACTTTATCTCCATCTTAATTTCATCTGTATTCCCATCTTACACCACAAAAATATCCCTTTCTCTATTTAGATCTTATTGAAATCATATTTCCGTTCTATAAGTATAGTCTACGAAAGGATGAGAAATCAAAAAGAATTTTTTTCCGATTTTTCGGAAGAATACTGTTCCACCTGGGACGGAAGGATTCGAACCTTCGCAATAACAGGACCAAAACCTGCTGCCTTACCGCTTGGCCACGCCCCATTGGTGTTGTTTTATTTTAATCAATTAATAGAAATTGAAGCAATGTTTTATTGTAATCTGAATTGCATATTATAATTCGATTCGCTATAATTCTAGCGATTTCGAAGAGATCTTTTCATTTTACACCAATAAGTATTCGATTGCATGCTGCATGTATATGAGCCTGCTTAGCTCAGAGGTTAGAGCGTCGCACTTGTAATGCGATGGTCCCCGGTTCGATCCCGATAGCTGGCTCGTTTTTATTCGTTTCATTTCTTCCATTATCAACCATAGATTGTTAAAATATATGAAATAGGGAAAAGACTCTTCCTTTTCTGATCGTCAGTCCGCCGGGTCTGTCGTGGCATGATCCGTTTCAACTAGAAACAAAATGAATAATTGAAACATTTCTTTTTTATCTCGACGATCTAAACAAAATTGAAAATAATTTGTTTCTCTATCTCTATAGAAAATAATTCCAATATTCGTACTATTTATATTATTCCTCTTTCCAACATTATTTGTTCATTTCTTGAAATAAGGAGTTTTTTATGTCCCGTTATCGCGGACCTCGTTTAAAAATAATAAATCATCTCAAAACTTTACCAGGACTAAGTAAGAAAACACCCAACAGAAGTGAACAGCCTAGTAAAAAAAAACATTCTAAACCTCCTAAACCTTCTAAATATCCTGTCCGTCTAAAAGAAAAACAAAGATTACGTTTTCATTACGGACTTACAGAGCGCCAATTACTTCAATATGTTCATATTGCTAGAAGAGCCAAGGGATCAACGGGTCAGGTTCTATTGCAATTACTTGAAATGCGTTTGGATAATATCCTTTTTCGATTGGGTATGGCGCTTAGCATTCCTGAAGCCAGACAATTAGTCAACCATAGGCATATCCTGGTGAATAATCGTATAGTAGATATACCAAGTTATCGTTGCAAACCCCAAGATTTTATCTCTATAAAAGATAAACAAAGATTGAGAAATATAATTAATATTAATATAGATAATTTCCAGAAGGATAAAATGAGGGTGCCACCCCATTTAAATCTTATTAAAAAAAAATCACAATATAGCGGATTAGTTAAAAAAATAATAGATAATAGCCGGATCGGTTTGAAGATTAATGAATTATTGGTCGTAGAATACTATTCCCGTTGAGTTTAAATGGAGAATGAAACTAAAGGATTTCTCCACATCTATCCCTCTGTATGTTACATAAAAATGTTATTGTCAATAACACATTGATTGACAATTTCTTTTTTTTTTTTCAACTATTATTTTCCTTTGCCATACCGATATTCATTTTACTCATTTTATTTTCTCTATTCCGAAATAGAAGGAGATTGCGGGAGGATGAAATCATCCTATTGGGTTTAGATGCATGAGAAAACGATGCAAAAAAGAATAAGACGAATATACGGAAAGAGAGGGATTCGAACCCTCGGTAAACAGAAGCCTACATAGCAGTTCCAATGCTACGCCTTGAACCGCTCAGCCATCTTTCCTACGCGATCTCTTCATTTGAATCGAAAAAATGAAAAGACTTACTTCCTTTTGCATAAGTAAAGTATTTTGGAAATTTGGCATAAAGACAAAAGAGTATTTTACCACACTTCTTCTTTTCTTCTTATTTCAAGAGATTTTTCCTTTTATCAATCTGATCCGATCATTTTATTTTATCTTATTCGGGTTTATATTGCCGATCCAATTGTGAAATTGAGCCGGATCTACTGATCCATAATGATCATATATATATATATATTATGAATAATTCTTCGGTAAGAATTAATGGTACATAATTAATTCATAATGACTCTATTTTTATATACTCAATATATTATATGTGTTATAATGGGTATGCACGCACAATCATTTCATTCTCATTATGCATGCAATGATCCTTTCACTTACGCGTTTCCTGTTTACCTCCTTTTATCCATGTGGGGGGGAAAAAGACGTCTATATTCGGCCACAAAATTTCTTTTGTATACTGCCGGTGGTTCCATTTTTCTCTTAATGGGAGCTTTAAGTATGGGTCTCTATGGATCTCATGGGCCAACATTCGATTTCGAATTATTAGCTAGAAAAGATTATCCCATCACACTTGAAATACTATTATATTTAGGGTTTTTGATCGCTTATGCAATAAAATTGCCAATCTTTCCTTTACATACCTGGTTACCAGATACTCACGGGGAAGCACATTATAGTACATGTATGCTTTTGGCCGGAGTTCTATTGAAAATGGGAGGATATGGGTTGATTCGGATCAATATGGAATTGCTACCTCATGCTCATTCTTTGTTTTCGCCGTGGTTGATAATAATAGGAGCACTACAAATTATCTATGCAGCTCTCACTTCTATGGGTCAACGCAATTTGAAAAGAAGGATAGCCTATTCATCAATATCTCATATGGGCTTTGTAATTATAGGAATTGGTTCCACGGCATCTATAGGGCTCAATGGAGCCATTTTGCAAATGATTTCTCATGGATTAATCGGTGCTGCACTTTTTTTCTTGGTAGGAACAAGTTATGATAGGATACGTACTCTTTTCCTTGATGAAATGGGAGGAATCGCTATACCAATGCCTAAAATCTTTACTATGTTCAGTAGCTTTTCAATGGCTTCTCTTGCATTGCCAGGAATGAGTGGTTTTGTAGCAGAATTTATGATATTTTTGGGAATAATTACTAATAATAAATATTCTTTGACCTTTCGGATCATTATTACTGCAATAGCGGCAATTGGAATGATATTAACTCCCATTTATTTGTTATCTATGTTACGTCGAATGTTCTATGGATATAAAGTTTCGAATGCCCCGAAACCTTATTTTAAGGATTCGGGACCACGCGAACTTTTTATTTTGATCTGTCTCTTTTTACCGATCATAGGTATTGGTCTTTACCCCGATCTAGTTCTATTTTTACATAATGCTAAGGTAGAAGCTACTTTATCTCAATCTTTCTATTAATCGTAATCATTTTTTTTGAGCTTTCAGATGAATTGGAAACTATCTAATAGGCCTAGTTATACCCTTTTTTTACGAGATATAAAAAAAATGAAATAGAGAAAATTGCTCTCTAGTTCGAGTTATTTCAAGTAATAACTTGGGCGAACTCCCTATTAATTCAATACCATAGAATCACTGATGATTATTCTAAACAATTCATCATATATAGAGTAGAATAAGGTCTATTAATCCTTTTTAATACTTATAAAAGTATACATGCCAGGAACCAGATTTGAACTGGTGACACAAGGATTTTCAGTCCTCTGCTCTACCAACTGAGCTATCCCGGCTGTTCCCCTATGCATCATACTAGCACAGTAACCAAACTCTTGTCAACTAAAAACAAAAAGCTAAAAGTCAGCATTTGAAAGAGTAGAAACAACGATGCAAATAAAAACATACATATATGTTATATACAGTTATACAACATACACATATACAAAGATGTATATATACAGAAGCAGACACAAATTGATCATACAATTCAAACTTCTTATGTGATAAATTTTTCTTATATTCTTATTAACACATCTAACAAATAATAAAAAAAAGAAAATAAAACAGACCTCTTTGATAAAGAGGCCTGGGGATAGAGGGACTCGAACCCTCACGATCTATAAAACCAACGGATTTTCCTCCTACTCCAATTTTCATTGTTGTTGACATTGACATGTAGAATTGGACTCTATCTTTATCCTCGTCCAATTATTACTTCCAAAAATGGAAGTAAACACAACTCTCTTTCTAGAGAAGCTCTTAATTGGAAAGCTTAATGAATCCTTCAATTTCAATTTGAAGCTAGGCATATTCTTTTTCAAATAAAACCTAGAACAATTCAAGCTTTAATCATTTTTTTTTTTTGTTTATTGGTGATATATAACGCAAGCGTTAAATAAAATACAAAAGACATTCTGTAAATAATGTATTGTATCCAATTCAAATTATGTTGATTCGTTAGAATAGCTTCCGTTGAGTCTCTGCACCTATCCCTTTCTCGGAAAGGAAACTATTGTCTCTAGAAATCGGATTTGGAGTTTATGTTACGAAGCAGGGCCCTGAAGTAATCACTAGAGAAATACCTCATTTAGATGCTTACTTACTCCGTCATCTGGACGAAAATGGCCTTGTAATGATAGGATCTTGGGTAGAAACAGGTGATGTATTATTAGGTAAATTAATACTGGAAGTAGAAGAAGACTCACTATTAAATACTCCAGAAGGAAAATTCTTACAAGAATTATTTGATATTAAGGCACCTACTGGAAAAGAAAATTGTTTTAGAGTCCCTAAAGGTGTAAAAGGCCGAGTTCTCGATGTGAGATGCTTCCAGGAGTTCGAGGAAGAAGATTATCTCGGCGATAGTGTAGAAAAAGTTCATGTATATATTTCACAAAAACATAAAATACAAGTGGGTGATAAAGTAGCTGGAAGGCATGGTAATAAAGGTATTATTTCAAAAATTTTGCCCAGACAAGATATGCCTTATTTATAGAATGGAACACCAGTAGATATGGTATTAAATCCATTAGGGGTACCTTCACGAATGAATGTAGGACAGATCTTTGAATGTTTGCTTGGTTTAGCAGGAAAACTAATGAACAAACATTATAGAGTAGCACCTTTTGACGAAAGATACGAACGAGAAGCTTCTAGAAAACTAGTGTTTTCTGAACTTTATAAAGCTAGCGAGCAAACAGCTAATCCATGGGTATTTGAACCTGATCATCCTGGAAAACATAGATTAATTGATGGAAGAACAGGAAAGATTTTTGAACAACCTGTTACAATAGGAATAGCTTATATTTCAAAATTGTGCATCAAGTTGATGAGAAAATTCATGCATGTTCCAGTGGACCTTATACATTGGTTACACAACAACCTTTAATATCTCGAGAATAGCAATTCCCTATTAAAATAAGCATCTAAATAATATGGACTTATACTGCTAGTACACTAAATATAGGTAAGTAAGTCCAATTATTAATATATTAGTATTGCTAGTACATATAGTAAGTCCATAATATATTATAGTGTACACTATAATATGGACCTATATAATATGGACTATAATAAATATATTAGTACTAATATATGCTAGTACACTATAGTAAGTCCATAATATAATCCACTATAATCTATATATAGGTCCATATTATAGTGTACACTATAATATATTACTACTGCTATTCTCCATATTATAGTACACTAACCTATAAAATAATATATTAGTACACTATAGTAAGTAAGTCCAAACCCATATGAATAATTACGATTAGTCTAATAATTACTATAAAATATGAACATTATAATATTATATTAGGTTTATATTTTTCATGAACTATAATTACAAAGCCAATATGAGATATTGATGAATAGGCTATCCTTCTTTTCAAATTGCGTTGACCCATAGAAGTGAGAGCTGCATAGATAATTTGTAGTGCTCCTATTATTATCAACCATGGCGAAAACAAAGAATGAGCATGAGGTAGCAATTCCATATTGATCCGAATCAACCCATATCCTCCCATTTTCAATAGAACTCTGGCCAAAAGCATACATGTACTATAATGTGCTTCCCCATGAGTATCTGGTAACCAGGTATGTAAAGGAAAGATTGGCAATTTTATTGCATAAGCGATCAAAAACCCTAAATATAATAGTATTTCAAGTGTGATGGGATAATCTTTTTTAGCTAATAATTCGAAATCGAATGTTGGCCCATGAGATCCATAGAGACCCATACTTAAAGCTCCCATTAAGAGAAAAATGGAACCATCGGCAGTATACAAAAGAAATTTTGTGGCCGAATATAGACGTCTTTTTCCCCCCCACATGGATAAAAGGAGGTAAACAGGAATTAGTTCCAACTCCCACATGAGAAAGAAAAGTAGAATATCTCGAGAAGCAAATAATCCCAATTGGCCACTGTACATTGCCAACATCAAGAAATGCAATAATCGCGGATTTCGAGTAACTGGCCAAGCAGCTAAAGTAGCTAAAGTAGTTACAAATCCCGTTAATAAAATAAGTCCGATGGAAAATCCATCAATTCCCAGTTTCCAATGAAAATGGATAAGATTTATCCAGTTATAATCCTCTTCCAATTGGATTAATGAATTATCAAAATGATAATGATAACGGAATATATAGGTCATTAAAAGTAGATCTAATAAGCAAATACCTAGAGTATACCATCGAACCATTTTATTTCCTTTATGGGGAAATAATGGGATTAATAACCCCGCAGATATGGGCAAAATAACAATTATTGTTAACCAAGGTAAATTACTCATAATGAAGAGAAAAGAGACTTTCGATATCAAAACCCATGCTTTCAATTTTGGGTCGAGTATGGGTTTTGATCAGTGAAAGAAGAAAAGGAGAATGAAAAATATGTATGGGATGGATCTAACTATTTTTCCTTTTTTATGGATCAGTAAGCTAGACCCATACTGCGAGTTGTTTCATGCCATAAATAAACACGTACACTTAAGAAATCCTTTGGACAAGCCGATTCACACCTCTTACAACCTACGCAGTCTTCTGTTCTTGGAGCAGAAGCAATTTGCTTAGCTTTACATGCTTCCCAAGGTATCATTTCTAATACATCTGTGGGACACGCTCGTACACACTGGGTACAACCAATACATGTATCATAAATTTTGACTGAATGTGCCATTGGATCTAAGAACTCCATTAGTTATCATATAAAAAGTTTTAAATTGAATAAGATTTTTTAATATATGGCCAATGATGATATATTATGATAACAAAGACTATTTTCTTTGGATCGTTAATGAAAAGGATCTTTTCAATATGGGTAAATCCCGTCCGGAGATACAATTTAATTAAAGATTCATTAATATTTATCAATTCAAAGTTCTTTTAAATCATAAAAGTGATCTGTAACATATGGGTCCAGAGATATGGATAAATCAATCTGGATATGACAGATAATGATTATATTGAGATTGATTTATCCATATCTCTGGGCGGAAAAGGCGTTTTACGTCTCGTAACGGTCCATTGAGCACCTATCAGATATGTCATAATAAATTTGAACACCTGCCTCAAAGCGACTTCCGTATCATAGTCGCTCCAGTTCTGAACTGGGAAATAAAGAGAGGAACGAGTTGAGAATATATATATATTTTTTTTCTTTTTTTCAAAATTTCGGCGGGTTTTTTCTCATGTCTCGTCTGGAAAGAGGAGAACTCAATGATCATTCGTTCACCGGAACCAGAAGTAAAGATCGTAGTGGAGAGGGATCCTATTAAAACCTCTTTTGAAAAATGGGCTAAACCCGGTCATTTCTCAAAGACACTAGCTAAGGGACCTAATACTACCACCTGGATCTGGAACCTACATGCTGATGCTCACGATTTTGATAGCCATACCAATGATTTGGAAGAGATCTCCCGCAAAGTATTTAGTGCTCATTTTGGTCAATTAGCTATCATATTTATTTGGCTAAGTGGGATGTACTTTCACGGCGCTCGTTTCTCTAATTATGAAGCATGGCTAGGCGATCCTACTCACATTAAACCCAGTGCTCAGGTAGTTTGGCCAATAGTAGGTCAAGAAATTTTGAATGGAGATGTAGGTGGAGGTTTTCGAGGAATACAAATCACCTCTGGGTTCTTCCAGATTTGGCGAGCATCCGGAATAACTAGTGAATTACAACTTTACTGCACTGCAATTGGTGCATTGATATTTGCAGCGTTAATGCTTTTTGCTGGTTGGTTCCATTATCACAAAGCTGCTCCAAAATTGGCTTGGTTCCAAGATGTAGAATCCATGTTAAACCACCATTTAGCATTAACGCTAAAATTGGCTTGGTTCCAAGATGGAATTGATCGTGATTTTGAACCTGTTCTTTCCATGACCCCTCTTAATTAAACCAGAGATAAAACTAGAGAAATATCCAATTTATTTTTATTGGAAGGCGGGATAGCGATATCCTTTGCCATTATTCTTCCAACTGAATGCTTGTTTCTCGGCTATATTATATATAGCCGAGAGCCGAGCATTCAGTTGGTACTGAACTAAGTTCTAGGATTTTTCTTTTTCGTAAGTTAGTTTTAGTTGTTCTACGAACAAAAGGAGAGAGAGGGATTCGAACCCTCGATAGTTTTTGAACTATACCGGTTTTCAAGACCGGAGCCATCAACCACTCGGCCATCTCTCCCGAACTAGCATAACTCATTTTATGCTCGATGGATAATATCTGTCTATAGGGCTAATAGCCCTATATATATATAATATTCATATATTATGATGATAAAAAGATATAAATTCCCCGATTCTTTTATACTAAAAGAAGAATCTGATAATTTCGATGAATTTATGATCAAATAAAAATCCGTAGTGCATTTTATTCAAATTTGACCGGATAGGGATCGAATGGTATAGCCTTTTGAATCTGTTGGAAACTTTTAAGATTACAACCATGACTATTGCGTTCCAATCGTCTGTGTTTGCATTAATTGCAATTTCAATTCTACTAGTGATTGGTGTACCTGTCGCACTTGCCTCTCCTAATGGTTGGTCAAGTAACAAAAATGTACTATTTTCAGGCGTATCATTATGGATTGGATCAGTCTTTTTAGTAGGTATTCTAAATTCTTTCATATCTTAAGATATGTTTTAAGATCTTTTGGGTTTAAAATCTCCCCCCCCTCTTTCTAGGGGGCATTCTAAATTCACAAGGGAATTTATGATAAATTTTCAAAAACCAGGTAATGAAAGTGCTCAAGGGAGGGGCTCTTTCATTATTAGTATGATCAATTATCAATCATACTAATAAAATTTTCAATTTACCTACATAGAATGGTAATATATGGATATATATTATACCCATATAATAAGTTAAATGCGGGTATTGTTAAATGGTATAATTTCTCCTTGCCAAGGAGAAGATGCAGGTTCCATTCCCGCTACCCGCCCATCTATAGGATAGAATAGAACTATGCACTAGTTATTGGTTTAGTCGCATTTTTCTATTGATACATACGGCCAAAATAAATGGGATGAGTCATCCTTTTTGGATATAAAAACTTATTGTGTCTTTGCGGAGACGGGATTTGAACCCGTGACTTCAAGGTTATGAGCCTTGCGAGCTACCAAACTGCTCTACTCTGCGCTATCCCTTCATATTACCTTTGTTATAATACCCCAAAAGGGGTACATCGAGCAATCCCTTGGGTATGCTATTCTCCCTCCCTATATAGGGAGGGAGAATAGCATAACAATAACTATAAAGAATCCTTTTTTTACCCTACCAACTCGATTTTGTTACCCCAGCCAACAAACATACGTCAATACCTTAAACTAGCAGTATAAGTCCATATTAACTAGCAGTCCATATTATTATACTAAACTAGCAGTATAAGTCCATATTAATATATTCTACATAGTAAAA
Source organism: Sequoiadendron giganteum (assembly GCA_007115665.2). Classification (NCBI taxonomy): domain Eukaryota; kingdom Viridiplantae; phylum Streptophyta; class Pinopsida; order Cupressales; family Cupressaceae; genus Sequoiadendron; species Sequoiadendron giganteum. Next base: position 193,986,679 of record CM021109.1, read on the forward strand.
AGATAATAATTGGACTTACTATCGTTATTACACTACATAGTAAAAAGAGTTGCTATTCTCCATAATATATTAGTACTGCTAGTACACTATAGTAAGTCCATAATATATTATGGACTTAGTTGCTATTCTCCATAATATATTAGTACACTATAGTAAGTCCATTAAATATAGGTAGAGAAAACCTAGGAATAAACTGAATATTAATAGAACATTTGAAGAACAGAAACTTTAATGCAACTCCTCCAATTAGAATTATTGAAAATTGAAATAAATAATGTATTTTCACCTTGTTGTTCTTCTAAAACATATTTTATAATATAAACCCGAACTCTTGCCACAATACAAATTAATAATAATTTCAATTTTTACATACGTATATACTCACGAATTTTGAGTGAATGAAAAGCCACTATGTCATTTTAACAGATTCAATTATTTCTTATCTTAGGAATTCAAATTGGTTTAATCTTCGATTAAGTTCTAACTACTATTCATCTACAATAGCAGACTAATAGTCAGTACCTAGACTGAAAAAGAGTTCCTTCTTGCTCATCTTACAAATATTTGATTAGTATTAGTATTGATCGGTTTCAATCTGGTATTTGCAGAAAAAAGATGAAAAAAGGTCATCAATAAATATGAAATCGATAGGATTCCATCCCATATTCTATCGTTCTTCTTTATTCATGATCTGTTGTTTTTATTTTATTCTCTTCAGGATCTAGTGGATTGGAAACTAAGAATGTGGAAAATATTGAGAATAATGATTTAATCTTTCTATGGAATTTATATACAAATATGCTTGGATCGTACCTTTCCTTCCGCTTTCAGCTTCTGTACCAATTGCATTAGGATCCTTATTTTTTCCAGGAGCAACTAAGAGTGTTCGCCGTACATGGGCTCTTATTAGCATTTTTCTGTTAAGCGTAGCTATGTTTCTTTCTTTCAATTTGTTCTTGCAACAGATTACCGGCGGTCCCGTCTATCGCTATTTCTGGTCCTGGGTTATCAATAATAAGTTTTCATTAGAGTTAGGCTATTTGATTGATCCACTTACTTCCATTATGTTAGTTTTAGTTACAACAGTTGGAACCATGGTTATGATCTACAGCGATAATTATATGTCTCATGATAAAACATATGTGAGGTTTTTTGCTTACCTTAATTTTTTCAATGCTTCTATGCTGGGACTAGTTATTAGCCCTAATTTATTACAAATATATCTTTTTTGGGAATTAGTAGGAATGTGTTCCTATTTATTGATAGGTTTCTGGTTTACGCGACCCAGTGCGGCTAATGCTTGTCAAAAAGCATTTATAACTAACCGTGCGGGGGATTTTGGACTCTTATTAGGAATCCTAGGTTTTTATTGGGTAACAGGTAGTTTCAAATTTCAATATTTGTCTAAAAAATTAAACAATTTGATTGCTGTTGATGGGGTTGGTTCATTTTTTGTTACTTCGTGTGCTTTTCTCTTATTTTTAGGTCCAATAGCCAAATCTGCACAATTCCCACTTCATGTATGGTTACCTGATGCTATGGAGGGGCCTACTCCTATTTCAGCTCTTATACATGCTGCTACTATGGTAGCAGCAGGAATTTTTCTTGTAGCTCGATTGTTTCCTCTTTTTAAAGCTCTACCTTTAATAATGTATCTTATCTCTTGGATAGGTGGAATAACAGCCCTATTGGGAGCTACTATGGCTCTCGCTCAAAAAGATCTTAAAAGAGGCTTGGCTTATTCTACTATGTCTCAATTAGGTTACATGATGTTAGCTCTAGGGATAGATTCCTATCGAATCGCTCTGTTCCATTTGATTACACATGCTTATTCCAAGGCATTATTGTTCCTAGGATCCGGATCAGTGATCCATTCCATGGAACCCATTGTTGGATATTGCCCCAGTAAAAGTCAGAATATGGCTCTTATGGGTGGTTTGAGGAAATATATGCCAATTACAGGAATGACTTTTCTTTTAGGGACACTTTCTCTTTCTGGTATTAATTTATTCGTAAGTTAAGTTAAATGATTTAGTTACATATAAGCTTTTATTATCTTAAAGAATAAATCAGGGAACGATATTTCAAAAGGATTATGTGATATGCATTAATGCTGATAAAGAGCGCAATTTATATACATTCTAATTTTCTATGGATAGAATGAAAATAGAAATTATCAAAATGAATAGTAATATATTAATATGGATATTAATATACAAAATAAAGAGAAAAATATATAGGAAGATATACGTCCCCCTCCTAAGCATCTCATTCCCTCCCCTACAAAAAGACCTAAAAAACCTACTCCATTTGGGATTCCATCAATTGCCCATTGATCAAATGAATGACTTGTTTCAGCTAATCCTCGTATACCTTTAATCAAGATTATAACTTAACTTTTCTTTAATCCCAATATCTTGATTATAATATGCTATTGTTTTCTATATTTAAACCAATTTGAATTCCTAAGATAAGAAATAATTGAATCTGTTAAAATGACATAGTGGCTTTTCATTCACTCAAAATTCGTGAGTATATACGTATGTAAAAATTGAAATTATTATTAATTTGTATTGTGGCAAGAGTTCGGGTTTATATTATAAAATATGTTTTAGAAGAACAACAAGGTGAAAATACATTATTTATTTCAATTTTCAATAATTCTAATTGGAGGAGTTGCATTAAAGTTTCTGTTCTTCAAATGTCCTTCACATCGAACTAATAAATAAATTAAAACCATATTATGGCGGTTCCAAAAAAGCGTACCTCTAAATCGAAAACAAAAAATCGTAAGAATGTTTGGAAGAAAAAAGCATATCGGGCTGCAGCAAAAGCACTTTCTTATGTTAAGAGTGAGTATATTTATTCTGAGCTTGAGCTTTACGGTGATGGTGATTGGAAGATATTTCCTGTCAATTCACCGGAAAGAAAACCCGAGGGTTTTCCTTCCTCCATAGCAGAGGAGGAGAAGTACATAGCAGAGGAGAAGTATATGCCAGATATGACATAGCCCTCCATAGACGAATTTTGGCCCCCCGTAGATCCCTCCGTAGATCCCCCCGATGCGTAACATCAGCAAATAGAGTACACCTCTCTAAGACCCTAGAGAGGAGCAATCCGAATCTTTTTATCTCTTGGAGGTAGAAATACTTGGAAGGATGGTCAGGCAGAAGGGACGCGGTTCTATAATTAGTTCCACTACAGCCCTTCTCTCTGACCTCTTTTAAAGATGGGGAATTTGTAAATCATTCCGTCATCCCTTTTTTTTCTTTCCCAATGGAAAAGGATCAAAGTGCATCATTCTTTTGAATAATCCCGGAGAAACTCCGACATTAAATCTTGCTGGTAACTTTATTTTATGAAAGTTGCATTTTATTTATCTATGCCGAAGAGAAAGTCGATCGAAACGTAGGAATATATAGACCATGAACAAAAAGAAATGGATCTCATTCTTTTTTCTTACTCTAAATTAAATAAATAATATTGAACTTCGGAATATTTTTTTTATGATCAAAAATTTGTCCGTTCGCCCCTCTTTGATTCCTAGAGAACAAAAAGGATCTGTGGAATCTCAAGTATGTTATTTAACCAGTCGAATTAAAAGACTTACTGAACATTTGGACCTGCACGGAAGAGACTACTCGTCCCAAAGAGGTTTGTGGAAAATTGTGGGTAAACGTAAACGACTTCTGATTTATCTGTTCAAGAAAGATAGACTTCGTTATAAAAATTTAATCGGTCAATTAAATATTCGTGGGCCGCGTTAATTTCGAACGAAATTGTCAGATCCAATTGTGGTTTTTTAAATTCCGGATCCTAATGAGTCATTCTTTCTTTTGTTCTCATTGATTTTTGAAAAAACCGGGGAAGAGTTATGATTATGGTTGCTACGGAGAAGGACCTTATGATGGTAAGTATGGGTCCTCATCATCCATCAATGCATGGTGTTCTTCGACTTATTGTTACTCTAGATGGTGAAGATGTTATTGACTGTGAACCTATATTAGGTTATTTACATAGAGGGATGGAAAAAATTGCTGAGAACCGAACAATTGTTCAATATCTCCCCTATGTAACACAATGGGACTATTTAGCTACTATGTTCACAGAGGCGATAACGGTTAATGCGCCAAAAAAATTGGAAAATATTCAAATACCTAAAAGGGCTAGCTATATCAGAGTGATTATGCTAGAATTAAGTCGTATAGCTTCTCATTTGTTATGGCTTGGACCTTTCATGGCTGATATTGGTGCATAGACTCCTTTCTTTTATATTTTAAGAGAGAGGGAAATGATATATGATTTATTTGAAGCTGCCACGGGCATGCGAATGATGCATAATTATTTCCGTATTGGAGGAGTAGCTGTAGATTTACCCTACGGTTGGATAGATAAATGCTTAGATTTTTGCTATTATTTCTTTCCAAAAGTGACAGAATATGAAAGGCTTATTACACACAATCCTATCTTTTTGAAATGAGTGGAGGGAGTAGGCATTATTAGTAGAGAAGAAGCAATAATAACATATAGGTACAATAAGCATCTAAATTAATATAACATCATTATACTATGCCCAGATCTAATATTATCCAATTAAATATAGGTAGAGAAAACCTAGGAATAAACTCCATATTAAGCATCAGAGCAAATATTCTATAAATTATTAATATGGACTTATCCTCATTAATTAAATATACTGCTATGGGATAAGCTATACTAATATACACTAGTCCCTATTAATAAAGTGGTTTTCATGAGGCTGCTCAGGATTATTTCGATGGCCTATGATAAAATGTATCAATAGAATATATTCTTCGTTCTGAGCGGCTATGCCCGCCAATCGGCAATATAAACTGAGAAAGTCTAGGGAAAAATAGTTCTTTTTTTAGTTAGTTAATTACTTCACTATGCTGCTGGCTCAATTTTTGATTTTTGACTGAATTGCTAGTATCAGTCATCTTGTTTATTTGGATCAAGAGAAAAGTGATAACTCAATAAGAAAAAGATTGTACTACGATAGAAGATGGTTCCACTTGTTTAAACTCGACAATCAACATGAAGGCAATTTAATTCCATTATGTCGATCCAAATAAAATAAGTCTATCCAGAATATAAAAAACTCTTTACCTACTAGGTATAATAGTTTAGTTACAAATTTTCTTGAAATAAAAGGTCAATCTGAAATGCCATGTCATATCTGGCATATACTTCTCCTCTGATTCCATTCTTTTTTCTTTTTTTTGACGAGGTTTTGAAAGAGTATGAAAGCAAGATAGAATTTCCGGAGAATAATGATAGAGTTTCATGGAGTTTCTCGATTCTTTGGGAAGTTCTTACAATTTTCCTTCTAGATGAGGATAGGAAAGGGATATAACTCAGTGGTAGAGTGTCACCTTGACGTGGTGAAAGTCATCAGTTCAAAACTGATTATCCCTAAACCTAATGTGAGTTCTTCTCTTTTTATTTCTGTTCGCTCGTTTTTATATCGTGAAAAAAAGAGGCTAGGGGGTATAAAAGAGGCTAGGGGGTATAAAAGAGGCTAGGGGGTTTACATTTATAATAATATTAGTTGAAATGTCATTTCATACCCACCATAAAAGATAAAGTCTAACGTGTCATTAGAAGGTTGATACGTATCAACCTTTCAATGAACATTCTATCCTATAATGGAGGACAAAAACTCATAATTTCTCACATTGTTAGATAATATTAGAATATATACATGTATATTTAACAATAATAACGGGTATATGGTTTGAACTAAACAATACAAATGACCAAAAGTTTTTTCAATGTCTTTCTTTGCTATTACTGTATGATCTTATAACGTTAGTAGTTTCTAATAAGCAAAGTTGTTCTTACTTAAAAAGAAAAAGCTTATAAAAGAATAAAGAATGGCTCAATAACAATGACAATTTTGTCTTCTGTCATAAAAATATTTTTCTCCTGAATAACAATAACAACAATCTTTTCTCAAATATCTAAATACAATAAACAATAAAATAACAAAAGTAGTCTATATAGATAGATTTACATAGATGGCAAAGTAGTATTTATAGATTCTATAGATGACAAAGTAGTATTTATAGATTCTATAGATGACAAAGTAGTATTTATAGATTCTATAGATGACAAAGTAGTATATATAGATTATATACATGAATTAATAGAATCTATATTATATATATCTATTAAATAGAGCACTTAATATTATATAGATGATAGATAATGGATAGATCAAGAATACGGAAACAAAAACAGCAATCGGAGCAGAGAACGCAATTGCATTATAAGGTCGTAATGGTACAGATCGAGCAAGTTCAAATTGGCGTAACATGAAGCCTATTAGACCAAAAGAACCATGAAGAGCAACGAAAGTCCATAGACCACCTAATTGACACCAACGAGTAAAATCTCCTTGTGCTTCAGGACCCCATAATAGCAGCAAAGAATGTGCTAAACTATTAGCAGGCGTAGAAACTGCAGCAGTTAAAAAATTACAACCTTCCAAATAGGAGCTAACCAATCCGTGAGTATACCACGAAGTCACAAAAGTTGTACCCATGAACCATCCACCTAGCGCAAAATAAGCACAAGGAAAAAGCAATAGACCGGACCAACCCACAAAGACAAAATGGTCTCTGCGTAGCCAGTCATCCATAATATCAAATAAAGTTTGTTCCTCTTTGGAAGAATTTCCAAGGGCTATAGTCATAGTGATCCTCCTATTTAACTATTCCAACCTTTTCCGAGCACCCTATCTGATAGAATCAAAGGGTATACGCTGATTTGTATATTTATGGACAATTTTTCATCCGTCATCCCTTTCAACAAATCGGGTTCCGAAGATTCCTTATTGGCACAGATTTTATTCTGTTAAACTCAACTAATACAATATAAGTAAATGTATGATAACCCTAAGTTGTTTCTATTCCATTTTTTTTTTTTTTTCTTATCCTAAAATTATCTTCTGAATGTAATAAATAGAAACAGAACAATTGCTGGAAAAGCAAGTTAGCTTTTCTTCCTCCCTGCTCTTCACTAGAGACTGTTCACAAAATCTATTCTATTGAATATTATTACGTCTTGAACCTTACTCATAGTAATATTTCTAACTATTTTATGAATCTCTATGCTTTTTTACTACTACATTATTGATTTCTACGAATAAATAGGAACAACAAGAAGGAGATATTTCTATAGCTCATAGAGCTAGAGGAAAGAACTCTATTCGTTCCTTTCCATTTATTCAATTCATAAGTAAAAAAGCGATACTATTTGAGTCTAATGAAAAATGAACAGTTCCTTTGTTTTCCATTTACCTTTTCTTATCTTTTTTTTATATCTGAATTCCTATCTATTTTCCACCGGTAGAACGACCAAAGTAAAATGTCTAGTACATTAATATAAGAATGTTTGGTACATCATAATCGAATTAGATATTAAAGATAAAAGGAAAATAATTCCATCTAGAATTCAGACTTACATATCCATTTTTTCGGAAAGAAAAAATTAACAAGCAAATATTCAATTATTTGAATCATTTCAAGTGATTGAATTGAAAGGTTCACTTTCAAAATCTACCTCAATTTTCAATATTAGAATAACTGATATATTAATCAGTTAATGGGTTAGGTTCACTTACTTCTCATTTTTATTTACTGTATTTTAATACAAAATAATTAAGAGAAAAAAGTAAGAATATTCTAGTAATTGAAATTTCAATTAGGTATTAATAATTGAAATTATTATTCTTCAATGAAAATGACGAAAGTGAAGTATATTATGCCTAATCTTATACTATTCCTCGTCTTATTAGTAGCAAGATAAAGAAAAAAAAGCTCTATTTAATAGAATTCTATCTTAGTTGTCCTCAATCATATTACATGTTCTATTTCGTTATAACAAAAAACTCATGATGACAGGTATTTTTATTGTTTATTGCAGGTTTTTTGCCTTAATCAACTATTCAAAATGAACACTGGACTTTGTAGAAATCATTGCAAGAGCCCTTTATCGGGCTTGAACCGATGACTTACGCCTTACCATGGCGTTACTCTACCCCTGAGTTAAACTCACATACATAGTATTGCTAACCGTTTCTCATACTCTCATTTCATAACTTATAATATGCAACTAAATCATTTAACTTAACTTAATTCTATGTTAGTTTATTTGTAGTTCTTTCTTCCCTCTTTACTTCAGGTGAACAACCTTCAATATAGAATACCTATTCACTTGATAGATGATCCCTATAGAAAGATCAGATTCAAAAATATGAATATTGGAATAACTATATAATCTTTCTAATTACTTCGTTCCCTATTTCTACTGATTGGGATCCTAGAGGAAATCAAATTCCACCGAGCTCAAACAAAATAACGGTGACTCAAGTAAACCAAAGTCACTGTTTTCTAGCTATTTTACTCCAACTTTTGCTGTTCTAGCAGTCGAACATTTAGTTACGATGAAAAAGAATCTTTTGATATCCATGGATCTTTGATTGATTCGATTAGATAGATCGGTCTAATCCTTGAAAACATTCTACATTCTGTTTCGCTATCTTGGATGGAATGGAAAATATGGTCCTTTTATCATTCCAGATCCAAATTACGAGAATGTGTACAATTCCTTTCCTGAACCAGGGTATTCATAGGAGAGGGTTGGAACCTCTATAGAAATAGAATTTTTTCAAAATAGAGACGAGAGCCTTCAACTCTGTCAATATAATGATAGAACGAATCACACTTTTACCACTAAACTATACCCGCCACAATTTCATTATATCATACAGATCGATCTTTTGTCCAATAGGGAAAAAAGTAATTATTAGATTTTAATAAGAATTTAATGCAAGTTCCTATCATCATATTTCCCTATTCCCGAAAATTCATCTCCATAGGAGATGGTTCCTTTCAAATCCCCCCCCCTGAACTTAAGAGTTTTTACTTTTGTAAGAACACTCCTTAATCAATAAAGTAATACCCTATTACTTAAGTAATATTAGAGTAATCATTTCTAATAGTTGTTATGATTATTAACACATTCCTTATAATGGTTCAAGTGATTTTGCCATAGTTTTTCTTTATGAAAGATATAGAAAATGAAAATTATGATCATTTTCATCATTTTGATCCACTCTTAGTTTTTGAAACCTCTTTTTTACCCCTCCAATATGATCTATCCATTTTCAATCTATAACATTTTATTCAGATTATAGCCTGAAACAGCTGGAATTATTAAAATAAAAAAAAATATAGAGGTGGTTATCTCTTATCTATATAATAAAAAAGTGATTGGAGAGGAAATAAAGAAATGATATCAGAGGGTCAAATTTTGATAGCCCTTTTTACTGTTTTTATAACAATTATTTTAGCTTTCAGATTAGGTAGAGCACTGTATTCTTCATAATTTCGTCAATTATTCTTATCTAGGAAAGATAATGGCCTGGCCAGATACTGGCCGGGCTAGAGAAAGCGAAAAATCGTTTCGAACGGAATAAAGAAATACAATTGGATTCTCACAAATGTTGGTCTTTATTTAGTCAAATGCTATATTCATTTTAGATCTCCCATCTAGGAGAGATGGCTGAGCGGACTAAAGCGGTGGATTGCTAATCCGTTGTACAAACTATTTGTACCGAGGGTTCGAATCCCTCTCTCTCCGTTCAGTCACTTGAGATGACTCCTCAAAACCTATAGAAATAGACCCTTTTACAAAACCTACTTTCTAATCTTTTTTCATCACTATTCTTTACGCCCAGGATTTCGTCCTGGATCGTTCGATAGGAATCCAAAGATAAAGAGAGAAACAAAAAAAATAACTACTGTGTAAACAAACAGCTTAAGAGTAAGCATTATGTAATCTCCGGGATTCTTATTAGAATTACAACGGAATAGATCATCAATTTTTGTATCATATATTGGTACTTCAATCCCCAGCAAAGAAGAAAAGAGAAACATAATAAATTCCATTTTGAATCTGTTTTTTTTTCTTCTTTGCTTGGGGTTGAACAGATAAATTGTCTAAAATAGAAGAAAATTTGGAATGCATATACAAATTTTCATTCTTACTCGTTCTTTAAATAAATATCAAAGATATGTTCTTTGTTGCCTCAACCATTCTAACTAGACCTTCATAAAAAGGTCATGTGTATTATCACGAAGCATTTGTGTTGTCGATTTTAACGCGTAGTGCTTTTTCCCCTATGCGTACCTATCATATAGGTTTGGCCATTAACATCTATGTAATAGGTATAACCTTTGGCTTGATACTAGAATCTCAGAAGATCAAAGCATCTAAGGCTGCATAAATCGGGGATACACGACAGAAAGAATTGTTCTATTTCTAAAACTCACCTTCACTAAACGTAAGTTTTCTTTAACTTAACTTAATCAATATCCCGCCATTCCACGATAACGAGAAAAAGCAGAAAGAAAAAAAATATCAAATCACACCATCTCTGTAATAGGTAAATGCCTTTTTTTCCCCTGAAGCCATTGGGATTATTTGCAATAATATATCGGCTACAATTGTGAAAGTCTTGTCGATAAAATTGTCATTTCTCTGAGATCTAGGCATAGTCAATTATAAATTTGATAATTTTTTTCATTCCCCATACGGAAATGATTCCATGAACAAAATTATTTTCTAATGCACAATAGCATAATAAATGGATTTCCTTACGATCGTAAATGAAATATGTGAACATTCCAATTTTATCTAAGTAAAGAGAAATTGGAAATATTTGAAATAAATCTTCATTCAATTTATTGATGAATTAATAAAAAATTTGTCTAAAATGTTTCTCTATATTCTGCGGACTCAATAAGTCTCGTACTCGTATGCTCGTGATCCTAACGAGCAAACGCGTAAGTGAAAGGATCATTGCATGCATAATGAGAACGAAATGATTGTGCGTGCATACCCATTATAACACATATAATATATTGAGTATATAAAAATAGAGTCATTATGAATTAATTATGTACCATTAATTCTTACCGAAGAATTATTCATAATATATATATATATATGATCATTATGGATCAGTAGATCCGGCTCAATTTCACAATTGGATCGGCAATATAAACCCGAATAAGATAAAATAAAATGATCGGATCAGATTGATAAAAGGAAAAATCTCTTGAAATAAGAAGAAAAGAAGAAGTGTGGTAAAATACTCTTTTGTCTTTATGCCAAATTTCCAAAATACTTTACTTATGCAAAAGGAAGTAAGTCTTTTCATTTTTTCGATTCAAATGAAGAGATCGCGTAGGAAAGATGGCTGAGCGGTTCAAGGCGTAGCATTGGAACTGCTATGTAGGCTTCTGTTTACCGAGGGTTCGAATCCCTCTCTTTCCGTATATTCGTCTTATTCTTTTTTGCATCGTTTTCTCATGCATCTAAACCCAATAGGATGATTTCATCCTCCCGCAATCTCCTTCTATTTCGGAATAGAGAAAATAAAATGAGTAAAATGAATATCGGTATGGCAAAGGAAAATAATAGTTGAAAAAAAAAAAAGAAATTGTCAATCAATGTGTTATTGACAATAACATTGTTATGTAACATACAGAGGGACAGATGTGGAGAAATCCTTTAGTTTCATTCTCCATTTAAACTCGACGGGAATAGTATTCTACGACCAATAATTCATTAATCTTCAAACCGATCCGGCTATTATCTATTATTTTTTTAACTAATCCGCTATATTGTGATTTTTTTTTAATAAGATTTAAATGGGGTGGCACCCTCATTTTATCCTTCTGGAAATTATCTATATTAATATTAATTATATTTCTCAATCTTTAAATTTAACTATATAAGCATATAAATTACTAATACTCAAAATAATTTAATTATTATATGTTATATAATAAGATCCACTTCCCGAATTCTACATAGTAATAAACAGGAACTAGTGTATTTAGATGCCTACTTTAGAATATATAAGGTAGTAATAATTGGACTTATAATAACATATGAAGAGTTGCTTATAAAGTCCATATGAAGAGTTGCTATTCTCCATAATATAATATGGACTTACTATAGTGTATATTAGTACAGCTTATCCCAGTGAATTCTATGGACCTATATTAGTACACTATAATATATTAGTCTGAGGATAGATTATTAGTACACTATTATAGCATTTCGTAATTGATTGGGAAATTTTCTTACCAATCCCAACCAACAAGAGAAAATCTTTAGAACGGTTAAAGCTAAACTGCTTGAAGTCCAAGCACAACTGGGTACTCTTTCCACCACTGTGCTAATATGAGATGGGTTCAAAGGCATAGTTGGAGGTTCATCCGATATATAACATTCATATCAATGGAATTATTCAATCTATCTACTGAAAAATAGTCCTAATCTCCCATCCAATTTTTTTTGGTTTAAATGCGGAACCGACGACCTACACAGAAGCGAATTTATTCAAGAAAAAGTAAAGAGGAAATACGAATGAAAAAAAAGAAGAAGAAAAAAAGAAGAAGAAAAAAAGAACAACAACTTTGTTGATAATAAAAAATCCCTTTTGGCAAAAGAGCCCTTCGTAGATTTCGGTCTTTGATAGATTGATCTTATTTTGACATAATATGAACGAAAAGGGTAGGCTTGGTAAAAAAAACAGCCGAGCGGGAGAGCCGAATGAATCGAAAGGTTCGTGTTCGGTTTGGGAAGAGATTATAAATTCGTTTAACTTATGAATAGATAATCGCGTGCATTAAACTAGGAAAAAATTGGAATGTTCACATATTTCATTTACGATCGTAAGGAAATCCATTTATTATGCTATTGTGCATTAGAAAATAATTTTGTTCATGGAATCATTTCCGCATGGGGAATGAAAAAATTAGTAGACTAATCGCTATTATACTAGTAATTATAATAGTTCATATTATAATGTTCATATTTTATAATAATTACAAAGTTCATATTAGGTAAAGAGTTGCTTGGCCAGTAGTAGGTATCTGGTTTACTGCTTTGGGCATCAACACTATGGCTGTCAACTTAAATGGATTCAATTTCAACCAATCTGTTGTTGACAGTCAAGGTCATGTAATTAACACTTGGATTAAACCTAATAATCCAAATTACTATAATAATCAACTCGGAATGATTACTAATAATTACTATAATATTATACTAACCCATATTATCCAAATATTATAATTATTACAATAATCAACTAAGATAATTACTAATATAATCAAATAATATACTAAGATAAGTATTTATTAGTGCCATATGAAATGAATAGGCAAATAATCAACTAATATACTAATAATTACTATAATATGGGTTAGTATAATATTAGTCTAATTGGATTAGGTTTATATTATAGTAATTATAATATTATACTAACCCATATTATAGGAGTAATTACTATTATAATTATTAGTCTAATCTGGATTAGGTTTTATTATTATAATATTAGGATTATACTTGGATTATTTGCTCTGCTCGTACCCATATTATAGTAATTATTCGTATCTTTACCTCCCTTTTTATATGAATAGTTTTTATGAAGGGGACTTACTATAGTGTACTAGTAGATATTATAGCAAACTCAAATCTTTTTCGATTTGATGGTTAGACTCAATATAATCTAATAAAAACTTAAACTGTTATAGGAGCTTTCCTTTTTGTACATGAGATGTGCATGGCAATAAATAATTAGTGCCATATGAATAAAACTATTTGTATTCATCCTATATTCTTCAATGAATATAGGAGAATACAAATGAATAATAATTTGTTTGCGGCCAGAGTCTTATCTTATTCTAGAAGATAGATATCTATTTTTTTTTTCTTTTTTTGCACTCAATGAGAATCTTGTATTTCATAAAAATCAGGTGCAATATAGTCTTTGCGTAAAGGCCACCCAATCCAACTTTCTGGCATCAATATACGTTTTAGACATGGATGACTTTCATAAAATATTCCCAACATATCATAAGATTCCCGTTCCTGGAAATTAGCACCTTTCCAAATACGTAGAACAGACGGGATTCTGGGATCTTCCCTTGGGACAAAAACTTTTATACACACCTCTTCGGGTTGATCTGCATTATCCTTTATTCTCATAAGATGATATACACTAGCTAAGGAACCCCCTGGTGCTACATCATAAGCACACTGAGAACGGAGATAATTAAAACCATAAACATATAGAGCAACGGCTATAGAGGCCCAATCCTCAGATTTGATCTGTAATGTTTCTATGCCTTGGTAATCAAAACCCAAAGGTCTATGAGCTAACTTATGCTTGGCTAGCCAAGCAGATAATCGGCCTTGCATTTGATTACTATTTATTGTCAAAGTATTTGTATAAGGATTTGACATTTCTAATGGAATTTCAAAAATTTCTTTCCTGCTCGTTACTTTTGACTAACTGTTATTCATTCGCCAGCAAACTCTCGTATTTTCAAATTTTTCAAAGGATATGGTATCTCTGAAATGGATTCAGATGTTTTGGGAGTTATCTCTAAAGTCGATTCAACCCGAGATTCATAAGATTGATGAAAAAACTTCTCCTCCTTATTTTCAATAAGGATACTGGATCCAATATGAAACCTATGCTTTCTAGTGAAATATCTCTTTCCTTGTTTAAACTCAGTTCTATCTTTAGATATTTCTTGAGCTATTTTTTCACGAAGTTTTATTATAGCATCTATAATAGCTTCTGGTTTAGGAGGACAACCCGACAAATAGATATCCACAGGAATTAACTTATCTACTCCGCGAATGGTACTATAAGAATCTGTACTAAACATTCCTCCTGTAATAGTACAAGCTCCCATAGAAATTACATATTTTGGTTCGGGCATCTGTTCATATAATCTCACTAAAGAAGGAGCCATTTTCATGGTCACAGTTCCGACTGTTATAAGGAGGTCGGCTTGCCTAGGACTGGATCTTGGCACCAAACCGTAACGATCAAAGTCGAATCGTGAACCTATTAATGAAGCAAATTCGATAAAACAACAACTAGTACCATAAAGGAGCGGCCATAAACTAGAGAGTCTCGCCCAATTGGACAGATCGTTTAGAGTAGTTGAAATCACTGAATTCGGAGTTGCTTGATCAAGTAAAGAGGATTCTATAGGATTTATCGCCGGCTTTAGATTTAGATAATTTT
This sequence comes from Sequoiadendron giganteum, assembly GCA_007115665.2. NCBI lineage: Eukaryota > Viridiplantae > Streptophyta > Pinopsida > Cupressales > Cupressaceae > Sequoiadendron > Sequoiadendron giganteum. Next base: position 194,001,824 of record CM021109.1, read on the forward strand.
CTACTCGCCTTTTACCACTCGAAAATTTGGGAGTTAAGACCATTCCAATGCTCCTTTTCTCCATGCATAAACTAAACCAACAATTAAGATAATCACGAAAATAAAAGCTTCTATAAATGTAAATAGACCCAAAATATCAAAACTCATAGCCCACGGATAAAGAAAGACTGTTTCCACATCAAAAACAACGAAAACTAAAGCAAACATGTAATAACGAATTCTAAATTGGATCCAGGTATCTCCCATTGGTTCTATACCTAATTCATAACTAGTGGCTTTTTCCGGCCCTTTACTTATTGGGGCCAAACTTCTGGAAATTGAGAATGCCAGAATCGGGATAAGACTGGATATGGATAAATATATCCAAAAAGTATCATATTCAAAAAATAGAAACATAAATAGATTCCTGTTTAAATAGATCAAATTCTTCTATTTATTATCAATTTATTAATCGCTTCTCTCCCAAATGATTCATTATCATTTATTATATTAATTCAATGTTTCGTCTGTTACTTAACATGGAAATGAATAAAAGAATATTATGTAATATTATGAAAATAATCTAAGAAATGGTTCTAAAAGAACTCGTGTAGTTTGACAGACTTCACGTTGGTTCCTGTTGTAATGTGTGAACCAACATGGTTTGATATAAGGGAATTTTCTCTATTGACACCTTTCTCAACCAAAAAAAAACACTCTATGTTATTAAGAATAAATGGTGTGCTCCTTCTTTAGTGAGATTATATGAACAGATGCCCGAACCAAAATATGTAATTGCTATGGGAGCTTGTACTATTACAGGAGGAATGTTTAGTACAGATTCTTATAGTACCGTTCGTGGAGTAGATAAGTTAATTCCCGTGGATATCTATTTGCCGGGTTGTCCTCCTAAACCAGAAGCTATTATAGATGCTATAATAAAACTTCGTGAAAAAATAGCTCAAGAAATATCTGAAGATAGAACTGAGTTTAAACAAGGAAAGAGATATTTCACTAGAAAGCATAGGTTTCATATTGGATCCAGTATCCTTATTGAAAATAAGGAGGAGAAGTTTTTTCATCAATCTTATGAATCTCGGGTTGAATCGACTTTAGAGATAACTCCCAAAACATCTGAATCCATTTCAGAGATACCATATCCTTTGAAAAATTTGAAAATACGAGAGTTTGCTGGCGAATGAATAACAGTTAGTCAAAAGTAACGAGCAGGAAAGAAATTTTTGAAATTCCATTAGAAATGTCAAATCCTTATACAAATACTTTGACAATAAATAGTAATCAAATGCAAGGCCGATTATCTGCTTGGCTAGCCAAGCATAAGTTAGCTCATAGACCTTTGGGTTTTGATTACCAAGGCACAGAAACATTACAGATCAAATCTGAGGATTGGGCCTCTATAGCCGTTGCTCTATATGTTTATGGTTTTAATTATCTCCGTTCTCAGTGTGCTTATGATGTAGCACCAGGGGGTTCCTTAGCTAGTGTATATCATCTTACGAGAATAAAGGATAATGCAGATCAACCCGAAGAGGTGTGTATAAAAGTTTTTGTCCCAAGGGAAGATCCCAGAATCCCGTCTGTTCTACGTATTTGGAAAGGTGCTAATTTCCAGGAACGGGAATCTTATGATATGTTGGGAATATTTTATGAAAGTCATCCATGTCTAAAACGTATATTGATGCCAGAAAGTTGGATTGGGTGGCCTTTACGCAAAGACTATATTGCACCTGATTTTTATGAAATACAAGATTCTCATTGAGTGTAAAAAAAGAAAAAAAAAATAGATATCTATCTTCTAGAATAAGATAAGACTCTGGCCGCAAACAAATTATTATTCATTTGTATTCTCCTATATTCATTGAAGAATATAGGATGAATACAAATAGTTTTATTCATATGGCACTAATTATTTATTGCCACGCACATCTCATGTACAAAAAGGAAAGCTCCTATAACAGTTTAAGTTTTTATTAGATTATATTGAGTCTAACCATCAAATCGAAAAAGATTTGAGTTTGCTATATGATACATAGTATCAAGATTCGATTAGAAAAGGGAACGCATATACAAACATAAAAAAAAGAATTAAACATATCCCGCCCGGTATGAAAAGAGTTTATGTGCGTAGACATAGATCTATATGTATCTATCTATGTATGTCCATATAAGCAGTCCAAGTGAATAGATACTAAGGACTAACCAAAAAGTCCTTATTAAAGCACCTATATATATGAATATAAATTACGAAGTCCATATCAAATAATAATATAATAAGATAAAGTAAAACTCTACTAATAATGCAATATAAATTATATACCCTCGATGCTGAAAGGTTATATAATGAATAAAGTCCATTAAATAAGCATAGTATATTTAATTAATGGGTATAGTGTATAAATAACTGGGACTGGTACTAATATTATGTCTAAGTCCATATGATCCAGCAAGAGATGGATTATTTTGTGAAAGAATATTTGGGCCTAAGAAAAGGGGACTTTGTGCTTGTGTAAAACCTCGAATAATGGAAAATGAGAAGGAAAAGAATTTTTGTACTCGATGTGAAATTGAACTTGTTGTTGATCCTCGAATTCAAAGATATCGAATGGGATACATTAAACTGGCATGTCCAGTTGTTCATATTTGGTATTTCAAACGACGCCCCAGTTATATCGCGGATCTATTAGATAAAACTCGTAAAGAATTAGAAGAACCAGTATACTGCGATGTGTGACTTGATCACAAGCTCTCATTATACAAATCCGTAGGAACTGTCATCCTATTCAATCTAATTGGGATGCCCTTAGCTCTGACACGCCCCTCGGGAAGAGTAGCATGAAGCTCAAAATTAGAAGCATCTTAAAAAGATGTTGATAAAGAGAAATGAATCTAGGGTTAATATCTTGTATATTAAATTGCTAATTGGACTTCGTAAAAATACCTCTTTTATTCTAAGAAAAAATGGAATGAAAAATCTGGTTTATTCTTATTAATCACTTGATTTATTCAAGACCAAAAAGAAGATATGGTTATAGGAGTTTATTCATCGCACATATGCTTCAAATAGTATTGTAACCATCGAAGTAAAACAGAAACCTACAGGATCAATTAGAACGAGATACAGACAAGTAAATCCCTTATGAACTTCAAATGAATTGAAGGCAAAGAAATGTATCGCTCAAAAGGGAGGAGACTGCTCACTAATTCCATATTTATGTCATAATACGAATGATAAACCAATAATCGAATTCATTTAGAACTTGAGCAAAGAGTAACTATTTCATTTTATAGAGAGCAAAAAACATTTATTTGAAAAAAAATAAAAATAAAAATTATATCACCTGTAAATACCCCACCAGTATGAAAAGTCCTTAATGTTAATTGAGTTCCCGGTTCTCCAATTGATTGGCCTGCAATAATGCCGACTGCTTCTCCTAATTCGATTAAGTTACTATGAGTAGTATTCCGACCATAACATAATTGACAAATACAAGATATACTTTTGCAAGTAAAAGGGGTTCGTATATATATTGGTTGTATTTGGAAATAATACAATTGATTGGCAAGTTTAATGCCAATATCTTGATTGCGCGCGGCAATACATCTCCCGCTTATATACACATCGTCTGCTAATACACGACCAATTAGTGTTTGTAGAACAAATTTATTTTTTATTGTTTCTCGATCTTGAATGAGATTTACAAAAAGACCTTGGATAGTACCACAATCTACTTTACGTACAATGAGGTGTTGTACAACTTCAACAAGTCTACGTGTGAGGTATCCAGCGTCCGCTGTTCGTATAGAAGTATCCACAACTCCTTTACGAGCACCGTAACATGAAATAATATATTCCGTTAAAGAAAGTCCTTCACGGAAATTCCCTTGAATGGGTAGATCCACAATTTTTCCTTGAGGATCTGACATTAATCCTCTCATACCTACTAATTGGTGAACCTGAGATGTACTTCCTCTAGCTCCTGAAAAGGACATCATATGTACTGGATTAAGAGGATCAGTCATTTTATAATATCATCATTAATAGCGATTACTAGCGATTAATATATTAGTACTATAATAGTGATTAGTCTACTAATTACTTACTTAGTCTAATTGGATTAGGTTTATATTATTCTATAGTAATTATTAGACTAATCGTATAATATTATAGTTGAGAGATAGAAAGGGAGGTCGTTGAAAAATGATTATTCACAGAAAATAAATCTTCTTTGTGAATAAAAAAAGAAAGAGGATTTTGCTCTACTCCATAACATCTATCAACAATCATTCTGAGTTAATTATTATAGTAATAATTCCGAGTTAATTATTATAGTAATAATTCCGAGTTGATGTATAATATAATATTAGGAATAATTACTATTATGATTATACTTACTAACCCATATTATAATTATAGTTATTATTATAGTAATTATAATAGTAATTACTATAATATGGGTTAGTATAATATTAGTCTAATTGGATTAATTGTATTCCAGATTATTGTAATAGTAATAATTATTCCGAGTTGTTTATATTAGTCTAATTGGATTAGGTTTATATTATAGTAATTATTCCGAGTTGATATTAGGCCAAAGTTTTTATACTAATAATTACTATAATATGGGTTAGTATAATATTAGTCTAATTGGATTAATTGTTACCCAGATTATTGTAATAGTAATAATTATTCCGAGTTGTTTATATTAGTCTAATTGGATTAGGTTTATATTATAGTAATTATTCCGAGTTGATATTAGGCCAAAGTTTTTATACTAATAATTACTATAATATGGGTTAGTATAATATTAGTCTAATTGGATTAGGTTTATATTATGGAGAATAGCAACTCTTCATATGGACTTTATAAGCAACTCTTCATATGTTATTATAAGTCCAATTAAGATATAAACTAGACATTTATTATAGTCCATATTATATAGGTCCATATTATAGTGTACTAATATAGATTATAGTGGATGTATTCGTTCCAGTATAAATCATAGCTACTTGTTCTTCCACTGTCAAAGGATCTGATTGAGATTGTTTGAGTAATTCGCGTAATCGTTGACCTCTTACCAATTGATCTTGCGTAGTTTTATCAAGATCAGAAGTGAATTGTGCAAAAGCTTCTAACTCTGCAAGTTGAGCTAACTCTAATTTTAATTTTCCAGCTACTTGTTTCATAGCTTTCATTTGAGCTGCGGATCCTACTCTAGATACGGAAAGACCGACATTAATGGCAGGTTGAATTCCTACATTGAATAGATCAACTGATAAGAAGATTTGTCTGTCGGTAATGGAAATTACGTTAGTGGGAATATAAGCTGAGACATCTCCAGCTTGAGTCTCCACTATTGGTAAAGTAGTTAAACTCCCTCCACCTAACTGAGAATTTAATTTAGCTGCTCTTTCCAATAAATGAGAATGTAAATAGAAAACATCTCCTGGATAAGCTTCCCGGCCAGGTGGTCTTCTTAATAGAAGAGACATTTGTCGATAAGCTTGCGCTTGTTTAGAAAGATCATCATAAATGATTGATGTATGTTGTTCTTTATACATAAAGTATTCGGCTAAAGCTGCTCCTGTATAAGGAGCAAGATATTGTAATGTAGCAGGAGAATCCGCAGTTTCCGCTACCACAATGGTATACTCCATTGTGCCACGTTCTTGGAACGTATTAACTACCTGAGCTACGGAAGAAGCTTTTTGACCAATAGCGACATAAACACATATTACATTCTGATTTTTTTGATTTATAATTGTATCTGTAGCTACTGCCGTCTTACCGGTCTGTCTGTCCCCAATAATCAATTCTCGCTGACCGCGTCCTATAGGGATCATAGAATCAATAGCAATAAGACCCGTTTGAAGAGGTTCATATACAGAACGTCTTGAAATAATACCTGGGGCGGCGGATTCGATCAATCGAGATTCGGAAGATGAAATCTTACCCTTACCATCAATAGGTCGAGCTAGCGCATTTACAACTCGACCCAAATAAGCATCACTTACTGGTATCTGAGCAATTTTTCCTGTTGCTCTCACGGAACTGCCCTCTTGTATCATCAAGCCATCACCCATTAATACAGCTCCAACATTATCTGATTCTAGATTTAGGGCAATACCTACTGTGCCATCTACAAATTCTACTAATTCCCCTGCCATTACTTTATCAAGACCATGAATACGAGCAATGCCATCTCCTACTTGAAGTACAGTGCCAATATTAACAACTTGAACCTCGTTATTATATTGTTCAATCTGTGCCTTGGTTTATTTTTCTTAAATCTTATCTATCAAAATAACTTTATCTTATTATATTATTCTTACGCTATTACATTAATTCTAACATCAACATATGATCCATCAAAATAAGCATCTAAATAATATCCCGCAAAATAAGCATCAGAGCAAGTAATAAACTAGCAGTATAGTATATTTAAGTAATGATAGGATAATATAATATTCACTGCTTATTTCCTCCTACTCCAATTTTCATTGTTGTTGACATTGACATGTAGAATTGGACTCTATCTTTATCCTCGTCCAATTATTACTTCCAAAAATGTCTATATATTAGTACACTATAATATAGGTCCATATTATAGTGTACTAGCATATATTAGTACACTATAATATGGACTTACTATAGTAATAATATATTAGTACTGCTAGTACACTATAGTAAGTCCATTAAATATAGGTAGTATAAGCATCAGAGCAAGTAATAAACTAGCAGTATAGTATATTTAAGTAATGATAGGATAATATAATATTCACTGCTTATTTCCTCCTACTCCAATTTTCATTGTTGTTGACATTGACATGTAGAATTGGACTCTATCTTTATCCTCGTCCAATTATTACTTCCAAAAATCGAAGTAAATGCAACTCTCTTTCTAGAGAAGCTCTTAATTGGAAAGCTTCATGAATCCTTCAATTTCAATTTGAAGCTAGGCATATTCTTTTTCAAATAAAACCTAGAACAATTCAAGCTTTAATCATTTTTTTTTTTTGTTTATTGGTGATATATAACGCAAGCGTTAAATAAAATACAAAAGACATTCTATAAATAATGTATTGTATCCAATTCAAATTATGTTGATTCGTTAGAATAGCTTCCGTTGAGTCTCTGCACCTATCCCTTTCTCGGAAAGGAAACTATTGTCTCTAGAAATCGGATTTGGCTCAGGATTGCCCATTCAAAATATCCCAGGGTTCCCTGGATTTGGATGCTATCACTTGGTAAGTTTCCATACCAAGGCTCAAAAAATTTAAGTCCGTAGCGTCTACCGATTCCGCCATATCCCCTTCTTGTAGAACGAAATAATCAAATAATAATTGCATCCCATCAATTATTTTATTTGCATTAGCATTATATTCTTTCTGCATTTTTTATGCAATGTTCTTATCTGTATTCCCATCCTACACCACAAAAATATCCCTTTCTCTATTTATATCTTATTGAAATCATATTTCCGTTCTATAAGTATAGTCTACGAAAGGATGAGAAATCAAAAAGAATTTTTTTCCGATTTTTCGGAAGAATACTGTTCCACCTGGGACGGAAGGATTCGAACCTTCGCAATAACAGGATCAAAACCTGCTGCCTTACCACTTGGCCATGCCCCATTAGTGTTGTTTTATTTTAATCAATTAATAGAAATTGAAGCAATGTTTCATTGTAATTCATTAGAGATTCATTCTTATCTGGTGCTATGCAATTATGCATAAACCGGAGGGGCATAGATTCTTGAGTGAATAAAATAGATATTATCTATAGAGGAACCTAAAAAGAAACAAGAATATACATTCATTGGTCATTCTCTATCAGAATGGTTAAAATATTATATGAAGAAATGATCCCTTCCAACTCGAAGACTAAAAGTCTAATCTTGGCGAAGAAATTCGATTGATTGGCCAAAAACTTTTGGGTCTTTACATCATTTTTATTCATCGGAGAATCAAAATGCCAGTTATCCTCAACCTCCCTATTTGTCTAGACGATGCCGCTTTTCTTTTGAATAATCCCTTTTTTGCCAAATTGCCCGAAGCTTATGCGATTTTCGATCCAATTGTTAATGTAATGCCAATTATCCCTCTGTTCTTTTTTTTATTAGCCTTTGCTTGGCAAGCTGCCGTAAGTTTTCGATAACGATAATTTGAAAAAAAGTTTTGATTCATTTTTGTATTCACTTGATACGAAAAAAATGGATTGTTTCAATAGTTACATTCTAACTATTTAGATTGGATCACTTTCATTAATCAAAGTGATGTAACACTCTTTTTACTTGCTCTGATGCTTATTTTGCGGGATATTATATGGACTTATACTATATTATGCTCTGATGCATAAATATTATGTCTACTTTTATAATTGACTATGCCTAGATCTCAGAGAAATGACAATTTTATCGACAAGACTTTCACAATTGTAGCCGATATATTATTGCAAATAATCCCAATGGCTTCAGGGGAAAAAAAGGCATTTACCTATTACAGAGATGGTGTGATTTGATATTTTTTTTCTTTCTGCTTTTTCTCGTTATCGTGGAATGGCGGGATATTGATTAAGTTAAGTTAAAGAAAACTTACGTTTAGTGAAGGTGAGTTTTAGAAATAGAACAATTCTTTCTGTCGTGTATCCCCGATTTATGCAGCCTTAGATGCTTTGATCTTCTGAGATTCTAGTATCAAGCGAAAGGTTATACCTATTACATAGATGTTAATGGCCAAACCTATATGATAGGTACGCATAGGGGAAAAAGCACTACGCTTTAAAATCGACAACACAAATGCTTCGTGATAATACACATGACCTTTTTATGAAGGTCTAGTTAGAATGGTAAAAAAGAGAAAAAATGATCATTTATCGAAAGTGAAGTTTGAAACTCATGTCATTGACCCATTCTGTTCTTTCGATTAACCTGAATGTATTTCGAACTATCTACTATTTTGGAAGTTTAGGTAAAGGACTAAAGAATAGTTAATTGAGCCGTATGAGGTAGGAAACTCTCAAGTACGGTTCTAAGGGAAGAAAACTTTGACAAGTTGATCTATCTCGACCGAGGAGAACAGGCCATTCAATAGGGAGATCCTGAAATTGCGGAAGCTTGGTTTGATCAAGCTGCTGAGTATTGGAAACAAGCTATAGCGCTTGCTCCAAGCAATTATATTGAAGCACAAAATCGGTTAAAGATTACAGGACGTTTTGCAGAATCAAAATCTCTCTATTACTATACTAGGAAATAAATCGTCAAGATTATGAAATTTAGAATAAATGAATTTTTCATACTATTCGAGTGAATTAGCTTCTCTTATTGCATTGTCATTATAGACAAATATATTGAAAATATAACAAAGACTATTTTCTTTGGATCGTTAATGAAAAGGATCTTTTCATTATGGGTAAATCCCGTCCGGAGATACAATTTAATTAAAGATTCATTAATATTTATCAATTCAAAGTTCTTTTAAATCATAAAAGTGATCTGTAACATATGGGTCCAGAGATATGGATAAATCAATCTGGATATGACAGATAATGATTATATTGAGATTGATTTATCCATATCTCTGGGCGGAAAAGGCGTTTTACGTCTCGTAACGGTCCATTGAGCACCTATCAGATATGTCATAATAAATTTGAACACCTGCCTCAAAGCGACTTCCGTATCATAGTCGCTCCAGTTCTGAACTGGGAAATAAAGAGAGGAACGAGTTGAGAATATATATATATTTTTTTTCTTTTTTTCAAAATTTCGGCGGGTTTTTTCTCATGTCTCGTCTGGAAAGAGGAGAACTCAATGATCATTCGTTCACCGGAACCAGAAGTAAAGATCGTAGTGGAGAGGGATCCTATTAAAACCTCTTTTGAAAAATGGGCTAAACCCGGTCATTTCTCAAAGACACTAGCTAAGGGACCTAATACTACCACCTGGATCTGGAACCTACATGCTGATGCTCACGATTTTGATAGCCATACCAATGATTTGGAAGAGATCTCCCGCAAAGTATTTAGTGCTCATTTTGGTCAATTAGCTATCATATTTATTTGGCTAAGTGGGATGTACTTTCACGGCGCTCGTTTCTCTAATTATGAAGCATGGCTAGGCGATCCTACTCACATTAAACCCAGTGCTCAGGTAGTTTGGCCAATAGTAGGTCAAGAAATTTTGAATGGAGACGTAGGTGGAGGTTTTCGAGGAATACAAATCACCTCTGGGTTCTTCCAGATTTGGCGAGCATCCGGAATAACTAGTGAATTACAACTTTACTGCATTGCAATTGGTGCATTGATCTTTGCAGCATTAATGCTTTTTGCTGGTTGGTTCCATTATCACAAAGCTGCTCCAAAATTGGCTTGGTTCCAAGATGTAGAATCCATGTTAAACCACCATTTAGCATTAACGCTAAAATTGGCTTGGTTCCAAGATGGAATTGATCGTGATTTTGAACCTGTTCTTTCCATGACCCCTCTTAATTAAACCAGAGATAAAACTAGAGAAATATCCAATTTATTTTTATTGGAAGGCGGGATAGCGATATCCTTTGCCATTATTCTTCCAACTGAATGCTTGTTTCTCGGCTATATTATATATAGCCGAGAGCCGAGCATTCAGTTGGTACTGAACTAAGTTCTAGGATTTTTCTTTTTCGTAAGTTAGTTTTAGTTGTTCTACGAACAAAAGGAGAGAGAGGGATTCGAACCCTCGATAGTTTTTGAACTATACCGGTTTTCAAGACCGGAGCCATCAACCACTCGGCCATCTCTCCCGAACTAGCATAACTCATTTTATGCTCGATGGATAATATCTGTCTATAGGGCTAATAGCCCTATATATATATAATATTCATATATTATGATGATAAAAAGATATAAATTCCCCGATTCTTTTATACTAAAAGAAGAATCTGATAATTTCGATGAATTTATGATCAAATAAAAATCCGTAGTGCATTTTATTCAAATTTGACCGGATAGGGATCGAATGGTATAGCCTTTTGAATCTGTTGGAAACTTTTAAGATTACAACCATGACTATTGCGTTCCAATCGTCTGTGTTTGCATTAATTGCAATTTCAATTCTACTAGTGATTGGTGTACCTGTCGCACTTGCCTCTCCTAATGGTTGGTCAAGTAACAAAAATGTACTATTTTCAGGCGTATCATTATGGATTGGATCAGTCTTTTTAGTAGGTATTCTAAATTCTTTCATATCTTAAGATATGTTTTAAGATCTTTTGGGTTTAAAATCTCCCCCCCCTCTTTCTAGGGGGCATTCTAAATTCACAAGGGAATTTATGATAAATTTTCAAAAACCAGGTAATGAAAGTGCTCAAGGGAGGGGCTCTTTCATTATTAGTATGATCAATTATCAATCATACTAATAAAATTTTCAATTTACCTACATAGAATGGTAATATATGGGTATATATTATACCCATATAATAAGTTAAATGCGGGTATGGTTAAATGGTATAATTTCTCCTTGCCAAGGAGAAGATGCGGGTTCGATTCCCGCTACCCGCCCATCTGTAGGATAGAATAGAACTATGCACTAGTTATTGGTTTAGTCGCATTTTTCTATTTATACATACGGCCAAAATAAATGGGATGAGTCATCCTTTTTGGATATAAAAACTTATTGTGTCTTTGCGGAGACGGGATTTGAACCCGTGACTTCAAGGTTATGAGCCTTGCGAGCTACCAAACTGCTCTACTCCGCGCTATCCCTTCATATTACCTTTGTTATAATACCCCAAAAGGGGTACATCGAGCAATCCCTTGGGTATGCTATTCTCCCTCCCTATATAGGGAGGGAGAATAGCATAACAATAACTATAAAGAATCCTTTTTTTACCCTACCAACTCGATTTTGTTACCCCAGCCAACAAACATGCGTGAGCCATTTCATGGATTATATATCCGGATAATTCAAAGTCTCTATAATTGGCTCTAGGTCTTCCAGTCTTCAAACAACGTCGACGAAGACGTGTAGGTGCACTATTACGCGGTGGAGATTGTAATTTTCTATAAATTTCCAAATTTTTCATCCAGTGATGAGACTTCACTGATCTCTTTTTTCAAAGATTGGCGAAGCAAATTATATTTCCTTTCCAATCTTTGTTTCTTTTTCTCTCTTTGAATGAGACTTTTTCTTGCCATAATGATTCAGCCAGTTTATATAAATAATATAGATCAAATTTGAGATGGAGAAGTATTACGTGGATGACTCCTTCTTTTTATCCATAGAGATTAGATTGAAAATCTAAATAGTCTCTAAAATGAAAAAGAATTAACCGAATTTGCCTGATGTAGAGGCGATTAAGAAAGCTGCATAGGTGAATATATAGCCTACAGAAAAGTGAGCTAATCCAACTAATCGTGCTTGAACAATGGAAAGAGCTACCGGCTTATCCCTCCATCGAACTAAATTAGCCAAAGGTGTGCATTCATGAGCCCATGCAAGAGTTTCAATCAGTTCTTGCCAATATCCACGCCAAGAAATAAGAAACATAAATCCAGTAGCCCAAACAAGATGCCCAAATAAGAACATCCACGCCCAGACAGATAAACTGTTCATACCAAAAGGATTGTATCCATTAATCAGTTGTGAAGAATTTAACCAAAGATAATCTCTTAACCATCCCATTAAGTAAGTGGAAGACTCATTAAATTGAGCTACATTTCCCTGCCATAAGGTGATATGCTTCCAATGCCAATAGAAAGTAACCCATCCAATGGTATTCAACATCCAGAAAACTGCTAAATAAAAAGCATCCCAGGCTGAAATATCACAAGTACCGCCCCGTCCCGGACCATCGCAAGGAAAACTATAACCAAAATCTTTCTTATCAGGCATTAGCTTAGAACCGCGTGCATCTAAAGCACCTTTGACTAAAATCAATGTAGTTGTATGCAAACCTAGAGCAATAGCATGATGAACCAAAAAGTCTCCGGGACCAATTGTTAAGAACAGTGAATTTTTACTATCGTTAATAGCATTCAACCAACCGGGTAAGCAATAGCAGCATCAAAACCATATATGCCTGCATGAGCAATTGCCATTGAGAAGATATAGCCAATCATATAAGGCCTTACCATGAGCAGATTGTATCCATTGAGCAAATATAGGCTCAATCAAGATTTGTTTTTCTGGAGTACCAAAAGCGAGCATAACATCGTTATGAACATAAAGTCCCAAGGTATGAAAACCTAGGAATAAACTAACCCAACTCAAATGAGATATTATGGCTTCCTTATGCTCCAACATTCTCGCCAATACATTATCCTTATTTTGTTCTGGATTATAATCTCTAATGAGAAATATAGCTCCATGAGCAAATGCCCCTGTCATAATGAATCCGGCGATGTATTGATGATGAGTATACAATGCAGCTTGGGTAGTAAAATCTTGTGCTATGAATGCATAGGCAGGTAAAGAATACATGTGTTGAGCTACCAAGGAGGTAACAACTCCCAAAGAAGCTAGAGCAAGACCTAATTGAAAGTGAAGAGAATTATTGATTGTGTTGTAAAGACCCTTATGCCCGCGTCCTAATAAGCCTCCCGGAGGAATATGTGCTTCTAAAATATCTTTTATACTGTGTCCAATTCCAAAATTGGTTCTATACATATGACCAGCAATGAAGAACACAAATGCAATAGCTAAATGATGATGAGCGATATCAGTTAGCCACAAACTTTGAGTTTGTGGGTGGAATCCTCCGAGAAGAGTTAGAATAGCAGTTCCCGACCCTTGAGAGGTACCAAATAAATGACTACTGGAATCAGGATTTTGAGCATAAAGACTCCACTGACCTGTAAAAAGTGGTTCCAAACCTTGGGGATATGGTAATACATTCAAGAAATTATCCCATCTTATGTGCTGTCCTCTTGATTCAGGAATAGCGACATGAACTAAATGCCCCGTCCAAGCCAAAGAACTTACTCCGAAGAGTCCCGACAAATGATGATTGAGACGAGATTCGGCATTTTTAAACCATGAAACACTTGGTTTCCATTGAGGTTGTAGATGCAACCAACCCGCTGTTAAAAAGAGAGCAGAAATAAATAGCAAGAAAAGAGCTCCAGTATAAAGATCTTCATTAGTGCGTAAGCCAATTGTATACCACCACTGATAAACACCGGAATAAGCAATATTGACCGGACCGGGAGCACCTCCTCGAGTAAAGGCTTCTACGGCCGGTTGACCAAAATGAGGATCCCAAATTGCATGAGCAATAGGTCTTATATGTAAGGGGTCATGAACCCATGCTTCGAAATTTCCTTTCCAAGCTACGTGGAACAAATTACCAGAGGTCCACAGAAAGATTATAGCTAACTGACCCAATAAATACATATATTTATTTATGTTCTGAAGATTTTTGTTGAAAAGTATTGACCATAATATGGTTCCTTCCTTTTGAATTAGGAGACATCCCAACATATGTCTATATTTTAGAATGACATATAATATATATGTCAAATTTTGGAATAGAAAATTTTGTGCAAAAAAAACTTTTGCTTGCTAATTCTTACAAGACATAGGTATTTATAGGTATTTCATTTTTATTTCCAAAATTGAAAGGAACGGAATATTAGACTTATCAATATATTAAAAAAAAAAGGACAACGTTTTTTTCTTATTCAAAAGTTCGATGAATCTAAGTGGATGGGGACCTGAAAAGGATAATTCAAATTTCTTAAATTTGCTCTGTTTTACGGAAAAACAGGCAAATATGAAGGAAGATAAATTGCCCTGTAGTCCTACTTTTTTGAATTATATTACTTACATAAAAAATTGGTTAGATTGAATCAAATCCTGTCACTACCTGTATTTGTACCTATACATATTTGGGAGCACCAGTAAACGATTACTGATAATTGGTAACAGCTCTTATTTACCTTAATTCGTTTTGTAAAATGAATAGCTCCAAATTATCTTATCCTAAGAATTGCCCATGACCCTGGAATGAGCAGAATTATTTGGATAGTAAGCCAAATAGAATCCAATCTTTATTTATGAAAATTGGAATCTTTTCTCTTTTTTTAGAAATCATTAAAAACCCTTATTTTCGTTTCTGAAAAAATGGGGAACTAACACATTTGAAATGTTTTATTTTCGGGCAAGCAAGAATACCCCTGTCTTATTCTTGCTAACAAAGATCTATCTTCCTACGATACCCTTTTTTATCTCTCAAGAATAAAAGAGAGATTGCAGATTTATCATGTCGACAAAAAGAATCATTATAGATTTGGTTAATTATGTAGATCCAGATAGATCTACATAATCCCTAGTAAATCTATTCTAGTCTATTCTCTTTTCCTTTTTTTGCTTTTCTTTGGGGGCAGGGATCGCTCAAAGAATTGTTCAATTTATTGGATCGGGACTGACGGGGCTCGAACCCGCAACTTCCGTCTTGACAGGGCGGTACTCTAACCAATTGAACTACAATCCCACTAGGTACAGTTTATTGACTAATTAGTCATAGTAATTCAACTGTGCCGGGTTGATAAAACATATTGTAAAACTTTTCTCTTTCAAATCTTCCGAAAGTCTCTGTTCGTTCCGATTCTTTCTATATAGGGTATAGGATATTCAAAAACCAATTACCTTTTTTACCAATATGATTGATTGATATAAATATCAATCAATCATATTGGTATTGGGCCGAGTTGGATTTGAACTAGTGTAGGCATATTGCCAACGAATTTACAGTCCGTCCCCATTAGCCACTTGGGCATCGA
The DNA here is from genome assembly GCA_007115665.2 of Sequoiadendron giganteum. Taxonomy (NCBI): domain Eukaryota; kingdom Viridiplantae; phylum Streptophyta; class Pinopsida; order Cupressales; family Cupressaceae; genus Sequoiadendron; species Sequoiadendron giganteum. The sequence goes on from CM021109.1 coordinate 194,017,578, forward strand.
CCCAGAAAAAAAATGGGAAGTCATTATAATACCTAATTGGGTATTATAATGACTTTCCTAGCCTAGTACCCCTAGGGGAAATCGAATCCCCGTTGCCTCCTTGAAAGAGAGATGTCCTGGGCCACTAGACGATAGGGGCCTACTTATTGTCATAATATTCAAATCCCTAGGAATTTTTCAATAAAAAGAATCTTTCTTCATATTCATTATTAATATAATTATATTCTAAAATAGAGTTAGACCCCATTCTATTATTCATATCTATTGAATATATAGTAGACTTATTCATTGGTCATTTCATGACCAAAAGAAAGCCCTTTTAACTCAGGGGTAGAGTAACGCCATGGTAAGGCGTAAGTCATCGGTTCAAGCCCGATAAAGGGCTCTTGCAATGATTTCTACAAAGTCCAGTGTTCATTTTGAATAGTTGATTAAGGCAAAAAACCTGCAATAAACAATAAAAATACCTGTCATCATGAGTTTTTTGTTATAACGAAATAGAACATGTAATATGATTGAGGACAACTAAGATAGAATTCTATTAAATAGAGCTTTTTTTTCTTTATCTTGCTACTAATAAGACGAGGAATAGTATAAGATTAGGCATAATATACTTCACTTTCGTCATTTTCATTGAAGAATAATAATTTCAATTATTAATACCTAATTGAAATTTCAATTACTAGAATATTCTTACTTTTTTCTCTTAATTATTTTGTATTAAAATACAGTAAATAAAAATGAGAAGTAAGTGAACCTAACCCATTAACTGATTAATATATCAGTTATTCTAATATTGAAAATTGAGGTAGATTTTGAAAGTGAACCTTTCAATTCAATCACTTGAAATGATTCAAATAATTGAATATTTGCTTGTTAATTTTTTCTTTCCGAAAAAATGGATATGTAAGTCTGAATTCTAGATGGAATTATTTTCCTTTTATCTTTAATATCTAATTCGATTATGATGTACCAAACATTCTTATATTAATGTACTAGACATTTTACTTTGGTCGTTCTACCGGTGGAAAATAGATAGGAATTCAGATATAAAAAAAAGATAAGAAAAGGTAAATGGAAAACAAAGGAACTGTTCATTTTTCATTAGACTCAAATAGTATCGCTTTTTTACTTATGAATTGAATAAATGGAAAGGAATGAATAGAGTTCTTTCCTCTAGCTCTATGAGCTATAGAAATATCTCCTTCTTGTTGTTCCTATTTATTCGTAGAAATCAATAATGTAGTAGTAAAAAAGCATAGAGATTCATAAAATAGTTAGAAATATTACTATGAGTAAGGTTCAAGACGTAATAATATTCAATAGAATAGATTTTGTGAACAGTCTCTAGTGAAGAGCAGGGAGGAAGAAAAGCTAACTTGCTTTTCCAGCAATTGTTCTGTTTCTATTTATTACATTCAGAAGATAATTTTAGGATAAGAAAAAAAAAAAAAAATGGAATAGAAACAACTTAGGGTTATCATACATTTACTTATATTGTATTAGTTGAGTTTAACAGAATAAAATCTGTGCCAATAAGGAATCTTCGGAACCCGATTTGTTGAAAGGGATGACGGATGAAAAATTGTCCATAAATATACAAATCAGCGTATACCCTTTGATTCTATCAGATAGGGTGCTCGGAAAAGGTTGGAATAGTTAAATAGGAGGATCACTATGACTATAGCCCTTGGAAAGTCTTCCAAAGAGGAACAAACTTTATTTGATATTATGGATGACTGGCTACGCAGAGACCGTTTTGTCTTTGTGGGTTGGTCCGGTCTATTGCTTTTTCCTTGTGCTTATTTTGCGCTAGGTGGATGGTTCACGGGTACAACTTTTGTGACTTCGTGGTATACTCACGGATTGGCTAGCTCCTATTTGGAAGGTTGTAATTTTTTAACTGCTGCAGTTTCTACGCCTGCTAATAGTTTAGCACATTCTTTGCTGCTATTATGGGGTCCTGAAGCACAAGGAGATTTTACTCGTTGGTGTCAATTAGGTGGTCTATGGACTTTCGTTGCTCTTCATGGTGCTTTTGGTCTAATAGGCTTCATGTTACGCCAATTTGAACTTGCTCGATCTGTACAATTACGACCTTATAATGCAATTGCGTTCTCTGCTCCGATTGCTGTTTTTGTTTCCGTATTCTTGATCTATCCATTAGGTCAGTCTGGTTGGTTTTTTGCACCTAGTTTTGGCGTAGCAGCTATTTTCCGATTTATCCTCTTTTTTCAAGGTTTTCATAATTGGACCTTGAATCCATTTCATATGATGGGAGTTGCTGGAGTATTGGGTGCTGCTCTTCTATGTGCTATTCACGGTGCTACCGTGGAAAATACTTTATTTGAAGACGGTGATGGTGCAAATACATTCTGTGCTTTTAACCCAACTCAAGCCGAAGAGACTTATTCTATGGTCACTGCGAACCGTTTCTGGTCCCAAATTTTTGGGGTTGCTTTTTCCAATAAACGTTGGTTACATTTCTTCATGTTATTTGTGCCGGTGACATTTTCATGAAGCCACTAATTAGAGATAGTTTTGAGCACTTGAGAAGTAGTTTGGGCATCATGGATAAAACAACAACCTCTTTGGAGTTGTCAAAAGTTGCTTCAGAATTCATGTACAATGAGCTCTGGAGAGCTTTGAATTTGATAGAATTAGCTCCAAAAATATAGTATGAGGTTAAAATGACTCTATATTAAGGGGGAGTGTTAGAATTTATTATTCTTCTAAGCCTATAAGAAAATAACCCATTAAAACAATATTTTTGAGATCTTGATCCCTTACTTCCCTTTGATGCCTATCGTAGAAATTATTTTATTGGCTAGGATGTAAATGGAAGTAGGTAATTTTGAAAGTGAGTGGGAGTTTTTGTGTGGAAAAGACAACAATAGACAAAGAGATAAGAACACTTTTGAACAAGTTTAATGTGCAACAATAAAAAGTGTGTGTAGAGACGGGAATGTTGCAATAGCAATAGAGTTTGTGAAGAAGAGAGAACATAAGATATAAGAGCAAGGAGTGCAAAAAAAAAAAAAATATTTACAGGAAAAAGAGAATAGTGATAAGCTCCAAATAGTTATAGAAAATTAGTGACACACAACAACTCCAGATAGTTGTAGAAAAATGAGTTATATGTAATAGTAGTAAAACTATTACTAATCTAAAAATGAAAATTTTATAAATGTTATTTTAGGTTAAATTAAAGATATGTTTTTGATGTTTGTCTCCTCCAATGATCTCCATTGTGTGTTTGTTTCATTTGGATTTGTATCTATCAAATTGGTATCATAGTTGTAATCTCCACTTGTAGAGTGAATTTAATCACATCAACTTTGATATCAAAGTCTCTTTCTATATCAATTTCATAAAAAATATATCTTAACTTGTAACTTCTAAATAAAAATAAAATATATTTTACAAGAAAAACCAACATATATTTACTATACTCAACCATTTTAAACAATACAGATTCTTATCTCTCTCACTTTAAAGACATAGTTCTATAAAAAAACATATTTAAATTTTCTCAACAAGCACTATTTTAAAACTAAATAATGATCATTTTTAACAAAGTTATATTAGAATTATCATCCAACTCCATTTCCCACTCTACAATTTCTCAATCCCCTATGTGCATGGTGGTTAATTCTTTGGGGGTACCTCACGACCCCCCTCCTCTGTCCTCATTAGGCTTAGCAACGCGCCTTACACATTATCTTACACTTCCCTTAGGGGATCCTCTTTCTTCGAAGGGACTTGTTGGGGAACTCATGATTCCTACCATCTTGAGGCCCAAGGGCTAGAAAATTGTGCTTATCAACTCACCTCAAGATTCCTCTCATCCCACTAAAAGGGAAAAAAATTGTCTTGTGTTGTTGAAATATGACTTTGGAACAAAATTTTCTCTACCAGACTCCACTATGGATAGGATTGTTTCATTGATGGAGAACTCTCTGGTGAGAATTTTTTTCTTTTTGACCATCCATTGATATGGTCCAGCTATGGACTAATGCTAAGTGGCATTTAAAAGGCAGTGTGGAAGTCAATGCCATGGATTGAGGATTATTCCTATTCAAGTTTAATTATATAGAGAATATGCTACTGACCCTTTCCTTAGGACCATGTGTGTATGGAAAACATAGCCTCTCTCTTTTTTGGAGGAAGCTAGGATTTGACCCTACTATTTATCTTAAAAAATCTGCCCATTTTTGGATTTATTTTCTAGGGTTGCCTCTTGAATTTTGGGAGAGTTAGTTTTCCAATGTATTTTAAACTCCCTCGAACACTTCATAATAACTAATATCATCACAAAAATGAGATCTAGGTTAGTATTTTCCTATTTTTGTGTCAATATTGATATAAATAAAACTGTTCATAACTTTGTTACACTGAAATATAAATGTGGGAAATGGTCCCAACAAGTTTTCTATGAGAATACTATAGTTTATTGTCAAAAATGTTCCAAATCTAGTCATCTTTTCTCTAACTGTAAAGCCTTAGTTAAAGGCCAAGAAAAACTTAAAGATCTTGTCAATACTCAAGGGGATCTCATGGAGAGCTACCCCTTCAAATATGATATCTTAAATATCTTGAAGACCCCTCCTAATGCTAGAATAATGGGTGTTAAAGAATTAGTCACTCCTTTGGATTCTATAGAGATGGACATGTCTTTACTTGACCAACCGAATGGAGTTTTCTCTCTGAATGAAATCCAAGTTATAACTTCACCTAGAAGAAATGACTTGAAAGACAAAGATACTTGGATTCCCAATATGGAATAAAAATAGACATCACATATGGTAACACTAAGTTCTCCTAAATCCCTACAAATTATTGATGATACTTTGTTAGTAAAGATGTTTTTTATTAAATGACTTCAATGAATCCACTATTGAGCTAAAGAACCTAGAAGACGGTGAAATATCTTGTAACCAAATGATTAGTTAATAGAATGAATGTGATAAGTGCCCATTTGAGATTGATAAATCCATCTAGATAGAAACAAAGAAAGTACCCTAGATTGATAACAAACCATAAGGTCTTGATTGTTGGATAACACCCAAGAAAAAAGGTAAACAAAAAAGGAAAATATGGGGGTAGAAACCAAAGCAGGTAGACCTTTCCAAAGGAAAATTAGGAATAGAGAAACTGCTAAAGAGATTTCTATTGAAAAATAGAGGACATTGGAAGTGTCCTCAAAAAATAGTTCTAAATGAAGTTTCTTTCATGGAACACTAGAGGGATATATAGCCCACATAAATAATTGGCTCTAAAAAACTATATATCAAAGAACAAGATTGACATCCTCTTAAATTAACAGAAGTAAAGATGAGCAAAAAATGAAACTATTGCTAAGAGATTCTAGCCCACTATCCACTTTTTAATTAGTGAGGCTTTTGGTACCTCAAGAGGTCTTGTTACTATGTGGAACCCGAAACAAATTGAGTGGCTTCGATTTATTCCAAACTAATCATAGCTTAGGTATCCAGTTTTTTGCTATTGGTCTATCTTGGAACTTCATTAATATCTATGCCCCCAATATGAGAAATTATAGAAAAGGTCTTTGGCTCAAAATAAATGGTTTGATTTTGGGAAATAAGGAGGCATGTTGGATTCTTATGAGAGACTTCAACTTACCCCTCTATTGTTCAAAGAAGTTTGGAGGGCTGATTTATTACACTGACATTATCCCAAACATGGTGGGCCTTCTAAATATTTTTAGGCTTATTGATATGGACCTTCAAGGTAAAATTTTCACCTATACAAATAGAAGACTTGATGAAAATATTATCTAGGTTAGACTAGATAGATTATTGATTTCTCCTAACTAGGCCACCCTCCATAACTCCAGCCTCCTAGCTCTTTTGAGGATAGTGTCAAACCATAACCCCCTACTGCTAAGTTGGGAGGACAACACTGAACTTGGACCTTTCCCTTTAAAATATGAGATAATATGGAGTACTCACCCTAAATTCAAAGAAAAATTATCCACTTGGTGGAATATTCCCATCCAAGGATTTGCTATGTACCATGTTAAAAACTCAAAAATATTAAAAAAATAGTGAAAGGTTCGAAAAAGTGGGTCTTTAGTGATGTGTTTCACCAAAAAGAGACTTGAAAACTAAACTCAAAGATATCCAAGTAAGAATAGCTAATGGTGATGTAAGTGATCAGACTTGCCACCTTGAAAAGGATTACCACCTAGATTGGTCTAAAGCTCCCAAAAAGAGGAAATATTCTAGAAACAAAAATCTAGAATACAATGGCTAAAATAAGGTGATTTTAATTCCACTTTATTCCATATATCTACCCTGAAACACAAGGAAAGAAACCAGATAACCAAACTTAAACATAATCTTGGAATTGAAGGCATGACTTCAGAACAAATTGGTAATATTGCCTCTTTCTACTTTCAACATTCTTTTTTGGATCCTATTGTCAATCACTCTACTATTTTGGATGAATAGTTGTTGGAAAACACCCATGCCATCTTAATGGATATTGATAATTCCTCTATTCTCATAACTGTTACTCTTGAATAATTTAGATCTATTGTGTTCAAAGTGGGGGCTTACAAATCCCCTAGGCCTGAAGGTTTCCCACCAACTTTCTTCCAATAGTTTTAGGATATAGTGGGTGAAGATGTGTTCCTTGCCTCTAAAAACTTATTCAAGTATGATAGAATTTTGAAGAAACTGAACCACACCTTTATTGATATTATTCCTAAAAACTTTGACCCTCAAACTATGGCTAAGTTTAGACCTATAATTTTATGTGATACCATTTATAAAATTTTCTCCAAAATCATTGTCAATAGATTAAAGACCCTTTTGGAGAAAATGATAAGCCCCTTTTCAAAATGGATTTGTCCTAGGTTGTCAAATTTTGGATTCTAACATCTCCACTCAAGAAATCCTTCATTATACGGATAGGAGTATCAATGTTGATATGGCCTTTAAACTTGACATATCAAAAGACTATGACAAGGTTTATTGGAAGTTTCTTCTAAAATTCCTTGCTAAGTTTGGATTCAATCAGTCGGTTTTAAAACTCATCAAATAATTTATTTCCATGGTTAATTACTTTATTCTTGTTAATGGTGTCCCCTATGGTTTCTTTAGTTCTAGTAAAGGGATCAAACAAGGTGACCCCCTATCCCCATATCTATTCATCATGGTTGCAGATTTTTTAAGTTGAAATATTTCTAAACTTATTCAAGAAGGTGCTATCAAGGGAATCAAACCTACTACCTCTTTGGACCCCTTAGCTATCCAACAATTTTTTTATGACACTATCCTCTTTGGGAAAGCCCATGTTGTAAAATCTAGTAAAGGGAAAAGATGCATCAACAACTATGCTTCTAGCTCTATTCAATGCATAAATTACACAAAAAGAATGATATACTTCTTTAACACCTCTCAAACCCTTCAAAATAAGGTGGCTTCTATTCTTTTTTGTGATAGTTCCACTCTCCTAGTTGTTTATCTTGGTCTTCCTCTAACTGTAAAGGAATTTACTCCTATTTTTGAAATTCGCTATTGGAGATATTGTAGAGAAAACCTGTTGGGTGGAAAGGATCTATATTGATTCATGTGGGTAAACTACAACTCCTTACTATTTCTCTACAGGGGATTTTGGTTTACTTCTTATCCCTTTTAAAATTTCCTAGATACATAGTTGAAAATTTGGAAAGAATTCAAATAATTTTTTTCTGGTCTAGTACTGAGGAGAAGAAAATTTTGGCTCTGCTAAGCCAGGATACTATTTGTCTTCCCAAGTCTTGTGGTGGTCTTGGCATTAGAAAAAAATCAAACTACAAATAAAGTGCTTCTAGCTAAGATAGGTTGGGATATTTTGAGAAACAAGAAGGAATAGTGTACTATTTTTAATGCCAAATACCTTAAAAAAATCCCCTTTATAAGGATCCTTTACACCATTGGACACCCTTGTAGTTCCTTAATATGAGACAATGTCATCAAATTGAAACAACTACTTTAGGGTGGCCTAAGATGAAATCTGGGGAATGGATACAAAATTTAATTTTTGGTGTGATTCCTATTTTTTTTGTTACATATTGATAAGATTGGTTGTCATTGATGTCAAAAGTATGTTTATGATTGTATATATTCTGGAGATTGCTAAATATACAAAGATATATAATAGTGCAATTCAACATTGTAGTTTTGTGGAAGATTTGTAGTCAATGGTTGTCTATGTATTATGCAGAGGTGGGTACACATGTATTAATGTTTTTTTAGTATGCGTACAATGATATTTTATGATTTTGGTGTACCGCATAGAGTGAAAAGTTACAAAAGTTGTGTCCAAGGCTTTCATAGTATAAACCTTAAGGGAAAGACACAATTTTTTGGTTTGCATCCTTTTGTAGAGAAACATTTAGTTTTGTGATTCAAAAGATAAGTTGATGGAGATATGAAGGTGTTATATCTAAGGTTTCATATCATTATACCTTCTAAAGTGTAAGATAGAAGTGATAGAGTTTTGATCTATGCTATGAAAAAGTTAAGTGGTTATGAGGGCTTATTGGAATGCTCTATATTCCTCTAGATGTAAAGGTGTCACCAAGAAGATTTGAGGAGATACTCAATGATGTCCAATGTGTTGGAAAAACAAGGATAAACAACTGAGAGGGGGGGTGAATCAGTTGTTACAAAAATTAAGCTTATTCAACCTTAAAAAACTTTTAATCTCAGATCTGATAATTAATAGTGCACACATAAATCAACAACACATGAACACCAAGATTTTTATACATGAAAACCCTATCAGGGGAAAAACCATGGTGGATGTTAGTCCACAAGATTATACCCTATTAGAAGTATAATGAAAGAAATGAATAGGGAATGCACATGCATTTAGGCACACTTCATAGATCTCACTGCTCAAAGGGAAGGTTCACTGCCTTACATAAAACAATCAGATTAAATCCATCTGATGAGGTTGAATTGAGAAATTAGCTTCTACAAAATCTTGATTAAAGTTTTGGTTAGGCACATAAACACTTCTTCACACTTCTCTCAATCTTCTTCACACTCTGCTTTATATTCGGATGATCTAATCTTTATTCGCACATTTCACACATACACTTCATGCTTGCACAACACACACATATATACACACTTACAATGAAGATAAAATCTCTCTTATATATCCACTACATGAATTTACATCACTAACTCTATCGGCCACAAATAAAGAATAAATTACAACTGTCAGCCTCAATTCATGAACAAATATTAATGTGCACCAACCTAAGTCAGTCACAACATAGTGAGGACCTAAATCAACATCCTCAAACATGCCAAACAATACAAGATTAATCCATAAGTATCTGCAACACACTACCACCATCATGTCGGCCAAGAACATGAAAACTCGAACACGCAAGGGAAAAATATTCAATCACGAGCACACCGATCAATGCAGACTTACCACACTGATAGATCACAATCTAGAAACATCACTGAACACCTCTGGAATGTATGAAAAAACTCACTTCACCATAATTACAATCCCATCTTCTAGAAACACCTGCTACAGTAATTGAATAACTGTAGGAACACAGAACTTCATAACTTCCTCAATTCTTGATGCACACCTCTGAAACTTTCAAAAAACATACTAGATAGGCTAAAAAAAAAAACACATTTAATGTGTGTCTTCAGATCATCAATGTACAAAAAATTTCATCACTCTGACCTTCTCAGCTTCATTGGTTGCCTGCAATATATTTATTACAATTTTCTCAATATCCTCGACATATATAGCCTTCAATCCATTAATGCTAATAGTGTTGACATCAATGTCAACCAAATATCAGCAACACAACCTCGACATCCAACAATCTCCCCCTTTGGCATTGATGGCAACACATGATGTGAAAAATAATACCATCAACACAACTGGTTGTTTCATAGTAGACTTCTCCCCCTTTGTTTTGCAGTTCTCCTCTCATAGCTCTTCTCTCCCTTTCTTGACTCTTCTCCCCCTTTCTTCAAGATTTTTTCCCATTATTCTTCTCCCCCTTTGAAATCAATGGAAAAGGTACACATGCTCTGAACCACATATATCATCTAAAACTTCTGACTACTCCCCTTGAGTAGTAGCCACCACAACATCAATCTGAAACAAGATCTGACTGTAAGTCCACGGATTGATGCAAATACTTGCATCTTAGTTCAAATTAGGAGGGGAAATTACCCTTAACTTTTCTCTGAGATACTTAGAAGTATCCTTAGGCAACGGTTTAGTGAAGATATCTGCAATTTGTTCCTTTGTAGGCACATATTCCAATATGACCTCTTTATCACTCACCTTGTCTCTCAAAAAGTGATACTTGATAGATATATGGTTTGTCTTTGAGTGTAGCACCGAATTTTTAGAAATGTTTATGGAACTTGAATTGTCACAAAATATAGCAATGGGCTTATCATACTTAACTCTAATATCTCTCAGCATCTGTTTCATCCATAACACTTGAGTACAACTTTTTGCAGCAGCAATATATTCTACCTCAGTAGTAGATAAGGAAATGAAATTCTTCTTTTTACTTAGCCAAGATACCAACTTCTTCCCTAGGAAGAATGCACCACCACTAGTACTTTTCCTGTCATCCACATCTCCTACCCAATCTGTATCTGTAAAGGCACTCAGAGTAAGATCATCATCCTTAAGATACCAAAGACCAAAATCAATTGTTCCTTTCAAGTATCTAAAAAATATCTTTATTGCAGTCACATGTGATTCCTTTGGATCAGCTTGATATCTAGCAACCATGCAAACAAAATTCATAATGTCTGGTCTGGTCTGAGTTAAATATAGCAATCCACCAATCATTGACCTATATCTTGTTTGATTAGCCTTAGGAGAATCATCATTTTGAGATAATTTGCATCTGGTTACCATGGGTGTACCAACTAGATTTAAGTCTTCCATGCCAAAAAAATACAGTAACTCTCTCACATATTTGGACTGAGAAATAAAGATTCCATCATCTAACTTAGTAATTTGCAATCCTAAAAAGAATTTAAGTTCTCCTATCATTGACATTTCAAATTCACTTTTCATTTTATCAGCAAATTTCATGCATAAGTCATTATCTCCTTCAAAAATAATGTCATCAACAAAGACTTCAATAATCGATTCTTTATCCTAGTCCAGCTTAAAATACAAATTATTGTCAGTAGTACCTTTATTGAATCCCAGTTTCTATAAGTATTTATCTAGTCTAGTGTACCATGCTCTAGGGGATTTTTTGAGTCCATATAGTGCTTCCTTCAATCGACAAACCATATCTTTATCATCAGTCAGTTGAAATCCATCTGGTTGCTCAACATAGACTTCTTCTTCTAGTTCACCTTTCAAGAATGTTGACTTCACATCCATTTGATAGACTTTGTAATTCTTGAAAGTAGCATAAGCAAGAAATAACCTTACAACTTCAATTCTAGCAATAGGGGCAAAGGTTTCTTCAAAATCAATACCTTCCATCTGTGAGTATCCTTTACATACCATTCTTTCTTTGTTTCTAATAACTTCACCTTGCTCATTTAGCTTATTCTGAAAGACCCATTTGGTTCCAATCACATTTTTGTCTTGGGGTCTAGGAACAAGAATCCATGTATCATTTTTCTCTATCTACATCAGTTCTTCCTTCATGGCTTCCATCCAATACTCATCTTTATATGCTTCATTGACATTACTAGGCCCAGATTTGGAAATTAGGCAATATTCTTCTACAATTCTTCTTCTAGTTTGTACACCTTTGTTCTTGTCTCCTATGATCTGACTTTCAGAATGACTTCACTTTACATACCTTGGAGTTTTGGGTTTTGTTCTTTCTTCTGCATTTCTACTATCTTCTTCTTCATGATTTTCTTGATTCACCAGAACACTTTGAGTTTTATTTTGTGTCTACGCATTCTTTCCATTATCAGTACTATCTTTTTGGTCATCTAAATCATATCCACAATACCTTGATGATCTAACAGTGTCTTCATCAACTCTAGCATTTGCACTTTCAACCATTTTCTTCAATCTTTTATTGTAACACCGGTAGGATTTGCTCTTAGTAGAGTAACCCAAAAAGATTCCTTCATCACTTCTAGCTTCAAACTTTCCTATATCTTCATCTCTTTTGATATAACATCTACTTCCAAATATTTTGAAATATTTAATAGTAGGCTTATAACCAAACCACAACTCAAAAGGAGTCTTACCAGAATTACTATTGACATTCACCTGGTTGATAGTATATATAGCAGTACTTATAGCTTCTCTCCAATAGAAATGAGGAACATTACCTTCCAACATCATAGTTCTGGAAGCATCTAAAATTGTTATGTTCTTTCTCTCAACAACTTTGTTCTGTTGTGGAGTCTAGAGATCATATAACTATCTTTTTATTCCATGCTCTTCATAGAATGAATCAAACTCCCGGGAAGTGAATTCACCACCTCTATCTAATCTTAAACATTTGATCTTCAAACCTATCTCAGTTTCTGCCAAAGCTTTGAAGCTTTTGAATTTATCTAATGCCTCATATTTTTCTCTTAAGAAGGCATCCCATACCATTCTAGAATAATCATCAATAAGCAACATAAAGTACCTTTCTCCTTGTAGACTTCTAATTCTGGATGGACCACATAGATCAGTATGTACCAAATCTAGTACTCCATTGGAATGATGTTGTTTGCTCTGAAATGAAATTTTTGTTTGCTTTCCCATCTGACATTCCTTGCATATAGTGCTAGTAGGCTTCACTAACTTAGGTAGATCTTTGATTGCTTGTGTGGAGCTTATTTTGAAAATGTTATCAAAATTCACATGACACAGCCTTTTATGCCATAACCATCTTACATCAACTTGAGCAATAAGACAACTTTCACTAGCAGTATTTAAATGAAAAATATTATCTCTTGTCTTTGTACCTGAAGCAAGCACATTTCCTGAGCTTCCCAATATCTTGCAATTACAATATTTGAACTGAAGATTGTAACCTTTGTCAACCATCTGTCCAACACTCAATAGATTATGCTTCAATCCTTCAACATAAAGAACATCATCAGTATTGCATTTTCCACCAAGAGAAATAGTGCCTCTGCCACAAATCACACTAGCATTGTTATCTCCAAATCTTACAACACGACCATCATACTTTTCCAAGCTAAGAAAAATTATTTTATCACTAGTCATATGATGTGAACATCTGCTATCAATTTCTCACTCATCCTTCTCATCAATCTTGGATACAAGATCTTTCTCAATATTCTGATTACTAGTTGATTCAGTGGACACCAAACCATTTTCCTTGATAGCAATGAATACCCATTCATCTTCATTTCCAGTTTCTTTATGAGATTCATCATTAGTAACTCCTTCTTTAGCATAATAACATTTATTTTGAAATCTAGTCTTATCAAGTTTATACTTAAAGACCCTTTCAAGACATATTGATGCAAAATGACCTATCTTACTGCAAGAGAAACATTTAATAGAAGCTTTTCTTTGTACTTACCTTGTTCTCTGGCTTCTCTTTTCACAACTAATGATTCCAATTCTTCTATCTCTCTTTCTTCATCTTCAATCAGTTTAATTTATTCTTCATACTTGAATGTCTTCCTGGAACTCTCTCCCATATCATATCTTTGTTGGATTTTTTCGGATATAGTAGCTTTAAATGCATAATCTATCTTAGGAGAAGATTCACCAAATTCACTTAACTCAAAGGCAGAAATTTTTCCAATCAGCATGTCTCTTGTCACATTTGTTACTGTCATGAGCTCTTCAATAGAATAATCTTTTGTTTTGTAGAAGTAGGGACAAATCTAAGTATTTTAGCCACAATCTCATCTTCTTCCTAGATTCCACTGGCACATCTAATGTCCATCACTAATTCATTTACCTTTTGCAAGAAAGAAAAGATGTTTTCTTCTTCACTCATCTTCATGTTCTCCCACTTACCTTTCAGACTTTGTAGCTTAGCAACTTTCACTAGTGCATCTCCTTCATACAATGTTTCCAACTTTATCCAGATCTCATATGCAGTCTTCAAACCTATCACATTTGTCATCTCTGAATCTGTCAAAGCACTTAGCAATGATTCTATAGCCCTAGTATTAGTTTCTGCTTCTTTGATTGCATCAACAGTAGAGGGACCATTCTGAGGAATTGTATATGCATTCTTTGTAATATTCCAGAAAGGCTCACCAATGCACTTCAAATGACACTCCATTCTGACTTTCCACAGAGAGTAGTTTGTACCATCGAATCTAGGACTATCCTTCTTGTATGATGCCATCTCTGATCACCTCAAGCTGTTAGACTTCTTTAGAGGAACTAGCTTTGATACCAATTGTTGGAAAAAAAAGAATAGACAACTGAGAGGGGGAGGTGAATTAGTTGTTACAAAAATTAAGCTTATTCAACCTTAAACAACTTTTAATCTCAGATCTGATAATTAACAGTGCAAGCGTAAATCAACAACACATTAGAGACACATGAACACCAAGATTTTTATACATGGAAACCCTGTTAGGGGAAAAACCATGGTGGAGGTTAGTCCACAAGATTATACCTTGTTAGAAGTATAATGAAAGAAATGAATAGGGAATGCACATGCATTCAGGCACACTACCTAAAGCTCACTAATCAAAGGGAAGGCTCACTAGCTTACATAAAACAATAGATTAAATCCATCTGATGAGGTTGAACTTAGAAATTAGCTTCTAAAAAAGCTTGATTACAGTTCCGGTTAGGCACAAAAACACTTCTTCACACTTTGCTCAATCTTCTTTACAATCTGCTCTGTATTCAGATGATTTGATATTTATTCACACATTTCGCACATAAATTTCATTCTCGCACACCACACACAAATATACACACACTTACAATGAAGAGACAATCACTCTTATATATCTACTACATGAATTTACATCAACAACTCTGTCGACCACAAATAAAGAATAAATTACAACTGTCGGCCTCAATTCATGAACAAATCTTAATGCAAACCAACCTAAGTTAGTCACAACATAGTGAGGACCTAAGTCAACATCCTTGAACATGCCAAATAGTACAAGATTAATCTGTAAGGATCTGCAACATGCTACCACCATCATGTCGGCCAAGAACATGAAAACTCAAACACACAAGGGAAAAATCTTCAATCATGAGCACACCAATCAATGCAGACGTACCACACTAATAGAGCATGATCTAGAAACATAATTGAACACCTCTGGAACATACACAACAACTCACTTCACTAGAATTGCAATCTCATCTTCCAGAAACACCTACTACAATAACTGAATAACTGTAGGAACACAAAATTTCATAAATTCCTCAATTCTTGATGCACGCCTCTAAAAATTTTAGACAACATACTAGATAGGCTCAGAAACAAACCCTTTAATGTGTGTCATCTGATCATCAATGTACAAAATGTTTCATCACTCTAAACTTCTCAGCTTCATTCACTACCTACAATATATTTATTACAATTTTCTCAATATCCTCAACATTTACAACCTTCAATCCATTAATGCTAATAGTGTTGACATCAATGAAAACCACATATCAGAAAAACAACCTCAAAATCTAATAGAATGTATGTTATATTGAATTTTCAAGTGCTATGGTGCTCCCCAAGTTCAACTTTCAAGTGACAGAGTGATATAGTTGGTTCTAGATGCCTAATCTTCTACATAACATATGTTTGGATACTTGCACCATCATAATATTGTGAAGATCAGTTGTATGAGTTTGTGTGGACACTCCACATATCTCGTAGTGTGTAAGGTATGAAGTGCATGAATATATTTCTTGTTTCCAACATCATACAATTGTTTCAAATTGTTTTGTGAAGACATGTTTTTTCTAATGCCAACTAAGGCATGTTAATGATATGCACCACAAATTCAAGTGTAAGCGGAGTTTATGGAGTGATTAAAGATGTATGGATCATGCTGAATCATTTGGGTGAAATGTAAATAATTTTTTATCATTTTTGTATACCACCAATGGATATGTAGGGCATCATATTACAAGTTTCATATATGCTTGTTATGACCAACTAAATTTGTATTTTGCAAGTGTGTAGATGATATATATATATATATAGAATATCAAAGATGAGAAGAGAGGCATGGAAGTGTGTGAAGATATATGAGTGCATGATCAGAGTGTGAAAATATCCACCATAGACCTAATGTATAGAATTGATTACTATCAATGGTTGAAGCCATAAAATTAGTCATATTTCAGTTGTTCCTTTTTCAATTAGGGAGTAGTAGCTTCCTTGGGTTTTAGCCCCAAAAAAAAATTTGTATAAACATGGAGTAGTAGATTCCTTTGGTTTTAGCCCTAAAAAAAAGTTGTAACTATTATTTACTTGTGATGTTGGATTAAGACAGTAGCTCTTAGCAACATTTCTTATCGTGGTTTTCCCTTGTTAGGTTTTCCACATAAATATGGTGTCAATTATGTTCTTATGTGGGTTCTTGTCTTCTTTCTTATTTTTATTAGTTAGATGAATGCTCAATTTATATCAACAATTACTAATTGGGATTGAAATTTTAAGTATACTGATTCACCCCCTCTCAGTATTCTAGTGTGTTAAATAATTGGTATCAGAGCAAGGTTCCTTGATACAAGCTTAACAGCTAAGGTAGATCATGACTTTGGAACACATGGGGAATGATGCAGTGCCCAAGAAGAAGATCTATTTGAAAGAAGAGGTCATACATCATGAGGAGGAGGATGAATTTGAATTTGAATTCAATAAAGAATATTTTCCAATGGATTATGAAGGAGAACTCATTTCTTCTCTAAATGATCTAGATGAAGAAAGAGAAAAGAATGAAGAACTCTTGTATAAACTTGAAAAATCAGAAAAGGAATTTGGAAAGTTTAATGTTCAAGTTGAAGAAGGTAAAAAAACTGTGTGTTGCCTAAATATCAAGCTCATTGACAAAATTGTTGAATTCTCCAATCTTGAAGAAGAGTTTTTCTCCCTAAGGAAAATATTGGATAAAGAAAAAGAACAAATTGACAAGGTTCTAAAGCTGAAAGGAGGTTCTAACATTCTCAATGAGATAATCAGCTCTCAAAAGCCATCAATAGAAAAAATTAGTCTTGGTTTTGAGAAAGGTAAAAGTCCAATAACCAGTCCATTTGTACACCTATATGATAATTTCAAGGAAAAAGGAAAGTTTGAGATGAAGGAGGAAAAATATTGCATTGAAGAACCTGAGAAGACATCCTCTAGAAATACAAAATCAGATCAAGGTAGCAAGAATAAATAAGGTGGATTTGTCCTAGTTCGAAGAAAAAGGAGATTCAGAGGTCCTCCACTTACTAGTCAGCATGCCCCTACCAGGTTCACTCAATATTTTGAAGGTTATTGTTATTCTTACAATAATTTTGGGCATGTCTATTAATTGTAGAACTATAGAAAGAAGAAATCATTGATTGGGTAGAAGACAATTTGTGCCTCAAAGATATGATGTTGTTTATTTTCATGGATATTGCTATGCATGTAACAATTTTGGTCTAAGGCCACAGATTGCCTAACTAAAGTTAGGAGAAGTAACTTTGTTCTAGAGCATAACATTTTTTGCTACAATTGTAATAAGGTTGGGCATAAAACAAAGTTTTATATAAGTGGTTTTGTGAAACCACCTATTCATAACCAAAATAAGGAAGAAACCCTAAAATGAAAAGGTTTGGAAAGAGAAGCAAGGTCAAGAGAATATGAAGAAGGATGATACCATGCTTGAGCATTCTTCACAAGATCTTGTGAAAAGCTAGAATAGACCATTATATTAGGGGAAGCTATCAATTGCAAATCCTTTAGTCCCTTGAAAAGGATAAAATGTTGAATATTCTAGCATGAAAGATGAATTGTATCATTTACTCTAGTATGTAGATCTATTGAGCAAGATTGAACCTTTTGATCAAGGTTTCAAAGTAAAGGAATGATTTGTAGAGGTGTGTTGAGAATATTTGTATTCCTGTGATGACACAAAGAATTCTGGCAGAAGGTTTACCTAACAAGTATGAATGAATTAATGGAAAAAATTTAGGTCAAGTGAGAGGATTTTTATGTTTCATTCTAACATTTTGTTCTCATTTGCAAAAAAATGCATTTGTATTTAGAAGCAGAGAAGAGAATACATTTTCAAGATACTTTTGTGAGACCCTAACAACCGTGTTTGAAGGTTTCAAAATAAATATCAATGGAGACACTGCAAGTGATTGATGTTATGGAGAAACCCAAGCCAAAGTATACAAAGTTCCCATTCAAGGTGATGGAAGTTGATAAAGATGGTGCATTTTTAAAAATTTATGTGGATGTGGTATACTTTGAAGATATAAAAATCTGCATCTATGCATTATTGAATGAAATTGATCACACTTCATCTTTTGAAGTGGTTCGACATGAACTCTTGAATGAGAATGGAGTGTACAAGCCTAAATATGCAAATGTGATAGAAAAAGGGTTATATGTCTAGAAATATTTTCCATACTTTCACAACTACAAAGAATGGGTAAGAATTATTCTAAGTTGCACTCATGAAGAATTTATTTGGTTAGATAAGCCCTACATGATTACAAAAGAAGCAATTATAGTAGTTATTGGTCTTTGTGCCTCTAGAAAAGTCTTGATGTTGAAGTATATAAAGAATGAAAGGGTTGTGGAGCTTAACAAAGCCAAATTTGACAAAACAACCCTAACAATAAAAGATATCAAAGATCCCAGAGTCCACTAATGCCTTAATGGGGATAGCATAAAAAGTTTACTTCACTAATAGAGAAGGTTCTATCACCACCCTCACAATTCATACTGCATATCAAATGGTGAAGGAAGGTGTAAAATTTAACCTATGCGAGCTGTTGAGAGAGTAGCTAATGGATAATTTGAAGAGGAAAAAGGAAACTGGATACAATTTCAAGTTTGGTTCATTAATCATTTTCCTTACATTTTATTTCTTGAATGAATTACCTAGTTTTAAAGGTAAAATATGAGATAAGCTCTTTCTAGTAGCTACTCAAATTAGAAATCACATAAGAAGTTTCTAGAACAAGCAAGCATGCACTACCTTCTATTGGGGTTGCTTTAAGAACTTATAAAAAGAGATGCAAAGTAGAGAAAGGATACCATCTGATTTGGTCTAGAAGTATAAGAAAGAGGTTACATTCATGGTGGATAAGGATCATTGTTACATGGAATCAGTGGAGCCCAAAACCTCATAGATTCCTACATTGCCTTATGAGGTTTCTCCTAAATATGTACAAGGATATGTGAATATCCTTTTGAAGAAGCTAAAAGATACAACTCCTAAGAGATTTGGCACATATGATGAGATAATGGATAAGTTGTATAAGAAGAATGCAAAGGAGAATTTGGAAAAACACAAGGATGAGCTTCACAATAAATTTGGTTTTCCTCCAAAGTCTACACTTGATGCCCCTATGAAGAGTTCTAAATTAAAATTTGTCCCTCTGAAAGCTAGCAAAGAACCAAGAAGGTTCAATAGATCCACTTCTATTGTTGCACCTGCTTTGCAACCCTCCGGATCTACACAAACAATTGGTGAAAGAAGAAGAGTTGCATTAGAAACTCCTCCACAAAAGAAGACCACAAGAACTAGGCATACTAGGTCTAATTGAAAGGAAAATATGAAGAAGACAAATGAGGGAGAACCTAGATGAACAAGTTGAGGATGAAGGCACCTCTAAGAAGAGAAAGAAAGGGAAGAAGATAGAAGAGGATTCAATAGAGAAAAAACCTCTAAACTCATATGACCCCTTGAGTTTGAAGATATCTTGAATGGAATTGTTAGTTATGGTTTGTTGGATGAGGAGAAGGATGTATCCATTCTGAAGAAAGGGATAAAAAAGGAAAAAGCAAAGGAAAAGGAGAAGGAAAAGGAGAAGGAGAAGGAGAAGAGTGTTGAAGGAGAAGGCTTAGAGAAGTAATATTCCTCTCTAGTGGATTCAATCAAGGAGTTCTTGGCTCAAGAAATGCAAATTCAGCTAGTGGTGTCTCCTCAATTGTTGCATGTTCCTACATTTGATGGATAGGTCAATTTTTTTGGTATATATCCCCTTCACAAGTTGAAGCTTAGAGATATACACCACTCCACAGCAAGGAAATAATTTCTACAACAATAGGTGGAGAGTGTTGATTTTTTGGAAGAAGCAATGAAAGTGTTGGAAGAGAAACTATTGGAAGAAAAAAGGGATTCATCATTAGCCCCTACATAATAGATGAATCAATTAATGGAGTCCTTTGAGACATATTCATCTCATCTAGAGAAGCAAGTACAAAATTAAAGATAAATGAAAATAGATTGAATGATTCCTTTGAAAAGTGTGATAGTGCATTAACTAAGGTACAATATTGTATCAAAGACATTAAGAAATGCTTGAAAGAAGCAAAAGTGTTATATGTTTTCTATCTCAAATGGTCTGCTACAATAAATAGTACAAAGGATTATATTCGTGCTATTGAAATGAAGACCACTAATGTGGCTGCAACATATGATACTATGCAATAAAATGATGGTGCCATAAGGGCACAAGTGGAAATCTTCCAATCCAAAATACAACACTGCAAGATCAAAGGGAGCAGTTTAAAGATTAGGAAAAATTATTGAGAGAATTAGTGAGCCTAACATTGGCTTCACTCACTAGTCTACTAGAAGAGTCAAGTTCAAACCCTAACCACAACAAAGAAAAAATGAAACAACAACCAGATCCAACTCAAATCCATCTATAAGAACATTTTTCCATCCAAGTGAGTTGTGTTTTATTTTTGATGTAAGATATCTTTCTTTTTTTTGTTATGTATATATGCAGAGTAGATATAAGGATATTTTTGATGATGAAGAAACTTAACTTCATCCTAAAGGGAGTAAAATTTGTATAGATTAAGGGGAGCTTAAATTTTTTGCATGTACATAGAAACTTTTATTGCCCTTTTCCCTTGATGTAAAAAGGGGAGAGATATGTGCATCTATTGAGAGTGTTTGTGCATATTAGTTGGTTTTCCATCAATGATAAAGGGGGGATTATTACAACTTGATAAGATTGGTTTTCATTGATGTCAAAAGTATGTTTATGATTATATATAATTTAGATATTGCTAAATATACAAAGATATATAATAGTGTGTCAAAATTATAGTGTTGTGGAAGATTTGTAGTTACTGGTTGACTATGTATGATGTGGAGGTGGGTACACATGCCTTAATATGTTTTCAATATGCCTATAATGATATCTTACCAATTTGGTGTACCACACTCAGTGACAAGTTGTAGAAGTTATTTCCAAGGCTTCCATAGTATATACCTTAAGGAAAAGACACAATGTTTTGGTCTACATCCTTTCGTAGAGCAAGATTTAGTCTTTTGGTTTAGAAGATAAGTTGATGGAGATATGAAGATGTTATATCCAAGGTTTCATGCCATTATACCTTGTGCAGTGTAAGATAGAAGTGATAGAGTTCTGGTCTATGATATGGCAGAAGTGGTTATGAAGGCTTATTGGAATTCTCTACATTCCTCTATATGTAAAGGTGTGACCAAGTAGATTTGAGGATATACTCAATGATTTCTAGTGCATGCTATAATGAAGTTTCAAGTGTTTTGGTACTCTAAAAGTTCATTTTTCATGTGAAAAAATGATACATTTTGTTTTGGATGCCTAATCTTCTACAAAATATATGTTTGGATACTTGTGCCAGAAAAATATTGTGAAGTTTAGTTGTATGGGATTTTGTGGACACTCCAAATGTCTCATAATGTCTAAGGTATGAAGGACATGCAGATATTTCTTGTTTCTAGCACATCACAGTTGTTTCAAGTTATTTTGTGAAGATATGCTTTTGCTGAGATTGACTAAGGCATGTTAACAATATGTGCCACAAGTTCAAGTGCAATTAGAGTTTATGGAGTGATTGAAGATGTTGTATGGATCATATCAACTCATTTGGTTGAAATATAAATAATATTTTATCATTTTTGTATATTGCTAATGGATATGTAACTGACATGTTACAAGTTTCATACTTGCTTGTTATGGCTGATTGAATTTGTATTTTGCAAGTGTGCAAATGATATATATATAGAAGATCAAAGATGAGAAGAGAGGTATGGAAGTGTGTGAAGATGTATGAGTACATGAGTAAAGTGTGACAAGATCCGCTACAGACCTAATGTGTATAATTGACAACTATCAATGGTTGAAGCCATAAAATTAGTCATATTTTAGTTGTTCCTTTTTCAATTAGGGAGTAGTAGCTTCCTTGGGTTGCAACCTTAAAAAAAAGTTGTAACTATTATTTACTTGTTAGGTTGGACTAGGATAGTGGCTCCTATAAGCATTTCTCATTGTGGTTTTTTCCCTATGAGGTTTTCAACATAAATATTGTGTTAGTTGTGTTCTTGTGTGGATGCTTGTCTTATTTCTTATTTTGATTAAGTAGATGAATGCTTAATTGATATCAGTAGTTACTAATTAAAATTAAAATTTTAAGTATACTGATTCACCCCCCCCCACCTCAATATTCTAGTGTGTTCAACAATTGGGACATCCTCTCAACCAAATAGATTTCAAGGATCTGTAGATTCCTACCTCTAACTACTTTGGTAAGAATGTTTCTGACTATTTCATTGGTCGACAAGGCTCACAAAAATAGAAGATATTGGAGATATGTTGCCATAATAGTCAAGGCTTAAGTCAAAAATCAATGTCCCTTCAAGAAACCATTTCCTTCACTAGAATTTGCATGTTCCAACATGAAAATAACTTATTTTTGGCTAAGGAAAGCAAAGGAAACCTAACTACCAAATCAGCTTACAATCTACTATCGGTGCAAGGTTCATGTTGTAAATATTGGAAACAAATTTGGAATGAACACCTAATTCCAAAGATTAATTTCTTTTGGTGGAAAACTAGCCACAACAAGATCCTCACCCAGGATAACTTAAGGAAACAAGGATTCCAAATCCATAATAGATGCACTTTATGCAAAATGGATGAAGAATTTGTGCCTCACTTAGTTCTTCATTACCCATTTGCTTTTGATATTTGGGCTTCTACTCTTCAAAAATTGGGTGTCTTCTAGACCATGAATAAGAATGTCAAAATCTTTATGGAAAGTTAGTTATATCCTTATACTCACCTGCTAACTTGGGAAATTTGGCGAGAAGTCCCCCTTCATCTACTAGTGTATTTGGAAGGAAAGGAATAATTTATGATATTATATAATGAGGAAAAGAGTCCCAAGGAGGTTTTTGGTGTTTTATCCATGCTTCTAATAGAGAATTTTTTTTTTTCAGTAGTAAATGTCTGAGAAGACCCCCCACTACTATGGAGATCAATATAGCCCATAATTGGAATCTTTAACTAAATCTAACTTCTTTTGATAACTCTAAATTTGTAGCAAGACATAACACTAAATGGATACCTCCTCTGCTGGGTTGGTATAATATCAATTTTGATGGGGTTGCAAAAGGAAATCTAGGCCCTGCTAGTATAGGGGAATTATAAGAGATTCTAAAGGAAATATCATAGCTGGTTATGTTGGGGGTATTGGTTTGTAATATTCAATGAAAGATGAAGCAAGAGTGATGATAGGTGTTATAAAATTTTCTTTATCAGTAGGGATCAAAAATCTCCATGTGGAAGGAGAATCTAAAATTATGATAGATGTTATCAAAGACAAACTTTATTTTGGTTGGGTTGTTAATGATGTTATTGTGGATATCCAAAATATCCTCATGAAGTTTGAGGGGGGAAAAATCTCTCATATCTATTGAGAAGGCAATAAAGTAGCTGATATCTTGGCTAACTTAGGGATATCTTGGGACTCTACTAGATGTTGGAGAAACTAATTTTCTTTTCCTACAAATATTGAAGATTTGATCCTTGAAGAGAAAAAAATAAGTATTCAAAATAGGGAGTACTTTTGATTTTATAAAAGTTAGTAGTTTATGGCATACTCTTACCATCATGCTAGGTAGTATGTGTACGGAAGCTAAGGTAGTGGAACAACTTCCTACACTAATATTGAGAGGATGATAATGCAAAAATTTACAGATCTTTACAATAATTACAAAAACTTAAAAATAAATAACCATAAATATCATGCATACCACAAGATAGTGATTTATATGGGGAAAACCCTTTTAGGAGAAAGACCCCACACTCCAAAAGCCACCCATTATATTATTCAAAAATCACAAATATTACAATATACTTGTAGAGCAAGCTCCTCATAGGAGTATCACAAACTAGATATCCATAGGGAACACAACCACTATTATAATATTAGAATACATCACAATACATAGCCATAATACAATGCCTTCATAAAATAGGATTACCTTCTAGGGAAAATCAAGCCAACAAAATATCTATCGTCAGATCTGAGACCTAATGATAAATGGTCCAAATTTATAATAATAAAATATACATAAAATTTGGCTTTCGAGGGTACTGTCCCCAAGCCACCATCGGGGCACACAACCCTTGGATCCCCCATTAGGGAATTATCCCCTCAAACCCCTTATTGGGGGTACCCCCGACCTTGCCCCCTCCCCCCTCCTCCCCAATGCTTACCTATCAATAGTAAACCTTATGTAATTGCAAGGTTGAGACACATTTTCCCAAAAGATCTCCCACTTTTTGAACACCCTGCAAGAGCAACAGGGGGTGAATAAACATCATCTCTTAATTTCTAGGGGTCAAAATTCCCATAGACTCTAGACACCATTTGAACTTCTCTATGCTCACAAGCTTAGTTAAATATTTAGAAACATTCATCAAAGTCCCTACCTTGACCAACTTCACCCTACTATCTTCAACCATATCTCTAACAAAATGATATTGTACATCAATGTGCTTGGTCCTGACATGAAATGTTAGGTTCTTAGATAGACATATCACACTCTGACTATCACAATAAATTGTCAATGCACCTTGTTTTATTCCAATATTTGAATGCATTCTATAAAGACAAATGGATTATTTACAAGCATGATTATTTTTCATATACTCAGCTTCAGTAGTGGATAAAGCAACCATAGCCTATCACTTACTCATCCAAATAATTTCACCACCAAATAAAGTAAGAACATAAGCACTAGTGGATTGTTTACTATCAACATCACCTACCCAGTTTGAATCCATATAACCATGAATATCAAGGGAAATCTTGTCTTTAGTCAAATTTCTATGATAACACAAAGAATAATTTAAGGTATTGCACAAATATCTAAAGACTCTTTGAACTGTGCATTCCAATGAACTCTACCAAGATGAGACATATATCTGAAAATAAATCCTACTACTTGGGAAATGTCTAGTCTAGTAAAAACCATAACATACATCAAAATTCCAACTACACTTTGGTAAGGAAGTCTAATCATGTATTCCATCTCCCGATGAGGACATTGGACAATCTAAAATAGATAACTTTGTTCAAAATAAAAAAGGAACACATAATGGTCTACAATCTTGAATATCAAACCTCTATAAAATTGAATTGACATACTTAATTTGACCAAGCCATAACTTTTTGTTCACTCTATCTCTTCTAATTTCTATCCCAAGAATGTGTCTAGTTGCACCAAGGTATTTCATTTAAAATTTAGTATCAAGTTGAGATTTCAATTCTAAAATCATACCTTTCCCTTTATCAACAAATAATGTATCATCAACATATACTACAATAAATAGGAAAAAATTACCATCAGTTTTATAATAAACACAATGATTTTAGAACTCTCAAATCACAAGATCAACACATATGTATCAAATTTTTGGTACCACATCTTAGGACTCTATTTTAGGCCATACAAGTATTTCTTCAATTTACAAACCAATTTACTTTTACCTTTCACCACATAGTTCTTTGGTTGTGTCATATAAATATCCCGCTCCAAGTCACCATGAAGGAAAGCAATTTTCACATCCATTTGCTTAGCCTCTAAATCATAAGCAGCAATTATATAAAGCAAAAATCTAATGGATGTCATTTTTGCAACAAGAGAAAAAATCTCACCATAATCAACTCCCTCAACTTGAGAGTAACCTTTTGCAACCAACCTTACTTTGTACTTCTCAATACCTCCATATGAACCAATCTTCTTCTTGAATACCCATTTGCAACCAATAGGTTTTCCTCCTTCAGGAAATGGTACAAGATCCTGTGTATCATTCATTTTCAAAGCCTTCATTTCTTCATCCATAATAATCTTCCAAGATTTTACATCATGCATACATAATGCCTCTTTTCCTAATCTAGGTTCATCCATGTTAGTATTCAAAGAAAAATACATGTCCAATCATTAGGTGAATACCTTTTAGGTGTTTTTTTATGCCTTGTAGACCTACAAACAAGTTGAGTTGGAGATTCTTCCTCCTCTTCTAAAGATTTAGAGTTATATGAGCTCTCCTCAACTTCTTTTCTATCAATGGGCCTTGATTCAACTTTCTCAAGTGTAGAAGGAAATTGAATCACATATTCCTACTTACTTTGTTCTATCTATGCAACATAACAAAAGAAGGTTTAGTTTCTCTAAAAATAAAACTTCTACTATATATTACCTTCTATGCAACAAGATGCCAAAGTTTGTATCTTTTCACACCATAACTATATCAGATGAAGATACATTTTATAGCCTTGTTCTCCAGCTTTGTTCACTTCTCCTTTGGCACATGTGCATATGCCTCACAACCAAAAACTCTAAGATGTCTTAATGAAGGCTTGTGACATGACCATGCCTCTTTGGGCACCTTATCAACAAGAGCTGATGTAGGAGACCTATTAATCAGGTAATAGGAAATGACAACATATTCAACCCAAAACCATTGTTCTAGACCAACACCACTCAACATACTCCTAGCCTTCTCCTTCACTGTCTTGTTCATTCTTTCTACAACTCCATTCTGTTGTGGAGAATGTATACAGTTGTATTTTTTCTATCTTTACAAAATCTATCAAAATCATTAGAGAAAAATTCACCACCATTATCAACCCTCAAACATTTTTTTAGTTCTAGTCTGTAACTCAACCATTGATTTACTCTTTAAAAAATATACCCATGTCCTTCTACTATATTCATCAATAAATGAAACATAATATGTGGATTTTCCAATTGAAAGAACATCTACAGGACCAAACACATTAGAATGAATAAGATCCAATACACCACAAGATTTATGAGAACTTGAGTAAAACTAAATGTAGGTTTATTTTCCATAAATGCAATGCTCACAAAAATCAAATTCAATATTACATTCAAAAAACCATTCAATAACGTTTTTATTTTTCAAGGTCCTTAGACCCTTTTCTCTAATGTTTTCAAGTCTCTGGTATCATAACATAGTTTTCTTTTTCAGGTAAATTTGATTCAAAAGAAAGAGCACCCTTAGTCACCCATAAGCCATGACCATCTAATAAAGATGAAACCCTCACCTCTTGCACAGACTCATTCTTCATAGAAGTACTATTACACTCAAAATTGCATGCATCAAGCTTATACAATTTTTTGTATCTGACACCTCTAGCAATAACCATAACACCTCAAACCATCTTGCATCCTACATCAAAAATACTACCTACACGTGCTTGCATCTATTAGTTTGCTCACAAATAATAAATTTTGTGTTAATCTAGGAATATGCAACACACCATTAATCCTTTTTATTCTACCATCAAGAAACTTGATTCTAACTTTACCACGACTAACAATATTTAAATAAGAATCATCACCTAAGTACACCTTACCTCCATCAAATTCTTCATATTCAGAAAAATAATCTCCATTAAAGTTCATATGGAAAGATGCACCTGAGTTAATTAACCATGCATCATTACTTGAAAAAGTTGCCAAAGCTATAATGAATGCATCACCATCTTATTTGTCACACTCAGAACAAAATCAAATTTCTTCTTTTTCTTCTTCTTTTCTTCTTTACGGTCCTTATGAATATGTTCGAGCTTACCGTAGTTCCAACAAATAAATTTGGACTTTCCAAGAAATTTATATCTCCCCTTGGACTTGGATTTATCATGCCTATCATTCTTCTTTCCTTTTTCCTTAGGTCTTCCATGATCATTTATAGCCTCCTTAGCAGTAATGGATACCTTCCTCCCCATCTCTTCAAAAGAAAAGAACCCACCACATCTTCAGCCTTCAATATAAATAATTACTCCCAATATCCATAACAACATAATCCCATGAATCAAGAAAAGAACAAAGCAAGATCTGACATTTCTCCTCCTCATCCATTTTTGACACCAACTGATACCAATTGAGCCACTAACATATTGAATACTTCCAAATGGTTTGTATTTCATCCACCCTCTTCAATTCTCAAGGAATATGATTTCTTCCTCAAGAAAATCTTGTTCATTAAATATTTGGCTTGATACACCTCACCAAGTTTCTTTAATAGTTTCTATGCAGAGGCTCTTCATAAAAATTGAATAAAACAAAGTCTTCCAAGAACAATCTAATTAAATCCTTGGATTTATGGTCCATAAAATCATATTGAGTAGCTAAAGTAGGATTTGTGGGCCTTGAAACATTCTCATCAATAGCATCCCATAGATCTCGATCTATCAACAAATCCTCCATTTTTAGCTTCCACATTTCAAAATTGTTTCCAAAAAATTTATCCCTTCTATTATCCTTGATGAACTTGCCATTTTAAAATTATTGCAACAAGATCACAAAGTATCTTCTACACAAGCTCCCACTCAAAAATTTGTATTAGTTCAAAAAACCAACAACCCACAACTGAAACCAAAGGTGATCAGGCTCTGATACCACTTGTAAGGAAGCTAAGGTAGCAGAACAAATTCCTACACTAATATTGAGAGGAAGATAATGTAAAACTTTACAAAAGATTTATAACAATTACATAAACTTAAACATAACTAAACATAAATATCATGCATACCACAACATAGTGATTTATGTGGGGAAAACCCTTTCGGGAGAAAAACCCCACACTCTAAATGTCGCCCAATATATTATTCATAAATCACAAAGATTACAATATACTTGCAAAGAAAGCTTCTCAAAGGAGTATCACCAACTAGAGATCTATAGGCAACACGATTGCTACCAGACTCAAAATACATCATAATACATAATCGTAATACAATGCCCTCATAAAATAGGGTTTCCTTCTAGGGAAATTCAAGCCAAAAAAAATCTACCATTAGATTTGAGACCTAATGATGAATGGTCCAGATTCACAATAATAAAATATACATAAAATTTAGCTTTCAGGGGCACTATCCTCAAGCCCCTGCCAAGAGGTGTAGCCCCTAGACCCCCCCCACCAGGGGATTATCCCCCCAGACCCCTCACGAGGGGATACGCCCCGCCCCCCTATGCTTACCTATCAACAATAAACCCAACGTAATTGCAAGGTTGAGACACATTTTCCCAGCAAGATGAGGTGGAATGGGATTTTAAATATGGCTTTGTACAAGTGGACTCTCTAGGTTGTGTTCTACCTGTATTGTTTGTTTAGATGGAATGTGATCTCTTGTAAAAGGAAGGAAACATGCATATTGACACCCAGCTCATACGAGTCTCCATTTCCTAACTTTAATGAAACCATCAATAGATTGATTTGACGATAGGGAAAAAAGGAAACCTATTTATCAAAGCGTAAGATAAATAATTACATCATACATTTGGTTTATGGGATCATTATTACCAAATATCATATCATGACATCCTTGAATCATCTTAAATTATTCTCCTTCAATATTGGTCCTTCAAAAATGACTGCTAGCGTGTGGGAGGATATCTTCACATTTACATTGAGAAAAATAAAGTTCACCTCATACTGTAGTTCTTGGGAAGGGTCATGGTATTATTTATTCATTCTAGGTATAGTCAGCAACTCACATACTCTTGGAAATCTCAAACCCTTCAATCATTTGGCTCTCTACCACCATCTTAGCCAAGGAATTCATCTTATTTTTCCTTTGAGAATGGGTGGGGATAGGGTTCGCATTGATCCGGTCTCTTGTGAGGAATTTCACAAAGACACCCTTGTGTGGCACATTTGTGTTAAGGGTGGCTTGGCTCCTCTAATAGAAAGTCTCAACGACCATGATGATAACCTTTCGATCCAATTTATTAATGGTTGGTGCAATCATGTTAAACTAAGGAAAATATCCTTTGAGGTTAGTGAGGAGATCATTTCCAAAGCAACCAACCTCTCATGTAGTGGTCAAAATCTAAAGAATCACACTAAGGTTTAGGATGTTGATAACATGAATCAAATTTACAAGGAAAATGAACACCCCACCAAATTGCATGTAGGATATGATATAGAAGCAAGTTATTGGCACCAGGGGACTAGGTTTGTCTTGTGATTATGAAATATGTTACTCTTGAGGGTAGTTTTAAATATTTCTACTACTATCACATGCCTCTAATAAAACATTTAAGACACCACCTACTTATTATCTTTCCTTTTTTCCTCCTTTCGTCTCTTGAACTTTTAGTTAAAGAGGTTGTCGATCTCTCTACTAAAAACCTCGAGAAACCCCTATCCCTCTACATCAGGGGCTTATTCTAAGACTTTACCACTTTCATCTTGCACTCTTCCCCTCGAAACCTATTCATGCAACCCTTGTAGAAGAGGAGAATGAGATTAATCCCTCCACTAAAACCCCCTAAACCCCCGAGTGTTTCTAAACCATGTTCCAAGAGCAAGCTTAATCTTACTGCTAACCAACCCATTCCTGATACCAACCCTAAACCTCAAGGTAAAAAGAAGAAGAGAAAAAATAATCTTGTGCAAAATTAGAAATCTGTGGCGAGGGGGTTGTGTGAGTTAAATAATACTTTTGTCAAAAAGGTTAGAAAATAAGCAGTGAAGAAAAACCTGCATATGAAAAAGAAAAACTCTATCACCTTCTATGTGGAAGAAGCTCTCTCAGAGGACAAGGAGGGTGAAGCTAATACTAATGATACTGGTGATGAGGATATCATGATTGCTAATAAACCTTCAAAGCTAGTTTTTAATCAACAAGTGTCAGAAGATCCAACAAGCTAGTCAGTAAGCAAAGGATAGAGGTTATAATTGATGAAATTTCAAGTGATTTTGAACATGGAACCAAATAGGATAACAAAAATGAGAAGATGGAGGATGCGAAAGATAACATTGATGGCCCTAGCCACTTCCTGAGCTCAACAAAATGATCATGAAGGACTCCACCTTTGACTCTTCTCCCAATCATTAGAGAAAGGAGGATGTTAGCCATCTCGGCCATGATACTAATCAAGGTTACAATTCTTTGTTGGCTCGAGTCAACACATTGGAAAGGAAGCTTAAAATCATCTCACCTACTTCACTCTTAAGGTGATCCATCATTCTGCCATCACTCTAGCATTTGTGCTACAGGAGGAGATAAAGAAACATGACCCTACTACCAAACCCAACTCGAGTCAAGCCAAGATGGATGTTTTCAAGTTCCTCATGAAGGAATGGGAAAACATTTCTAAGTAGGGGGTTGGGGGTTTTCTCCTATTCGCTTCCTTTGGTAGTTTTTTGTTTTCTTTATTGTTTTTTGTTTCTAATCTGTCATTTTTTTGTTAATTATGGTTTGTTGAACTTTTTCCCTAGCAGCTTTTTGTGTTAAGGGTACAACACCTTGTAAATACTGCGTATATAATAAAAAAAGGTCCATTGGATCTTTTACTTCTCTCCTTATGACAAATTCTAGATGGGTATAAAAAAATTATTATGTTGAACATGTGTTCCCTATTTGAACAGAGGTGAGCTAATTTGAATGATCAATGGTTGACAGCGTTTGAGAAGCATGCAAGACGATCAAAATCTTATTGGCTATTCAGTTTTTCCATCATTCTTGGTTTTTCATTTGTTTCTTTCCAAATAAAATTTTACGAACGAACACCACTTTTCCAATAAAATTCTTGCCGACTATATATGTTATCATGTGTGGAGTTTATTCAAGATTGGTAAGATATCACATCAACCGTTCCTGACTTGACGTAGTGTTGTTTTAATTTCAAAGGACAAGTAATTTTGCATATTATCATAATGAAGTGGTAGTCATTAAAAAGGCATGAAGAATACAAAACAAACAAAGATAGGTACGTGCAAAAATAATAGAGAAATAAGTGCAAGTGCATATATTAAAAACATAAAAAAATAGATATTAATAATTTATTATAGTTATGGTAGTATTTGTATTATATACTTATATAATATAATTATTATAATATATATTATAGTTATTATAGTATTTATAATATTTATTTATATTATATATTATATTATATCATTTATGATTATTATAATATTTATAATATATACTTATATAATATATTAAATTATTTATATTTTATTAATCATTATATTAAATAAGTATATTATAGATATTAATTATTACAATATTAACATATATATTAATATTACACAATAATTATAGTTATTTTATTTTTATTAAATAAAGGTATTTACATATAATATATTTTTAATTTTTATTTATGTTATTTAATTATCTAATATATACCTTATAATTATTATTATTAAATAAAAATATCAAACTAGCAAGTATAGTATATTTTTAAACATATTATATTATTATATACGATTATTTAAATTTAATATAATATAATAAATACATAATACATATCTTATATAATACAAATTAAATTATATATAATATATTTATAGTTTTTATTGTATATAATATTACATACATAAAAATTATACTATTAAATTATATATTTTATTCTATATTATCTATATTTATATTATATTATTTTATTTATATATTATATATTATATTTATATTTATATTATACATTATATTATATAATATAATATTATACAATATAATACTTATTATGTAATTATGTTATGTTTAACTTATTACTTATACTAAATAATATTAAAATCTTATTAAATTTTATATACTAAATTATACATTAAATAAGTATTCTTTATAATATAATTATATTACATTTAACCTAGTAGTTGATAATAAATATCATTTAAATTCTACGTAATATTACATAATAATTTATAGATTGATTTAATATTATTTTATAATTTCTATATCTCTCTCACTCAGACACACACACACACACATGTTTGTCCCTCCCTAACTCTCCCCCTCTCTCCCCCCTCACCCCCTCCTCTCTCTCTCTCTCTCTCCTTCCTCCCTTCTTCTATTTCTCCCTCTACCTATCTCTCTACCTATCTCTCTCCCTCTCTATCTCCTTCTCTATCTCCTTCTCTCTCTATCTCTCCCCATCTCTCCCTCCCTCACTTGGACTCCTTATCCCCCTATTTATCTCTCTATCTCTACCTCTCTCTCCCTTTATCTTCCCATAAATTTCTCTCTCTTTCTTTTCATAAACATCTCTAGATCTCCCTTTTTCTCACTCCCTCTCTCTCCCTCTCTTTATCTCTTTCTCTCCATCTCTATGTGTCTATCTCTACTTCTTTGTCTATTTGTGTCTCTATCTATCTCTATCTCTTTCTCCCTCTCCCCCTCTCCATATCTCATTATATCTACATCTCTCTATCACTTTATCTAACCATCTACTTCTCTCTCCATCTCTCTCTCTCTCCCTCTATATATGTATTTCTTCCTCTCAATCTCTCCTTATCTCTCTCTCTATCTATTTCTCTCCCTCTATATTCATCTCTACCTCTCTCTTCCTCTCTCCCCCTCTATCTCTAGACATGTCTCCCTCTCTCTATCCATCCACCTCTCTCCCTTTCTCCCTCAATCTTCCTAGACCTCTATATCTATATATTTTTGCCTCTCTATATCTGTCTCTCCATATTTCTTCTTCCATCTCTCCATTTTATCTCTATCTCATTATCCATCCATCTCTATATATATCTTATATCTCTCCCTCTCTCTCTATATCACTTCCTATCTCCATCTCTCATTCTCTCCCTCTCCCTCGCTATATATTTCCCCCATGCCACCTGCTTGCACCCCTCGCCCCCTTCTCCCCTCTCCCTCCCCCTCTCTCTCCCTCTCTCCCTGTTGCAAACATAACACATGAGTTTCTTGGTAATGGAGTCTAATTATCTTCTTGATTCAGAGGTTTTGTTTTATTCATGTCTAGATCCATGTAAGTGGATGCATAGTTGATTTTAAGCAATCACTTCTCCACTGAGACTTTTGTTACACAAACAACAGCATTTGCTAAATGACCTCCCAATTGACCTCATGTACTTACAAGCGTATACAAAAAAATAAACCAATTGTTTTCCTAATTGACCTTTCACACCTCTTTTGGCGTACCCATTGCACACCAAGGTGCGATTGCTAGTTTAAAAAAGTTACAGGCAAATAAATGACCATTTTTAATAAGTGAAATCGACATAAAATCCTCCTCGAAATAAAAACAGAAGCACAAGGTAAACCCTACTAGTGAAACGTTGGAACATAAAAATTGAGATCGACCTTATCGACAGCCGTCTCGACACAAAATCATTTTACGTAAGTACACATTGCATGGTTGTCTCATATCGGCTCTCAACCATTATCCCTCTGAATTATAACAGCTAGAGAATGTCGATTTCTGTAGATAATCTGCACTACAGTTGAATCAAAAACATATATGCTGTAGGCTCTGATAAGACTATACAGTAGGTAGCCTTTCTTCTTTTATAGCTAAGAACAACGATATTCTGCCAGCTTTCATGGAATATCTACTGAAAATTGAGTTATCACAATAATAAAATCAGAGTTTCAATCATATTCTCCATCCAGACATCTGAACATTCTTTCGATCTTTTGTTGTGTGGGTACAATACAAATTTCCATAAATAAAACATCTCTTCATGCATTGGAATTGAGAGAACATTTGTCTGTGTGTCTGCTACAATACCAATCATTCTGTCAACTCGGTCATTAATGGTTGGAGGGTTGAATGACAAAAACAGTGTAGTAGGCCAGTTGTAGGACTATTATTAGTTAAAGATGGGAATTTGCAGTATGGTTATCAACTCAATATGTTCATTCATTATTATTATTTTCCCCTTATAAGGGGAGTAGAAATTCCTCAGTGTTTCTTTCCAAGATTTCTCCATTGAATTCATAGTGGGCACTCTCAGTTGAGTAAACCTAAATTCCCACAAAGTAAAGAGTAAACCTTATTCCTAAATTAGAATTTTTTGTAGGTGCTAATAATGACAAAAAAGTGTATGTTCTTAATTTAAGTTTGAAAGAGGTATATAGGAAAAATGGAATGTTCTACATTCCAAACTTCACATAAAACACATGGAAGCTAAGAAACTAGGTTACTACTTTTACTAAATAAAATGTATAGGTTTGCTATAAAGTCAAACAAAATTATAAAAGGTTTGATGATTATAAAAGTGAATATATTATATTTTTAATATCATTGTTTTATGTTGGATTTTGTATATGTTTTTTTTATATTTTCATAATATTTGATATAATCTATTTGATGTATAAATTGATTTTTATTCAATATTTATTTTTGATTTAGCCTTCACTACATTATATGTTATGGAATTTGACTCAAATGATTAGATCATGTGGTAC
This sequence comes from Sequoiadendron giganteum, assembly GCA_007115665.2. Classification (NCBI taxonomy): domain Eukaryota; kingdom Viridiplantae; phylum Streptophyta; class Pinopsida; order Cupressales; family Cupressaceae; genus Sequoiadendron; species Sequoiadendron giganteum. Next base: position 194,053,219 of record CM021109.1, read on the forward strand.
AACCTAGTCTAGGAATAAGATGCATGTCATGGCCCAATCTACAAATTAAAATTATATTTTCACACCCAAAATATGAACATTTCACAAAATTAGTCATTACCTTATCAACCTTCAAGATAACAATTTTGATTAATGACCAAGATTGTGTATTTAATTACACCTCCTAGTCATTTAAAATAATTAATTGATCAATTCAAGAATCTCACAAAGGTATGTCCAATTCAATTCCATTGAAAGTTAGATTTTGCATTTAGGCATTCCACTAGTTAACTAGTTCACTAGTTATATAAGATTCTTCATTTGCATCATGTGGTTGACATGCATGGGAAACTTCTTTATTTATCATGGAATTGATTACCATTAGACAGGCTAAGGGCATTTCCCTCATCTTAAATAAAGTCTCATTTTTCTACTTAGCACAACCAAACTCAGAAAATGAATACAAAAGTGAAGGCCAACATAATTCAAAGGGTTTCCCCAATAGAGGACCTAACTGGCAAGACCTAGTCATAGACTAAACCAAACACCATATCCTAGTCCTAGACTAGGTTGCACAACATAGCATAGTATATAGTAAATTAAGAATGCAACAAAGTCTATCTTTTCAATTAAGCAAGTCTCTATAGGTAAATGGCTAACTAATGAAGAGGACATTAAGAGAGAAGGTGTGGATTTCTTTACCAATTTGTTGACAGCTCCAACTCATAAGACTACTCAGGTGTTGCAAGATGAGAAGGAGATCTTAGAAGTGATCCCTAGGTTAATAGGCAAGGAATAGAATGATAAACTTCTTAAACCATTTTCCGTAGAAGAAGTTAAGCAAGTGGTTTTTTCTATTGCTTCTGAAAAAGCTTTGGGCCTCGATGGATTCACAGGTATCTTTTACCAAAAATGTTGGGCTTTCGTTTGTTTTGATCTTCTTTGGGCTTTAGAAGAATCAAGAAGGACATGGACGATGCTTAAACAATTCAACACAACAAATATTGCCATTTTTCCCAAAGTAAAAGATCCAAAGTCTTTTGTGGATTTCAGGCCAATATCGTTGTGCAACACAATATATAAGATTTCTACTAAAGCCGTTTATCTGAGGTTGCAGCCTATCATTTCCAAAATTATTTGATGCGAAAAAGGATGTTTTGTTCCTGGAAGGGAAACTTTTGAGGGTGCTTTGGTTGCCCATGAAACTCTTCATTCGATACATTCTTCACAAATATCATCCTTTGTTGTGAAGCTTGACATGATGAAGGCCTATGACAAGGTGGACTGGGATTTTTTAAATAAAGTCCTAGCTAAATTTGGCTTTAACAATAAGTGATGACATTGGATAAGATCATGCTTAGCGAGAGCCAAGTTTTCAGTAATCATCAATGGCTCTTCCTCTAGTTATTTTAGTGCCTCTCAGGGAGTTTGGCAAGGCAATCCATTGCCACCCAAGTCTTGTTCATTATTATGGCTAAAGCTCTAAGTAGGTTTATTTCACAGTCTTAAAGGACTGGTATCACAGAAACACATTATTTATTTGCTGACAACACTTTACTTTTTAGTCTTGCTACACTTCTTGTTGTTGCTTTTATTAAAATGGTTCTAGACAAATACACATCGGCTTCTAGATAGAGGGTTAATGAGGCAAAATAAAAATATATATTTTTTCAACACGAAGGAGAAGGTTTCTCAATAAATTGTAAAATTTTTAGGTTTTCAACCTACTACTCTACCCTATAAATATTTGGGAATTCCATTTTTTATGGGTCCTTCAAGAGCTGCATACTATAATAAGGTAATTGAAAGATTGAAATCAACTATCCTTATGTGGAAAGCTAGATGGCTTGCTTTATTGGGTAGAATTCTCCTTGTCAAAACAATCCTAACCTTTATTCCTAATTATTTCTTGGCTGTTTTAAAGGCACCTCAAGCAGTCATTCTGGAGCTAGAAAAAATAATCAAATCTTTCATTTGGAAAGGTAACATGAATGATCAAAAGAAAATTCCTCTCATTTCACTAGATTCTATGGTGAAAGAAAAATCTCATGGGGGGGTAGGTATTTACAATTTGTCTATTCGTAACAAAGCATTTGGGCCGAAGCTGGTTTGGCAGTTATTTGCTAAGCCTGAGGCTAGATGGTGTAAGATCATGCAAGCGAAATACCTTGATTCACCACACCCTTCGAGGATTCTCACAGTGCTTAATCCTCCACAGGGATCAACAATGTGGAATTTTCTCATTTCATGTAGGAATGTAATTTTTGATTATGTTACTTGGGAAGTTCACAATGGACATTCAGTGAACTTTTGGGCTCATTCATGTAATGGATACCCTCCTTTGTTGAATGTACCTGAATTGCAAGGGATAAGGCATATTTTAATTGATTCTTGGGGTGTTTCTTTCTCCATTTATGTTCAATATGTGAATGATCTCACAAGGAGAGTCCATTGGAAGGATAATACAAGCTCTGTGTTGTCTAATCAACAATTCCAACATTTATTTGATATTCTAAAAGATAGAGTTGTATTTTTTACTAGGGATGTGGACAAAATAGTTTGGGTCCCAACCAAAAATGGTTCTTACTCTGTGAAGTTGGGTTACAAATCCTTAGTGAAAATAAAAGATAACAGTGTGCCTAAAAGAGCATTATGTTTTTGTTGGAATGATAAGACTTTACCTAAAGTGGGTAGTTTCTCATGGCTTGCTCTGAGGAAAAGAATCCTAACAAGCAAAAGATTGACTCAAATGAAAATTGCAGAGCCATTCAAATGTCACTTGTGTCAATCTGAATTGGAAACAGTAGATCACTTATTTTTGCAATGTTCCTTTTCTTAGGCATGTTGGGAGTTCGTCAAGAGTAAGTTGGACTTAGCTTTGACACTACCAAAGGAATTGTGGGATCTCTTTCAAAGTTGGCCTACATTGTATAAATCTACATGTTTTGCTTGCATCTGGTGGGTTCTTTCATCCATAGTGGTGTGGAATATTTGGTGGGAAAGAAATCTCCACATTTTTAGGCAAACAACTTCATTAGAGCAGGTGGTAACTAATAAGATTGAAAATCCAGTTTCGGAAGTGGTTAATGCTTATGTTATGAGACACAAAAATGTAGGATCTTTGTTCACTAGCTGGGATGCTTTCATCTTGCAGAGGTGAAAAACATTGAGTTGCCATTTCTAGGAAGTCTGCACATTCCTAATAAGCAAAAAGTAGATAGGGCATCAATAAAATGGAACCCTCTGAAAGATGATTTCATTAAATTGAATTTTGATGGTGCTTCCAGGTGAAATCCTGGTTTATCAAGGGCTGGTTTTTTCCTAAGGGATCACTATGCTTCTGTTATTACTCTTATCTCTTCTCATCTATCATGGGGCACTAATAATATAGCAGAAGCCAAAGCAATTCTATTAGGACTTGAGGATGCTTTAAGGAGAGGTATTTCTAGGATTCATATTGAAGGAGACTCAGTAATAATTATTAATGCATGTAAAAGCAAAAATATTCATAATAGAGAACTGAAGTATGTCTTACAAAATGTTTGGAGATTATTGGAAAATTTTCAATTTTTTGTAATTACCCACACGTATAGAGAAGGGAATAAGTTGGTGGATTGTTTAGCCAACTTTGGTTGTGATTCGATTGAATTGAAGATTGATAATAAATTGGATCAGGTCATCCCATACCCACAACTTTTGAGGTTGATAAGACATGAGGCACATGAGTCAACAGAGAAAAATAAGTAATGTTGAGTCAGTAGAGGCACGTCAAAAAGGTAAACTAGGCAATGAAGTGCCAACAGGTTAAGGGAAGGACTGGTGCGTCAACAAAGGAAAGATGACTAGGCAATCTATGGTGATAGGGTGGATCATTAATAAGTGTATATTTTATCACATTCGGTAAGATGCATTTGAAATATTCCTCGCATACGAGGGGGCATGTGGCATGATCATGCATTGCCATCATCACTTGTTATTTACCTTTTAACAAGTGTTTATTGTTAGGTACATAATTAAATGATGATAAGACAAGGAAAATATGGGAGGCTCAAGCGAAAGCTTGTGAAGGATTTTTTGGGATAAATTTATCAATTTGCACGAGTGTTCTTTCATGTCGTAGGGGTTGGCATCGCGTGGTTTTCTGGAATTTCCCATCATGATTTTAACTTGTGTTCTTTATGCTTTTTTCCGTACTAGCTTACTTTGTTATTTATATGCCTGGTTGTCTGTGTATCGTCCATTTTGGGTTATTCAATTTGTTTTCAGCCAAGTGGTTTGTGGGGCATTTGGGTTGAAAGTTTGGGTGTCGTTTCCAATTTCGGGTGGTGAAACTGTTGTAATGGCATACTAGCCATGGAATTTTTTAGTTAAATTTCAGATGCAATAGTGGGAGCGATCGTTTGAAGGGTATATTGCTCGGGATGATCTTGGCCTCATGTTCAGGGTGGAGTGCCCATGAATTAAAGATAACATTCGGACGGTGATTAGAGCTCAAGTGCTTTGCCCAAAAGCTAGGAGAGTTCTCTTTCCATCTCAGGTGATGTCGATTTTCTTTTCAAACCTCATGGATTTCATGCAGTGGCTTGGGGATCTGGAGAATATTGCTAGTAAGTATGTCAAAGAGCAATTTTTGCACAATAATGCTTTGTTTGTAGCAGTTCAGGGTTACAATTTGTTCAAAGGGAAGGGTTTGATTGGGGGTTTTCTCTAGAAAATTGTTGAAAATTTGTCATGGGTTTCAAGAAATATACAATGGGATCAAATTGGGGTTTGAGAACAACAATGCCATGTTTTTTTTGAGGGCACTGCATAAAAATGTACAAATCTGAGCCCCAATATGGAGGTGGATATGCAAGAAAAATACTTTGCTATGGCTTTTCTCCATTCTCATGACTGTGCTCTTACCCTCTCAAGTCTTATAATTGGACAATTGAGAGAAGCGAATGAAAATTATATTTCATCTGGGCTTAAGTTGTTTGCAGATAACCTAGAAGAAGGTAAATGCAGTGGTCTGAAACAATAGAGGACAAATAAGGTAAATGGTCTTATGTTGTTTGTAGATAGCATGGAAGAAGATGATGATAGTGTTGAAATGCACATAAGACAACTAAGAGGGGGGGTGAATCAGTTGTATCAATTCTTCCCACTTATAAACTTAAATAATTCCACTTTAACTTCCAATCTGTTATTAAGTGTAAACATGAAATGAAAATAACAGAAACACAACACCAGAGACACCAAATTTACATGGAAAACCCAATGAGGGAAAAACCATGGTGAGGAGTAACTCACAATATAGAAGAATACAAAACTGGATACATAGGCTCACTACCTAAGGGCTCACTGCCCAGATATGAAGGCTCACTACCCAAATTAAGGGCTCATTTCCTTAGGGCTCACTATTTGGAAAAGGAGGCTTACCGCCTCTAGAAAATTATAAATAAATAGATAAAGATCCACCACTAGGAGCTCCATACACTTCGCAACTTGAACAAAAGAATATAAATACAATTAGGTTCTATTGCTGCACTTCGCTCTTCCACACTCTGATTTTCGCACTTATTCACCCACTCTTCTCTTGCTCAAATCGAATGATGGATGGATGATTAATTTGCTTCAACTTGATTCGCTTATATACCATATTTAACCTTATAGACATTCATAAGGCCGGCTATACAATTACAAATTACAAATTCACTCAACATTCCGGTGATGGATAAGAGTGTGAGAGGACCAATTACATATTTAATTTAGGACCCAAACACCATCTTGGATCATGCACACACTTTCACAAATCGATGCACAAACATAATATAACGTGTAAACACCAGGTCAGCCAAACCTAATGAAAACACCAATGAACTTAAAGTACATGCATCGCCAGCTAGATAATCTCATGTGGATGGCCCAACATGCTTCACCAATAATTTTACCATCTTTCAGATATATCCACAATATCTTCAACAAAATTCATTCATAGAGAATACTTCACCAGTCCAACTAGGACAGCCAGTCAGAATACCAGAGCTCTGGAGTAGGCCTTCCAAAGTAAAAAAAACACATACAACTTTGCCAAAATATAGAAAACAAACCATATAGTAATCTCCTAGATTTGAAACCAAATACCAGAGGACTGCGAAGCCAAAACATTTATCCCTATTAACAACCATATAACTCTAACAAACCAGTTCACACACTGGTGAACATACCTTTTACTCTCCATAACACCAGAAGCTAAAACTTGGAATATACAATCCATTTAAGCTCATGAAAATACCTTCAGATCCGCATGGGCATTGAATCAACATAGAGAAACTGTGGACCACATTACCAGAGCACGCTCATAACACAACTTTCATTATTTCTCATTTTTTCTCAAAAGCACTTGGCAAATACATAGCTTACTCATCTTGTAAAGTGTTGACATCAATGACAAAATTAATGAAAACACCACCAAACACATCCATTCTTGCAACAATCTCCCCCTTTGTCATTGATGGTAACACATGATGTGAAAAACCATCAAAGACAACATACATGATTCTTAGAAGCGAAAACTTGCCAAGCATATAGAATACATGATCTCTCTCCCATATCCTACATGATTTTTAGAAGCGACAACCTGCCAAGCATATAATTTTCACATGATATCTCTCCCCCTTGAAATAAATGGTAAAGGAAATTCTTCCCATATAAAGCTCTGTTCACTCCCCTTAAGGAGTACACCCACAACAAATACTGCAACAATGCACTTCTCTACTCCCCCTAAGGAGTAGACCTCAATCATCAATCCCGAACAAAGAAGTCTATGAATCCACTAGATTGATGCACCACCAGATGCACTTAGTTCAAGGAAGGAGGGGTAGAAACCCCTAGCTTCCCTCTAAGGTACTCAAAGGTATCCTTTGGAAGGACCTTAGTGAATATGTCTGCAACTTGTTCTTTAGTAGGAACATATTCAAGTCTAACTTCGTTCCTCAACACCTTCTCCCTCAAAAAGTGATACTTAATAGATATGTGCTTTGTTCTAGAATACATCACTGGATTCTTTGATATGTTTATAGCATTTTTATTTTCACAAAAGATAGTAGTAGGTTCATCACTCATCACACCTATTTCCATCAAAGTTTTCTTCATCCACAGTACCAGTGTACAGTAGGATGCTACTACAATATACTCTGCTTCTGCAGTAGATAAAGAAACTAAATCATGTTTCTTGCTCAACCATGCAACTAATCTTCCTCCAAGGAAGAATGCTCCTCCACTTGTACTCTTTCGATCATCTACACATCCAGCCCAATCAGCATCAGTGTAGGCATTCAATGCAAAAAAATTGTCCTTTGGATACCATAGCCCAAAATCTGGAGTTCCTTTAAGATATTTGAATATCGTTTTCATAGTTGTAACATGTGCTTCCTTCAGTTCTACTTGAAATCTTGCAACTAAACATACTCCATGCATAATTTAGGGTCTAGTAGCAGTAAGATACAACAATCCACCAATCATGGATCTGTACATGCTCTGATCAACTTTAGCAGATTCAACATCCTTAGTCAACTTACAACCAGTTATCATAGGAGTACAAACTGATTTAGAGTCATCCATTCTAAACTTCTTCAACAATTCCTTAACATATTTAGATTGTGAAATGAATATCCCTTTGTTAGTTTGATTAACTTGAATTCCAAGGAAGAAACTCAATTCACCAATCATATACATTTATGTTGGGAACAGGTGCCTCAACTTCCAGCTTGGACCTCTGAAAGACTTGGCAAAATTTTGGTCTTTCATGCCTTTACCGCCCTACTGCTAGGGTTCAATATTTGAGGCACAGTCTGGTGGTTTACCTCTTTACCGCGGGCCTCTGACAGACTGGCATTGGTGGCATGGTGTTACCACGTTACTGTAGGGTTTACTTTTGGCAGTGGAGGTAGTGCGGTGAGCAACGCGAGAGTGGTGAGCTGGCGGAAGGAAGGTTTACCTCCTTATCGCGGGTGCTGATCAACGGTGGTGCAGTAGCGGCAATTGACGGCGATGAATTAGTGATGATAGCTTACCACTCCACCATGATGGCCTTTCGATCGCATCACGGTGGCACGGTAAACCGTTAGCGGTCTGGGCGAGTGGTCACCACCCTACCGCAGAAGGCTGGCGGTCAAGGTCCGATGGCGCGATAAGCCATTGACAATCTATGCAAGCGGTTACCACTTGACCGTGGAGGTCTAGCAATCTCCGTCCAGTGGTGAGGTGGTGACACGGTGGTCAGTGTTGGCGGTTACCGCTGCACCGCGATTGACTATTGCTTGCTCAGCGATAGCATGGTAAGAGACGTGTGTCTCTTGTTGACCGGTCTAACTCTGAGCTGGAAGCGGCTAGCGAATAGAAGGGCGATGTGTGGTAGGTTCTGATCGGCCGAAGACCAAATGGTGAAGGCAGTAAATACAATTTTGTTTTGGTTGATGACATGATTGGTTTTTGGCAATGAATTAAATGCCCGAGCGGCTCGATATGACTATGCAAGATCTGTTTGGTCAGAGAATCAGATTATCTGGTTGGGCGATCGACACATCTTTATGACTAGAAATTGGTTGGTTTGAACAGAATAGATGTTTGACTGCAAAAGTCAGTTACTGTTATATAAGTTGCATGAACAGTGACTGTTGAATATGGTAATGTGAAGTCTGGTAGAGGACTATAACATATTGATGTGAACAGTGACAAAGAGAGTGTGAACAGAGACTGTGTAGTAGGAAAATAATTCAGTATATACGTGTTATAGTATTGCAATAGTGAGTGTATATTTTCTACAGTCTGATACTATGAGCTGACTGTCTAGAGAGAGAGGTCTGCATTTTTTATGTAAACATATTTATTGAAATATAAAGAGATCGATCTTGGTGTGGTGGGTCTTTTACCCGAAAGGGTTTTCCCACGTAATTCTAGTGTCTAATTTGTCTATATGTTATTTTTCTACTACTCTTGATACCTTACATGTATGTATTTTAAGTTCTAGAACTAGTTTTTACACCTCTCCTCTATTGTTTTAGTGTTAGGAAAACATTTCTCCACTATTTTTTTTCCCTTTCAAGTGGTATCAGAGCTTGGCTAGTTGTGTTATCCTTGTTAGTAAGGCTAGTTTTTGTGCTATTACTGTTCCAGTGGGAGATTTTTCATAAATTTAGAACTTGTTCTATTTAAGATGGTGAGTACATCAAGTAGAATAGATATTGAAAAATTTAATGGCAGCAATTTTGAGTTATGGAAGCTCAAAATGGAAGACTTTCTTGTGGATAGAGACCTCTGGATTGCAGTGTTTGGAACTATGCCACAAGGCATGAAGAAAGAAGATTGGGACCTTGCAGATAGAAAAGCAAGAGGTCTGATTAGACTAAGTCTGGCCGATTCTGTACTCCTGAACATCCATGAGGAGAAGACTGCATCTTCATTGTAGAAGAAGCTGGGCGATATTTATCAAGGAAAGTTTCTGGTAAATAATTTTTTCCCGAGGAAGAATTTATACTCCCTGAAGATGGAAGAAGGTGCATCTATTGTAGACCATCTGAACTCGTTTAATATGAGTGTTACTCAGCTAGTGTCTATACATGTAAATACTAAGGAGGATGATCATTGTATGCTCCTTTTGTGTTCATTACCTGACAGTTGGGATCATTTGGTGATGGCTATTGGAAGAACGAAAACTACATTCAAGATGGATGACGTGGTTGCTTCGCTTCTGTCTGAAGAAATGTGAAGGAAGTATTTTGAGATAGCCAAAGAGGCTCTTTCTATTTGAGGTAGACCAAAGGAGAAAGACAAGAAGAAAGACAAGAATTCAAAATCTAAATTTGTAGGGAGATTGAAGTCTCCTGGTAAAAACTACAAAGTGAAGTGTTGGAATTGTGGGCAGCCTGGTCATGTTCGGAAGGATTGCAAGGAGAAGAAGAAGAAGAATGACTCAAACAATGACTCTTCTCATAGTGATGCAGATGTCTTTATTATAGCTTTGGCAACTCAGGCATCGGATGATGTCTGGCTGGTTGATTCAGGTGTATCCTTTCACATGACGTCCCATAGAGATTGGTTTACTAAGTACGAGAAGTATGATGGTGGAAAGGTGTACCTGGAAAGTGATTCAATGTTGGAGATTGTTGGTCGTGGAAGAGTCAAAATTCAGTTTCCTAATGGGAGAGTCAAAGGTATTGATGGCGTACTGCATATACCAGGTTTGGCTCAAAATTTTCTTTCTGTCAGTAAGATAAATGATGCTGGTGTAGAAGTTTCTTTCTCAAGTAAAGGATGTAAAATGGCTAGAGGTACAATGGTGCTAGCTAAGGGTGTCCGTTCTGGCACTCTGTATAAGTTGGATGTACGTCTTGTTCAATGTAACGATGCCTATGTAGAGTCATGTAAACCTATCCCAGTAGAGAAAGGTGAAGACACTTCTCTGGCTACAAATTCTTTGGAGGTAAAACTCCTAGTAGAGAAGACAATGTTGTGGCATAATAGACTTGGTTACATAGGAGAGAAAGGTTTAAAAAACTTGAAGAATAAAAATGTTGTAGAAGGGCTTGATGATTGTAACCTTGAGTTTGACTTTTGTGAACATTGTATCTATGGAAAGCATCACTGTGTTTCATTTTATTGGAGTCCTCATAAATCTTCTTGCATACTGGATTATTTTCATTCTGATGTGTTTGGTCTAGTTAATGTTAGTTCGTTATCAAAGTCTAGATATTATGTTTCTTTTATTGATGACTACTCAAGGAGGGCATTTCTTTATTTCTTGAAGAGTAAATCAAAAGTGTCCAGTTGGTTTAAAGAATTTAAAACTCTGGTAGAGAATCAAACTAGAAGAAAAATTAAGTTCTTGAGGAAGGATAATGGCAATGAATTTTGTTCTGCAGAATTTGAAAGGTATTGTACAGATCATGTAATTAAAAGGCATAAAAATACACCTTACACTCCACAGTAGAATGGAGTTGTTGAAAGGTTGAACATAACATTAATGGAGAGAGCGAGAAGTATGCTGAGTAGTGCTGGTCTGGAGAATAATTTCTAGACTGAAGTTGTGGCTACGACAAGTTATCTGGTAAATCATTCACCTTGTTCTGCTCTAGTTGACAAGATGCCTTTGGAGGCATGGTCTGGTAAGAAGCCCTCTCTTAGACATGTTTTTGTTTTTGGCTGTGAGACATATGCATATGTGCCAAATGAGAAGAGATCAAAATTGGAGAACAAGGTTGTCAAATGTATCTTCATCGGCTATGGCATTGGTGTGAAGGGATACAAGCTTTGGAATCCTGATATTGAGAAGGTTTTGTACGACAAAAGTGTGATATTTTGTGAGCTGAAACCTTCAGTAGTTGATCCACAGCCTGAGATAGATAAAAGGGAAAACAAGAATGATGTATTTTAGATTCCTCAAACTCCAGAAAGAGAGGAACTACATGGTGTAGTAGATTCTAAGGAGAGTTTGAGAAGCTCTAAGAGTTCTGAAGATGAAGAAGCATAACCTTAGCAAGTAAGAAGATCTACACATAAAAAATGACAACCTAAAAGGTATGGTTTCTCAATGTTAGATTCAAACTATGCCTATGCTTTAATTACTAGCACTGATGAGCCTAGGACTATAAAAGAAGCAATTAGAATGTCTGATTCAAATTCTTGGTTGGAAGCAATGAATGAAGAAATGGATTCATTGAAGAAGAATGAAACATGGGATTTGGTACCTTTTCTTGAAGGGCGAAAGCCTGTTGGCTAAGTGGGTATTCAAGAAGAAGGTTGGTCTTCATGGCAGTGTTGAAAAGTATAAGGCAAGGTTGGTTGCAAAAGGTTTTTCCCAGGTTGAGGGAATTGATTATGGAGATATTTTTTCCCCTATAGAAAAGCTGACATCCATTAGATTTTTGTTGTCATTGGAAGCAACATATGACTTATAAATTGAGCAGATGGATGTGAAGACAACGTTTCTTCATGGTGAGTTGGAAGAAGAAATTTATATGTCCCAGTCTGAGCATTTTGTTGAAAAAGGTAAACAAAATCTGGTCTATAAGTTAAAGAAATCTCTGTATGGTTTGAAGCAATCCCCTAGAATGTGGTACTAGAAATTTGACACGTTTGTGTTGTTTATGGGATTTTTTAGATCAAAATCTGATCATTGTGTTTATTACAAATCTTAAAATGATCGTGTGCTTGTTATTACCCTGTACATGGATGATATGTTGTTCACAGGAAATAGAAAATCTATGATTTCTGATCTTAAATCTCAGTTGTCTGCAAAGTTCAAAATGAAAGATCTAGGTGCAGCAAGGTATATTCTGGGAATGGAGATAACCAAGGATAGAACGGGCAGAAAGCTTTGGGAAAGTCAGAGTAAGTATGTCAATACAGTTCTGGAGAGATTTGGAATGGATGACTACAAGTAGCTAGTTGTTCCAGTTATGCAGGGAATGAAACTATCTATTGAAGACTATCTAAAGTTTGCTACTGAGATGGAGGACATGACCAGGGTACCTTATGCAAGTGTTGTTGGCAGTTTAATGTATGCAATGGTTTGTGCAAGACCTGACATTGCCCAAGCAGTGGGAGTTCTCAGCCATTTTATGGAAAATCTAGAAAGAATGCATTGGGATGTTGTTAAGAGAGTGTTCAAATATTTGAAGGGGACTTTGGAATATGCTTTGTGCTATCATGGTAATTTGCATGCATCACAGAGAACACTCAACATTCATGGATATGTGGATTCAAATTGGGTAGGGGACACTAACAACAGAAGATCCACCAGTGGATACACATTCATGCTGAACGATGGTGCAGTTAGTTGGATGAGTAAGTGACAAGCTGTGGTTGCTTTATCTACTACAAAGGCTTAGTATATGGTAGTAAAACACACCTACAAGGAAGTATTTTGGCTGAGTAGATTATACTCTGATATTGGATACAATACAGGGTAGATTACAATTTTTTGTGACAGTCAGAGTGCCATTTGTTTGGCAAAGAACCCGAATTTCCATGCCAGGACAAAGCACATTGATGTGCAGTATCACTTCGTGAGGGACATGGTGGAAGATGGAAAGATCTATCTTCAAAAAGGTTGACACTTTGAAGAATGTTGTAGATGCTCTAACAAATCCAGTAAGCATGAATAAGTTCAGATGGTGCACATAATCGATGGGCCTTGGGGCCTATGATCGTCAGTGAATTTTTGAAGTCTAGAGGAAGCTGGAAGTCTTCATCAAATGGGAGCTTGTTGGGAATAAGTGCCTCAACTTCTAGCTTGGACCTTTGAATGACTTGGAAAAATTTTGTTCCTTCATGCCTTTACGGCCCTACTGCCAGGGTTTAGTCTTTGAGGTGGGGTCTGGCGATTTACCGCTTTACCACGAGCCTCTGACAGTCTAGCCATGGTGGTACGGTGTTACCGTGTTACCACGAGGTCTGCTTCTGGTGGTGGAGGTAATGCGGTGAGTGGCACAGGAGTGGTGAGCTGGTGGAAGGAAGGTTTACCTCCTTACCACAGGTGTTGATCAATGGTGGCATGGTGGCAGCGATGACTAAGTGATGATCGCTTATCGCGATGGCCTTTCGGCCGCGTCGCGGTGGCGCAGTAAACTGTTAGCGGTCATCACCCTACTACAGAAGGCTGGTGGTCAGGGTCCAGTGGCACGGTAAGCCCTTGACGGTCTGTGCAAGCAGTCACCGCCTGACCGTAGAGGTCTAACGGTCTCGATCCGGTGGCACAGTGGTGACCCGGCTGTTAGTGTTGGCAGTTACCATTGCACCGCAGTTGACTATTGCTTGCTTAGTAGTAGTGCGGTAAGAGATGCGTGTCTTTTGTTGACTGTTCTAACTCTGAGCTAGAAGCGGCCAGTGAATGGAAGCGTGACACTTGGCAAGTTCTGATCAGTCGAATACCAAATGGTGAAGGAAATTTTGTTTCGGTTGGTGATAGGATTGATTTTTGGCAATGAATTAAATTCCTGAGCAACTCGATATGACTGTGCAATATCAATTTGGTTAGAGAATCAGATTATCTGGTTGGGTGACCGACGTGTCTTTATGACTGGCGATTGGCTAGTTTGAACAAAATGGATGATTGATTGCAGAAGTCAGTTACCGTTATATAAGTTGCACGAATAGTGACTATTGAATATGGTAATGTGAAGTCTGGCAGAGGACTATAATGTATTGCTATGAACAGTGACAAAGAGAGTGTGAACAGAGACTGTGTAGTAGGAAAATAATTCACCGTATACATGTTATAGTATTGCAACAGTGAGTGTATATTTTCTATAGTCTGATACTGTGAGCTGACTGTCCAGAGAGAGACGACTACATTTTGTATGTAAACGTATTTACTAAAATACAAAGAGATTGATCTTGGTGTGGTGGGTTTTTTACCCAAAAGAGTTTTCCCACATAATTCTGGTGTATGATTTGTCTGTATGTTACTTTTCTACTACTCTTGATATCCTGCATGTATGCATTTTAAGTTCTAGAACTAATTTTTACACCTCTCCTCTGTTGTTTTAGCGTTAGGAAAACGTTTTTGCACTGTATTTTTTTCTTGTCAATTTCAAATTATTTTTGCATCTCATCAGAAAACTTCTTACACATACCTTCATTTCCACCAAAAATGATATCATCAACATACACCACGATTATTAACATCTTACCTTTCTCAATCTTAAAGGAAAGATTGTTGTATGTGGACCCCTTGCTGAATCCATGTTTTGTCAAGTACGTATCCAACCTAGCATACCAAGCTCTGGGATCTTGCTTCAAACCATATAAATCTTTCTTCAATTTACAAACCATGTCTAGTTCATCAAACAATGAAAAACCTTCTGGTTGCTCCATGTATACTTCTTCCAATTCCCCATTTAGGAATGCATACTTGACATCCATCTGATATACCTTGAAATATTTATGTGTTGAAAATGCCAAGAACATCCAAATGGCTTCCATTCTTGCTACAGGTGCAAAAGTTTCTTCAAAATCTATGCATTCAACCTTTGAATACCCTTTACATACCAGTCTTGCTTTATTCCTAGCCACTTCACCATCTTCATTCAATTTGTTTCTAAACACCCATTTAGAACCAATCACATTCTTGTTTGTAGGTCTAGGGACTAATTCCCAAGTCTCATTCTTCTCTATATATTGTAATTCCTCTTTCATTGCTTTCATCCAACTTTCATCATTACATGCTTCTTTCAAAGTCTTAGTTTCTATCTTAGAAAGTAAACACAAGTTTACCTCAACCACTTTGCTTCTTGTCTTCACTCGTTTATTTCTGTCTCCAATTATGTGATCCTCTAGATGATTTTTCTGAACATATTTAGGAGTCTTCGGTGTGGTTTCTACATTCTCTTTTTCTTCTTCACTTTGTTCTTTCTCTTCCTTCTCTTCTTCCTGAACTTTCTCACAGATAGGTTCATCAGGTTCAACTTAAGTTATCTCCACTGGTCTATACATAGCTTCATCAACCTTCACATTAGTACTTTCAATGATTTTTCTTAGCCTTTTATTAAATCATATGTAAGCTTTGTTGTTATTAGAATAACCAAGGAAGATTCCTTCATCACATCTAGCTTCAAACTTTGCAATATTATCTTCATCTCTTCTAATGTAACATCTACTACCAAATACTTTAAAGTATTTCACAGTAGGAGTCTTACCAGTCCATAACTCATAAGGAGTCTTAGTGTTGTTACCCCTAATTTGAACTCTGTTAAGAATGTAAACAACAGTATGTATAGCTTCTCTCCAGTACACATCAACAAAATTTGATTATTTCATCATGGTTCTAGTTGCCTCTTGTATAGTCTTGTTCTTTCTCTCAACAACTCCATTCTATTGCGGGGTTCTAGGAGCAGAATAATTTATTTTTATGCCATGCTCTTCACAGAATGCATAAATTCACTGGATGTAAAATCTCCACCTCTATCAGATCTTAAACATTTAATTCTCATATTTTCTTCATTTTCTACTCTTGCCTTAAACACCTTAAATCTATCAAGAGCCTGAGATTTTTCTGTAAGAAATGTAACCCATGTCATCCTAGAGTAATCATCAATTAAAAACATAAAGTACCTATCACCATTCAAGCTACTTGTTCTTGTATGAATTAATTCAAGCATTCTGGTAGAAGATTGATCTTTTCCCTTGAAACTACTTCTTGTTTGCTTTCCCATCTGACAACTTCTACAGATTAAATTAGAAGGTTTTTTTATTCTAGGAAAATCTCTCACAACTTCTCTAGAACCGATTCTAACCATATTATCAAAATTTGCATGTCCCATTCTCCTATTCCATAGCCAACTCTCATTAATCTATGAAACAAAACATTGTCCATCACCTCCTTTAAGTTGATAGATATTTCCATGAGTTCTTCTTCCAGCTGCAACCACAGTTCTAGATCCTTTTCTAATCTCACAAGTGTTATCCTGAAACACAAGCTTAAAATCTTTGTTGCACATCTTTCCAACACTTAAGAGATTATGCCTTAAACTCTTCACATAATAAACACCATCAATATTGTGTTTTCCATCAAAGTTAATCATTCCTTTACCAACAATCTTAGCACCAGAGTCATCTCCAAACATGACTATACCTCCATCATACTTCTCAAGTTTAGTAAACTTACTTTTATCTCCAATCATATTATTTGAACATCCACTGTCAATTACCCAAAAGTTTTCATCCTGTCTGGCATGAAAAGCAGTCACCAGAGTACCTTTTGTTTCATATTTCTTGTTCTTCGAACCATATTCCTTTCCACATTTATTTTCCAAGGCTAGAAACAATACTTTATCCTTATCTTCCTCAAGGTCTGATTCATCATCATAAATACCTGCATCTTCTTTGACATAATACAACTTCTTGAAATTTCTATCCTTCTTGTCCTTGTAGTTATTATTACCATCCTTATTCTTCTTTTGTGTAGCTCTATTAGGACATCTTGATGCATAATGACCAATATTTCCATAGTTGAAACATTTAAAAGGAAACTTATCTTTGTATTTACCAGTCCCTTTCTTCAATCTCCTTATGAAATTAGCTTCCAGATCTTTTGTATCATCTTCATCATCATCATCATCTTCTATCTTCATTGCTTTAAAGGCTGTTTCAGTATTCTCCTTTTCTCTTGCAAATTTTCTCATCTCAAATGCAGTCAGGACACCAAATAGATATTCCTTAGTAAATGTCTTCAGATCATACTGTTCTTCAAGAGTAGAAACCTTGTCACTATAATTATCCAGTAAGGTCATCAAGATCTTCTCAATTATATCCTCATCCTTCATGGTACCACCTTGATTCTTGATTTTGGTCACTATAGTCTCAACTCTCTGATAATAGCTCACAATGTCTTCTCCATCTTCCATTCTCAAATTCTCAAATTTTCACTTAGCAGTTAGTTTCCTTGACAACTTTACTCTCTCATTTCCTTCATAAATGTCTTTCAAAATTTTCCACATTTCATGTGTAGTAGCCAGAGAAATAAATTTTGATCTTTCAGTTTTAGATAATGCACTAAAGATAGCAAACCTCAATTTTTCATTCTCTTCAAAAGCTGCAACCTCATCAGCAATGGAAGGACCGGCTACTGGAATCACATACTTCATCTCCACAACTTTCTAGGTATTGAAACTAATTGAAATCAGGAAACTTCTCATCTATTCTTTCCATTCACTATAATCAGCTCCATCAAACATAGGAAGCTACAACTTGTGCGCCATCCGATCTACCTGAAGCGATTAAGCTTTTCACTAAGGAACCAAAGCTCTGATACCAATTGTTGAAATTAACACAAGACAAATGAGAGGGGGGGGGGGGTGAATCAGTTGTATCAATTCTTTCCACTTATAAAATTAAAAAATTCCACCTTAACTTCAATCTGTTATTAAGTGTAAACATGAAATGAAAATAATAGAAACACAACACCAAAGACACCATATTTACGTGGAAAACCCAATGAGGGAAAAAACACGGCGAGGATTAACTCACAATATATAGAAGAATGAAAAATCAGATACATAAGCTCACTGCATGAGGGCTCACTGCCCAGATATGAAGGCTCACTACCCAAATTAAGGGCTCACTGCCTTAGGACTCACTATCTAGAAAAGGAGGCTCACTGCCTACAGAAAATTACAAATAAATACATAAAGATCCACCACTAGGAGTTCCACACACTTCACAACTTGAAAAGAAGAATATAAATACAATTAAGTTATGTTGCTGCACTTCGCTCTTCCACACTATTCTTTTCACACTTATTCACACACTCTTCTCTTGCTCGAATCGAATGATGGATGGATGATTAATTCTCTTCAACTTGATTCGCTTATATACCATCTTCAACCTTAGATACATTCATAAGGTCGGCTATACAATTACAAACTATAAATTCAAACAAGGTTGGCTACTCAACATTCCCATGGTGGATAAGAATGTGAGAGGACCAATTACATATTTAATTTAGGACCCAAACACCATCTTGGATCACGCACACGCTTTCACAAATCAATGCACAAACATAATATAATGTGTAAACACCAAGTCGGCCAAACTTAATGAAAACACTAATGAACTTGAAGTACATGCATCACCAGCTAGATAATCTCATGTGGATGGCCCAACACACTTCACCAGTCATTTTACCATCTTTCAGATATATCCGCAATATCTTCAACAAACTTCATTCATAGAGAATACTTCACTAGTACAACTGGGACAACCATTCAGAATACCGGAGCTCTAGAACAGACCTTTCAAAGTAAAAAAAACACATACAACCTTGCCAGAATACAAAAAAGAAACCATATAATAATCGCCTAGATCCGAAAGATCTGAAACCAAATACCAGAGGACTATGGAGCCAAAAAGTTTCTCCCTATTAACAACCAGATAACTCTAACAAACCAGTTCACACACAAGTGAACATAAATTTTACTCTTCATCACACCAAAAGCTTAAACTCGGAATATACAATCCATTTAAGCTCATGAACATACCTTCAAATCCACATGGGCATTGGATCAACATAGAGAAAATGCGGACCACATTACCGGAGCACGCTTAGAACACAACTTTCATTATTTCTATTTTTTTTCTCAAAAGCACTTGGAAAATACATAACTTAATCATCTTGTAAAGTGTTGACATCAATGACAACATTAATGACAACACCACCAAACACATCCATACTTGCAACAGACGAGGTTCTTAAATGTCAGAAAAAAGGTAAGGGCTTGGCGATTCAGTCAGAAGATGTGGAAGATGCAAATTTAGTTTCCTAAGGAATGGTGAGCAACAACATTTGTATGTGGATGGGTGATGAAGCTAGGTTGATAATTTTGTGTCATAATATTAAGAATTAATTTTGTGTCATGATGTCGAAATTTTGTTTGCGCATATCATTTTTGTTCGTGCTCGGGATATGCGAGTTGTAATGTCTGTATTTACCATGTCATAGTGGTTGAGCAATTGGCATAATGTAAGAATGGTTCATTATAGCCTCAGGTAGGTGGAACTTTGGGTGGGAATATGGGCTACATTGTGATGCAAATTAAAATCATGTAATTTTGGGTGGGATTATGGGCTACATTGTCATGCTGATAAAAATCATGTTTTGGGTACCCATTAATGGGTTAATTTTGTAACTTGTGAGATACAACGGGAGGTTTTCTTCCTGGTTCTTTCCCACCAAGTATGCTCGTTGAACCAGGTTTTGTATCGCCTTATTTATATTTAATATAATTATAGCGGTGATACCACTTTAGCTTAAGAAAAAATAACACTTTTTGCATAAAACCCTTCTAATGATCATAAATTTGCATCAAAATTCTAGTCATGAATTTTCTCTGACAATATTCTAACAAATATATAAAAAGTTTAAGCCTCAACCAAATAACACCAAGTAAGCACATAATCTATCTTTGATTACTTCATTACACAAATTATTTTATATAATTATTATTTTTTATTATCTTTAATATTTTTATTACATCTAGATTAGTGTACACAAATATAAGAACTTATATAATATGACGAATCTAACATTCTTACACCAATTAGAGCCTTGTATTAGATTATCCTTCATATACATTCCAATTTTAGATCTAAGGTTTTATTATTATATTAAAAATATGATTCTAAATTCACTTTATCCTTTCCTTGAAAACTTTTATAATCACCAATCCCTTCTAGGATTTAAGTATAGACCCTTCTCTCAAAAGGGTTTCTCCCAATGTTCCCATCACTTAGAAAGTGTTTCTTTTGGTCCATATTAATGAAGATGGAATATAAAAATGTGATGCTTATTATAATTTGAATTAAAATCATAATAGATAAAAAATGGTCATATAGAGTTACAACATTAAAGAATGACTTAAAAAATTTAGATGATGATATATTGTAAGGTCCATTGGGGTATGTGTCTTATCTTCCTAATTTTGATTTTGATTTTAATATTGTATTTATCAATGATGTTTTATTTATTATTAATATGATTAAATATGTATTTTGGATGTACATATGTTGTGAATTTATATGTTTTAACTCTAATAGTGTTTCAACTTCACTATTTTCACTTTTTATGTGATTAAGATTATATTATTTGGTTCAAAATTATGGATTATTGGTTACATATCTCTGGTATTTTGATTTGTGATGTCAAAAAAAAGGGATCTAGGGCCTAAACCACACTTGTTCCAACATCACAAGGGAAAGGACCAAAATTGATCTCAAAAACCCACTTGGCAACTAACCTCAATGGAATATCTAGAATGGTGGATCAAGGTTTCAATCCTTTGGTGTTTTGTGTGTTGATGATGATTAATTGATTATTAATTGACTTAAATTGATAATGAAAAGAGGCACCTAGCTTAACTATGAAAATGCAATGAACTATTATGATTTTCAAAAAATATAGAACTAAAAGACAAATATTTTTTTTCAAAAAAGCAAAGAGTAGACACAAAGGAAATTGGCATATGAATCTAAGGTTATATGGTTGGAAAAGGGTGTAGTCACCCTATAACTAGAAGTGAAAATACTCAAAATCAAATTTTTAGATCTTTGTCGGTCCTTTTCTATAGCTTCTTCTCCTTTGGAATAAGTGTCAAAACTTCATTTATCGTTGATAAAACCCAATTTCCCTAATTTTTTGACTTGTAGGAATTGAGTATTTGAATGAATAATTAGGTCTTCAATCCTCTCCAATTTCTCTTTAGATCTCCAGCTTGCACACAAGGAAGAGGGGAAAGGGTTGTTCCATATAGGGTCTTTCCTAAGTTAAACCCCATTTTGGTATTTCTACCTCCATAACAACTATGATATTGTAAAACAAAGGTTACCTTGGTTGGGTAGAGGCTAAATAATAAACAAGAGACAAATTGATTATTACTGCAACTTACCACTCAAATTTGCATTCCTCGATGAATTGAAGTCATTTTACTCATATCCTTCAAGGAGAACTAGATTCTTGATTTGAAGTCTTGCAAGTATTAGTACTCACAAAAAAATGGACATGAATAACTTATATATATTTACTTCTCATATGACATATATTATTGTTCTCACATGATAGTATTGTATACAACATTTTTCTATATTGGGATGTTTCTATCTAGAACTTTGGCTATTACCAATTGATCATTATCCTCAATATTGGAAAAACCTTCTTGATTCATAGATCACATATTTTTTCATGATTATATTTTGTTATCTTATCTAATTCTTGTAATATAATAATTTATTACACTTATTACATGATTATTGAGCTTTACATGACCATACCCTATTATATATTGTTTTTATTCTCTCTTAGACCAATTCCTTGCATCATTTGCATAAAACTAATTGGATGTGTTATATAATATCAATAATATTATTTTTATGGTTTACTTGCATCCCTACAACACTTTTTGATTATGAAGGATCCTTCAAAACCCTACATTGATCAATGTTTGGTTGTGATGTATCTTATATGATGCTACATTATTCTATCATGATGGTTCTTTCATAACCCCACATCATTATATTTTGGTTTAGGGCTCCTTAATAACTCTATATCTTTTATTTTGGTTAATATAGCTCATTTAGAGCCCTATATTAGTTTCTTTTGATGGCTCCCTTATAGCCTGAAATTTATTTTGATTACTCCACATCTATCTTATTTGTTTCTATGTGTTGTTTCTTGACATTGTTGAGGAATTTCTCATAATTTTTTTTCTCTAATGCCACTCATCCAATTTTATGCTTGCAATTTCTAAGATGGATTTGTCACTATAAGAAGCACATGCAAATCATTGTCCATACCCATAAAATTTTGTATGTGCTTGTCATTTACTTTTAGATTGATTACTTATTTATTTTTGTATGCATGATTCATACTAGTTCATTTGAAAGTCAACATAAGGGTAAAATATAGGGTTAAAGTGTACCTTTAGGAAAATTTCCCATTTATATTGGACTCACTTTGATTATTTCTTTGAAATGTAATAACTTAGTGTCTAGTTGGTATATTTATTTTCCATAGCTTGCATATAACCTATTCCTTTTTTAACTAGAAGTGTATATCCCCTAGTGGTCTAGACCCAACATTCATATATGTTCTTCCCTACCCCAGGTCAAAAAAACTATAATTTTTAACCTAGTTTAGAACTACACATGTAGTTTAAACCCCAAAAAAATGTAATTTAAATTTAAATATGATCCCAATTTGACTTACTTCCAATTAGTCATTTCCCACCAACTCAAGTGGGAAATTATGACACATATTGCTTTTGATACGGTAAGAAGAATTTACAGGGTGTTGTACCCTTAACACAGAGATCCACAAGGGCCAAAAAGCTCAAGTCCAAAAAACATTAGAGACTAAGCCAAAAAACATACACTGCAAACTAACAACAGATAGACAAAAAATAGACTAAACGCATAATAACTGGCATTTTCCTAGTTCTTAGATAGGAGAATGACAACATCATCCCCAACCCATTCCTGGCCATCATCAACATTCTTCTCATCCATTTCATCCTTCATAACCGTAGACAGGGTGCTGGTAACACAGTGGACCAGCTTGACAGTGAAACGAGTCAAGCCACAAAATTTCATTATGATAATATTTTATATAAAAGGGAAATCATAATTAATTTTAGATCATTTATTGCCAATTAGTATTTCATTCGCATTTAGTTAGAGTATTCTCTAAGGGGTATTGCATCCAAATTTGAGATCTCAAGTTGCATTTACAATTCTTCTTGGCATTCGTTCAAAAATTATTCAAAATCATTAAATTGATCTAAGGACTTGACCAAGACAAAAGGTGAGAAAATGTTCACCTTTCTCTCCTAACACATCAAGTTCTAATAGTGCTTCAAAGTTCTACCATTTAAAGATGATATACGTGATGTAATGCCCCGCCACACAACCCTAGAGGAAGTTTCAATTCACTAAACAAGCGTACTAATTTTTTTTTTTTAAAGAAGTAAAAGAAGTGAATTAAACCCACATGTTCAACTTAAAATTGACAACCTCCCCTAGGGTTACATAACTGAGATTACTTAAAACCCCATTTACATTACATCATTTAAAATTCAATTGAAAGTAAATATACAAGTAATAACATTTTACATCAAAGGAAAGTACAAGATAAAGATTAAGAATTCATTTATATAAATTAGTTACCAAGGTCTATTACAATCCTCATTCTCGGAATGAGTACAAATACATAAGTCTGAATATTACAAGATCCACCTCATACACAAGAGGGGTAAACAATATCATTACATCATGAGATACAAAGTACAAGAATCCTAAAGTAAGCAAAGAGAGATGTCCAACAAGAAGGCTCGCCACCAAGTACTGAAGATCAAGGGGACCCAACAGTTATGGTGCATGTTCCACCCAACCATGTGGTACCCAAAGGACCAACCCCCATGCTAGGAGATAGTAACCAAGCAACATGGACGAGAAAACTACCACCTCAAACCAAAGGCAGACTCATACAGATACCAACTGACTCAACTACATAAATGCACAAAAGTCAAACACTAATCATGGTTACATTGCTTCCAGACAAGATAATATAATCAAGTGTGCTAAGAAAACATACGCACAACATAAAACACGGTGTTATCCTAGACAGAGTGTCATCGCAAGGTTTGTCATGAGATATCCTCTATATAATATTAATAAAAATCTATACATAATTATATGTATATTAAATATTATAAATATATGTTCAAATATATTATAATATAAAAAAAATACATATATTATATATATGAAAACAATTAAATATTATACATATATATAAAAAAATTAATAAACAAAATAAAATAAAAATAAAAAAAAATAAAATCGAAATTAAATAAAATAAAGTTAAATGAAATTTAAAGAAAAACAAATATAAAATAAAATTTATAAATAAAAAAAAAATTTAAAACAAAGTAAAACCTAAACACATGCGGATGTGACAGTCCGCAGTGACTGTCACCCGCAGTCGGCGTACCCTACGCCGACTGTACTAACGTACAGCGGCCGGGGTAGCGGGGGCCGCAGTCCCATTGGACAGTGCGTCCCCCGTACGGGTGGCACACTGCCCAGTGGGCGCTGCGCGTACCCACTGCGCCATAACCAAAAGGGGTGGGGGCCGAGCCCCCCACCAAACATTACAATATTTTTATGATTTAAAAACAAATTTCGGACGGATGAAAAAAATTCGGACAAAATAAATTTCGTACACAGGTACGATATGCCCAGGCCGTACACGGCTAACAAAATGGCATAATAAAATTTTAAAATACAAAAAAATTTATATATATAATACTATAGGTTGCATATATCATTTCCAGAAAATGGTATATGCAATGTATTTTATTATATATGTAATTTTTTTTCCAGAATTTTCAATACTAGGGTAATTGAAGAAAAAATGTATAAACAATCAAAATAATTTTCTTTTACAACCATTGAAAACTTTCCAAACAAAGGTTAAATTCAGAAAACAAATGAAACCATTCCCTTTCCTTTGTGTTCTCAAAATTCCTAAAACACAAGAATATTGATTCAATGATCTGGTTTTCTTTTCTACCATTTTTTTTTTCTAAAAGGGGTTTGCATTTCCAAAATAAATAAATCTGAATATCAAATTAATGGAGTTTAACCTAGGGTTTCAAGAAAATTCCCCATTTGCAAATTTCTTCAAATTTAAACAAACTAGGTTAAACTAGGAATATTAAAACAAGAAAATAAAAAAGGAAAACCTGGTTATTTGCAGCCACCAAGATTATTGATGCAGACTTTCTTTGAGCTCTTCACAATTCTTTTCCCACAATGCCAAGAAATTTCCAGCAAGCTTCAATCTACCAGTTCCACCTTCTTCATAGAATTTCTCTCCCTTTTCAATTTAATTCCTCAACCAGAAATAATTTCTTAAACTTTCATCAAAAATTTCTCCAACAATTTTCCTGCCTGTCCAAAAAAATGAAGCAAGAATCTCCCCAAATTTTTCTGCCCTAAACTTATAAAACAACAATTCCAAACATAACCTAATGTAACCCTAATTCACTTTCAAATGCAAAAATTGAATTTACAAGTTAATTTCATTTCCCTTTTATTGAAAGGCCCTAACTTTGACTTTTAATTAAAATTTCAATTTCACATAATTCCCTTTTTGATTTAATTTAATATAATAATCAAATACACTTCCTTAATTATTATTAAATTATCTAATAATTAAATCCAATCCCTTGAGATTTAAATTTAATTAAATAAATAATTTAACTTTAATTAATTACTTAAAATTATTTAATAATTAAATTTAATCCTTGAGATTTAAATTTAATTAATTAATTAATTTAAGTTTAATTTCAATAATCATTTTAAAATTAACCAATAAGCATAACATTAATATACTATAAAATAAACATTTCTTCCAACCAATGCAATTTTCAAAAGAACTATTTAAAGGTTCAACACATTTCAAAACATAACATAACATCCAATAGGATACAACATGACTCAAACATCAGAACGGATGACACACTAAGGCTAGGGTGTAGACCTGACACATGTTACCGAGCTACTATCTCCCATTCAACTTAACCGTTGGATCGACACGCTCAAACTTGTGGAGCCAGGTGGAGTCGATGTCAGTACCTGCAACCTGTACTCCAATAATCAGCATAATATATGCAGTATATAATTCACACCGTGAAGAAGAAATCTCGGAATCGCAGGGTGCTCGCAAGCGAGTGATGTGATTCCGTCTCCTTCACCAATACACTCATCAAAGACTGACACTAACATCATAACAATAGTTTCATAAATAATCACATGATAATTCTACTGTTAACATTCATTCATCAAAGCATGTAAAATCAAATCAGATAATCACATCACATAGTAATAGTTTGTCGCTCAAGAGTAGCGATCAAAATATCATAATAAAAATATGTCCAGTATCACAGTAGCTGTAAACCAAGCAAAGCATAAACAACATGAAAGTAGAAGCAAAACGGAGGGGTATTACACGTGAATAGATTTCTAAAGATCACGAGTACAATATATCAATATTATAGATCAAGTTAAAAACCATAAAAATATATATATAAATTGCATATATGAAATTGAATATAAACAAACTAAAAATCAATTACCAATCTATTAAATCTTCACAATTTTAGCTTTCTCTTGTAGGTAGAATCCTCTTAGTCAAGGTTGTGCTCTCCTCAATCCCAAATTATTTTTTGGCAGTCCTAAAGGCCCCCAAAGTGATTATCTTTGAAATTGAAAGTTTGATTAAAACATTCATATGGAAAGGAAATATGTATGATAGTAAGAAGGTTCATTTAATATCACTTGAAGCAATGGCTCGTGGGAAAGCACAAGGTGGTGCAAGTATTATTAATCTCTCAAACCGTAATAAAGCATTTGGAGGAAAATGTATGTGAATCCACAAGCCAAGTGGTGCCAAATTTTGCAGGGTAAGTATCTTAATAGAAATAATCCTACAAGGATTTTTACGGTTGTTGATCCTCCAAAAGGGTCAGCCATTTGGAATTTCATAATCTCTTGCAAAAATTTAATCTGTTCATACATTACTTGGGAGGTCAATAATGGTCAGAATGTAAATTTCTGGTCAGATTCCTGGAATGGTAACCTTCCTCTGCAAAACATCACATATCTCTCTCCAATAATGGAAATTTTAAGAAAAAATGAATCTTGGGGAGATAATTTGCTAAATTATGTGCATTCGGTAGATCCCAATTCAGGTAGGGTTATATGGAAGATAATTTTGCATCCCTCCCTATCAAATAATTATTGTAGACTTCTACAAAACATATTGGATTCCCCTCTAAAGAGGGAATTTATATGGTGAGCCAAGGTTGTAAAGTGTTAAATCAAGAATCAAGGCATCTTATTCCCCAAA
Source organism: Sequoiadendron giganteum (assembly GCA_007115665.2). Classification (NCBI taxonomy): domain Eukaryota; kingdom Viridiplantae; phylum Streptophyta; class Pinopsida; order Cupressales; family Cupressaceae; genus Sequoiadendron; species Sequoiadendron giganteum. The sequence continues at coordinate 194,080,640 of CM021109.1, forward strand.
GGGATTTTTCCTTCTATTGGGACAATAAAATTCTCCCCAAGTCAGGAAGTTTTGCATGGTTACATTGAGGAAATGCATTTTATCCAATGATTTCTTAACCAAGCTAACAATAGCGGATCCCTTCATGTGCCCTTTGTGTTCTAAGGAGCTTGAACATGTTGATCACCTATTCGTTACTTGAAAGGTTGCTCAACAATGTTGGGGATTCATTCTCAATAAGCTCAACTTGTGTATTCCCCTCCCAAATTCACTTTGGGATCTTTTTCAATCTTGTCCATTTCTTTATAATTCTTCCCTTTTTGCTTGCATTTGGAGAGTGGTTCTAGCTATTGTTATATGGAATTTGTGGTGGGAAAGGAATTTAAGAATTTTCAGGAAACTATCTCATTCTATAGATTCTATTAATGCAAAGATTAAAAATGCAATCTCTAAGATAGTCAATTCCAACATTAGAGAAATGAAGGATAGTAGTTCCTCCTTTACTAACTAGGATAATTCTATTTTATAGAATTGGAAGCAAATAAAGTTTCCCTTCTCGAGTAGCTTGTTGAAAGAAAAGCAGGTGAAAGTTGATAGAAATTAGGTAAAATGGTCAACACCCAAGGAAGGCTTTATAAAATTAAATTTTGATGGCGCATCGAAGGGAAACCTAGGAGAGTCAAGGCTGGGGTTATGTTTTCATGATCATCTAGGTAAAGTTTTAAATCTAAGATCCAAATATCTTCATAGAGGAACCAACAATTTAGCAGAAGCCAATGCTCTGTTATTAGGATTGGAAATAGCCCTATAAATGGGGATTGGAAACCTTCATATTGAAGGTGATTCATTGCTGATTGTTAATGTGATTAAAAAAAAAATTATTCATAATTGGAACATCAAATACATCCTCCAAAAATTTTGGGATCTCCTTCAAAAGTTCAAAAATTATATATTATCTCACACTTTTAGAGAAGGTAATAATTTGGAAGACTCTTTAGCTACCATGGGCAGTGTGAGGCAGGAAATAAATATATCATCTAATTTATATTTGCTTGATAATTATCCAAATATAGTGCATTGGATTGAGCAAGATGCTTGTCACCTCAATTAAGTAGCCAAGTGTACCTTGCAAGTTTTGTTTCATGAAAATTTTGGAATTTGGCAGGGGTATGATAAATTTTTGATATCTCCATGCTAGAAATGGCATTTTTGTCATGATTATATGTCGGCTCTCATCCTTTTTGCACTCACCAATGGAGTTTATTTTGCTTTTCAAATGCATTCGAATTGGTAATTAGTGGATATCATCAAGTGATCCAATATTCTGTGTGTGATCTCAAATGAATTGATGGGACAAGCTGCATAATTGGAAATTTAATTGCCATTTACCTATCCCTTGGAGATTGCATACCGAATGCTTGGTGAATTGTTTGATGGTATTTTGTGGGTACCATCCAGATTTGAGTGGTCGTACTCCTTATTAAATTTTGCATGTTGAGCTACTCTCTTCATATGAATGAAAGCATTTAAAGTTCCATCGCACTAATTTCAAAAGACATGCAAAACAGTTGTATTCATTATTCACTTTTTGCGTGAAGGTTTCTTATGGCTTTAAATTTGGTATTATATTTCTCTTTTTTTAGCAAGTTCTTCAAGAAGTTACTTTGCGAGTTTAAGTTTATTCAGTGGCAAGAAAGTTTACAGTGACAAGGTAAAATTGAGTGGCAAGTATGGCGCTTCGGCCCTGGAACTTCCACATTAACTGCCCCATCTAATCTTGGGAAAGGCTATTCGAAGATAATCTCTCTTAGATAGATCTAAATATGATCTTTAAAATGGGTAGTATGCGGGAGGAGGATGCAATTCGCTCAGTGTTGGGTGAGGACATCATCCACCTGAGAGCTCGCTTGGCTTTATTTCCCTATCAAATACTATCAAATTTTCTATCAAATACTATGGATTTGTTGCAATCTCTGAGGGATTTAGAGCAAATTGTTGTTAAATTTGTAAACCCTCAATTCTATGATAAGATTAACTTGTTGTATCTCGTCCAAAAGTATAATCTATTTTCTGGGGAGGGCTATGTTGGTGGCCTATTTCCTCATGAATATATTAAAGGAAATCTAGGATACAAAGAAATTTTTGAAGCCATTCAGTTGGGGGTTCAGCTTGGTAATGATTACGTCCTGCTGTCAACTCTAAACAAAAATGAGAAAAGGAATTTTGGATCCCTGGAAGCTGAAATTAAGGAAAAATTCTATGTTGTCTCTTTCCTTCAGGATTTTACTCTAATACCACCATTTTCCAGCCTTCAATGGGGAAATAGAAAGTGAAATTTGAATCAATAACCCTTGTGCATAGAGAAGAAGAAGTGGAAACTGCTCAATGTGCCACCTCCTTGCATTAGGGTTCTATGGTGGTAAATCAATTGGAAACGGTGGCTCACATTGGTGTTGAAGTCCCACTAGTCAAGCTCAACTCACTTGCATAGGATTTGATCCCTCCATTCATTCCCAAGTAGCAATTCATGGATGAAGCAGTGCAGGATCAATCCTCAACTTGTGCTAAGCGAATGGAGGAATAAAAGGGAAGAAGAAAGAAAAGATTAAATTACTTTTTATGTTTTGGCAACAATTTTGAAAATATTCTCTGGCTATGTCTCGGGTTGTACCTCTCTTCAAAGTCCTTAGAAGGGCTAAGGTGGCAACACTGTAGCTAGGTTTTGAAAATCTGAAGTATTTTCCCACATGTGGGATAATTTTGTAATTGAATTGTTGTATTAATCCTTTTTGTATCCTTTTCATATCGAACGAGCTATAATCAGAGGTTTTCTTCCTGGTTCTTTCCTACCGGTATGCCCTCTGAACTAGGAATTTTGTACATATTTTATATTAATATATTATAGTGGCATGACCACTTTTGCTTAATATATATATATATATATATATATATAATATTCACTTATTACATACAAAATTGAAAACTCATTAAATAGATAGTTCAGGGGAATTATGTAGATGGAATTTCACACCAAGAAGATAACTTATTATGGTTAAGGGAAATAAATTTGAAAAGGTTTTACTTTTACCACTTATTTCAAAATACCATCAACCCAACAAATTTCATCCAAGAGGATTTAGCTTTAAGTGATTGCCACCTATTACTGCCCTCCCATAATTTAGTAGAGATTTAAAAAATAATAATAATGATAATATTTTATTATTATAATAATAACAAGTCCAATCATTGAGGCTACATAGTTTTGTTTATCCAACTTTTTCATTATATTATTGTTTGATCACAAGGCTCAAGTGGTAATAAATTTATAGATTATCAAGATTTCACTTTCACGTCCAATGATGCAAGAATTTCTAAGGAGAACATGGCATTTGCTTTAGAGATTTTTATTAACTTGTATTTTTGATCAATCATATATAGATGAGTAAATTTTTATGATTTTTTTTATTGAAAATATTTTTATAAGTATTATTTAGTTATAATGGGAAAAATTATATATTTATGCTTTTCTTATTTTATGTTTTAGGTTTGTTTTGATTATGATTTTGTAGATGTTATAATTACTTTATAAGTTGTATAAGTTTGTATAGAGTTGGTTCATGATGTCTTATATCTTGAATCTATTCATTACTAATCTCTAGATTTATATTTTTCATCTTTAGATTCAACATTTATCACCCTCCAACAACAACCTATCATGGCCTCTTATTGTTTAAAAATTATGGGGTCTCAAAGCTTTGGATTGAAGGGGATTACCTTAACATTATTAAGTGTCTTATGAAGAATATCCTGCCATTGTGGTTGATAGCCCATCTGATTAATGATTCTTTATCCATCATTAACTCTTTTGATGAGGTTATAATTTCTCACGTGTTCAGGGAACCTAATTCATTGGCTGATGGGTTAGCTAATTTGGGAGTGGTGGCTCAAAAAAATTGGGATTCTTATGAATCCTTGCAACTTAACCTTAAGAAAATTTCCAATTATGACCAGTTGTCATGTCATTAAAGGGTGGTTAAGTTGGGAGAAAGGATTTTTCATTTCTTCCTGAGTTGGTTTTTGCACTTCGAGTCATGTGCCTTCTCTTCTAATAATTACATTTTAGATGTCCATGAGATTATGGATTGGGAGCTATGGTATGGTTGTACTTGGTATGACGGGCTCACACATTTTGTGGGTATCTTATGAATTGTTTTGTGGTTTGATTGCCTTATCTTTCCTTTGCAAAAAATTAAGGAGCAGGTGGAGTGTTGTTCGTTGCATGTTGCCATGGGAGGAGCTCCTCGCATAGTGGAGCCGAGATCTTGTGAGGAGTTTAGGATTAATGAAACTATTTGGGAGCATCTGGAAAAGGGTGGTGTCTACCCCTCTATGTTGAAGCTCCAAGGGCCGAACCCTGAAGTGATGGAGGCTTTTGCTAAAGGGTGGAATAACAGGATTTTGTGCTACAAAGGTGCGGAATTTAACATTAATGAGGATTTCATAGCTGAGGTGACTAGTCTTCCTTCCAATGGAAGGAAATTTTACAGAGACAAGGTTGCGGCCAAGAAGGCCCTTGCTAATTTCTTCAAAAATGTTGAAAAGAAGCTCAGGTTGATTGGTAGTGGTGGGTATGCTTGCAAATCAATCAAGCCACTTTGGAGGGACATTGCTCTGGCCATTATTCATTATTTCACTTTGGAGGGTAGGTTTTATGTTATCTATGGCTATCACTTTATGCTATTGAATCATTTATGCCATAATTCTCTGGTGTCATTTCATTTTTACCTCCTTCTTTCTATGGAAACTAGTATTGAGGATCATAGGAAAAACCCTTGGAAGGCTATTCTCCATGAAGGCCTTATTAATCTCATTTTCAAGCACATTAAGTTGAAGATGGTTCCTGTTTCTCCTAAGACCCCGGAAAGTAAGAAGGGTGGAAAAAATTCTAGGTATGATACTATTGATTTGGCGGAAGAATGGGATCAAGGGGATTCTAAGGATGATGATTCTGATTATGAGGAGACTTTGGAGGAGGATAGTGAATCTGTTGAGGTGTCTGAGGCATCTGAATCTTGGTCTAAGGGTTATGATACTGATAAGGAAATGAAGGAAGTCATGATGACTTCTGTGGAGAAGAATGTGAAGGGGAAGAAAAAATGCCCCAAGAAAGAGAAGTGTGTTGTCAAGTAGAAGGTGGATGTGTCTAGAGATGTGGGGGAGTCCCTTGTTACTGATGTCAAACATGTCTCGAGTGTTGGCAAGTCTGGTGATATGGAGTCCCCTAGGTTCCAGATGATATGCATGACTCAGGTAATGGCCTCCCGGGGTCTGAGCAACCTATGGAGGATATTGAGCAGGTGAATGAGAGATTGGTGTGTTCCAAGGGGGTTGCCTCTAACCAGGCTAATGTAGACTCTCCCATTGGCACTGAGTAGGTTAAGGGGAGTGATGTGAAGGTGGAGCAGTTGGAAATTCTGGCGGAGTTGGCGAATATGCTAGATAAGTATTGGGTGAAAGTGGAGGTGATTGATGTGGAGGATTCCCCTGCTGAGGAGGATTTGGAGGACAAAGAGGGAGCTCATGAGGATTCTATTGAGAATGTTGGTTCTCATGTTGCACCTCTAGTCAATTGGGATGATGTTAACATGGACCTGTTCTATAGAATGGTGGAAGATGGAACTCGCAACCTGCTCTTGTTGGTGAAGTGGATTTTCTCAGAAGTGAAGGAGCTCAATGTTGAGCTTAAAAACTGGCAAGATTTTTTGTTCCACTTGTGCATAGCAACCAGAAGGAATGGTCGATCAAAGGTAAGGTCAATACTATAAATGTTATGCTTGATAGACGTGTTGTTGATGTTGATCGACTTGGTAAAACTCATGAGGAGAGGATTACTTCCCTGAAAATGGTTGGCCAAATTGACTTTTGAGGGGAGGTTTGTTAATATTGAGGAAAAAATTAATAAGATTTATGATGATTTGAAGACTGTGGTTAACATTAGCAATAATTCCTTGAAATATTTTGCTAAGGGTCTCTCTATTTTAAATGAGAAACCCATAAAATGGGAAAGTCACTAGATGTGGGTGAACATGAGAAGGCCATTGAGGATGTTAACTACATGAATCTAGTGGAGAAGATTGAGGAAATTGGCCCTAATGTTGAGAAGAATATGGATGTTGGCCCGTGTTTGAGAACGAGGAGCAAGACCAAGAAAAGGGTTGCTATTCCATTTGAGGAGCTTAAGGATGTGGTTGAGATGCACGATGGGATCATTGAGGAAAATATGGCCTTGGCCAATGTTCTTGAAAAAAAATTGTAGCTTTGTTGTTGCTTGTGTTCGGTCAACCTTGTTGCTGATGTTTTTGCTATTGGGTTGCTTACGGGTTTCCTTGTTTTATCTTTTGTCAGCTTTTTGGTTTTTTTCAGTTACGGGCTTTATTGTTTTAGTATTTCTTGTAGCTTCTATCTATTGTAAAGGGTTTTGGGGCCCCTTCAAAACCTACTTTTCCTAATCAAAAAAAATTATCACCCTCGATCAAATTTGTAGCTATAGATTTAACCCAAGTCAATTTTAGGATTATGAATATAAACCCCAAAACTTTTAAATTCAAATTTAATATTATGGGTGCATGTTTTCCTCACATATTAGTAATTATGAGCTAGATTAGCATGCATTATGTTTTGATTAAAGGTAAAAAATGGGTTTTGAAGGGGCCCGGAACCCTTTACAACAAAAAGCAGTTGTTAACGGGAGAAAAAGACATCATAAGCAAAACAACCCACCCATAGAAAGACCACAATAAATAGTCAGCCAAAAAGATGAAATCCACCCAGTGACATTACATTATGTTAGTTTGTGTTCTTACTTATATTAGTTTGGGTGCTTACTTATATTAGTTTGTGTGCTTACTTTTATTAAAAACATTTATTCATTCATTTTGAAAAAATATGGTATGCTAGAATGTGAAAAAAAAAATCTAGATCTATGAACTTAAAGGAAAATCTTCTTTGCATTTGTCTTCTTGTGGCCCATCACCATAGGTCCATTGCATATTGGAATATTGTCCTCAATTATTTTACTCACAACCATAAAGCTAGTCTTTAAGGGTTTAAATGAAGAGAACATGACCCTCAAAATTTAATAGATTTCCCAAAGGTGTTTGTAAACACCATTGACTCTTATACCAATTTAGACATAAAAATCAAATCAAGATAATAAAATCAATTCACATTTAGTCAATTCAAATCCATGAGTACTATCACATTCACAAAATAAATCAAACCCGCTTTTCCAAAGCTCAAGTCTACACTCACATAGGTGAACTTGAAGGAAACATAGTCATTTTGTAGAGTCAAATATTTTTATTAGAGTCAATCCTAAAATATAGAAAATTGGAAAATTGATTGCTAACATCAAGCAAATCATTTTCCCATCATCAATTATTGAGATAAATATCACAATCAGTTTATTTAGTTATTGCAATTATTTCAATAATTTTAATTATCAATCACATCTCCTTTATTTATGGTATTTTATGTGTTAATTGAATGTGATTATTGAATTTTCCTATATAGATAATGTAGGGCATGATTATTTCCTTACATTTTTGGTGAACCTAAAATTCCTTCATGACATAGGATTTTGACCTTCAAGTTTAATACTTCTACATTAGCCTTCATGACATAGGATTTTGACCTTTAGGTTTAATACTTCTACATTAGCCTTTTAGATCTTATTTTTCTAATTGTTTAACCTTTATCTTAGATTTTATTAGAATTTAAATCCACCCTTTATTCATTTGTCATTTTTTTATTTACATTGGGATTTGGGCCTTTATTGTATAATTTATTGTTGATCCCTACCTAGCCACCCTTATCGATGCTTCATTACCACATGTTTTATCATAGATTGTTGCAGATCTTATTCGTTAGTTTCTATTAATGCATGCCTTATCAATTTTGATGTGTTTTGACACTTGGTTTAATCTAATCACCTCATCCTTGATGCTTTCATGTTATTTAATCCCAGTAATAGGGATGCATCTTTTATGAAGGTGTAATTTTTCATGCTTGTGATCGCTACTCCTCCATAGAATTTTTTATTAATTACCTTATATTTTAGACACATTCACTTAAATTTTCCATGAGCTTCATGTTTCTTATATGACTAATGAAAGCAATGTTCATGAATATGATGGTGTGTTACCTTTTAACACCTTTCTCCCTCATGCTTTAATCATGTAGATGATGCTTCAACCCTCCCCTCTCATAATACATCTAAGGTTTTTCCATCATATGATGATGATAAACCTACCGAACATATCTTTTATACATTTTATGCTATGCCTCCTTGTTTACCTATGGAATTTGCTATATTTTATTTTATTGCTTAATCTTGCCTTAAGAATACTACTAATATCAATGTACATGTTTTACCCTTCTCATAGACCTTTTGGATCATGGTCTATTGACAAGCATGGCGATATTTCTCTATCTTCTCATGATGTGGTTGATGAATATTTCTTTCATGATGATTTATTTTACTATGCACATTATTTTAATATACCTATAATAAATCTATTTAGTGGTAATGGATATACAAAGGTACGTGTTAAATCCTTCTTATCCTCACATTATGCTTATACGCATAATGATGCTACATGGATGAATTAATTTGGTTATACACTAGTTGATAGATCTAAATAATGGTTTGATATGTGTCATGCTTATTATGCATCCTTCCATGATTTTTTATATGTTTTCATAGGTTCCTTTGCTATTGTCTTCAAATCATGTTTTATTTATGATTGTCTTTGTTCTTCTTCTAGTGTCCCTTACTACATCCCATGATTTTTCTAAGTGTATCATAATGATAAGACATTTTATGGATTCCATCCTTTTGATCCTTTTCTACTTTCTTAGAATTCATCTTTGAGCAATTATAGAATCTATTAGGATTCAATCCCACCATGTCACATTTTTCTTGAGTCCTAGTACATCCGCGCACTTATATTTCATATAACCCATCAAATATAACTAATTTGAGAAATATGTGTATGGGTATCCATTTGATAACTTCTCCTAAGTGTTTTTTTTTTGTCCTCCATATGCCTACTCACGTGTTGAATATTTTTAGCCCTTCTCACAAATCCTAAGTTCTAGAGGTTTTAGTTCATTTTCTTAATTTTTTCTAATTTGTGAGATTTCTCCTTCCAACTAGATGTGATATTTCAATTTCCATCCTCACATATAGTTCACCTTTACTTTCTCATTATATTTTATTTTGAGTTTTTGCTAATTTTTAGTGTGTGAGATTTCAACCCCCAATCGAATATTTTCACATCCAGTATTTATGTTCACTTCCACATTGAATCCCTACAAACTTCATTCTGAACCTATTTATCTGCTTTCTTTTTCCTCCCATATTTATGTAAATTCAAAGTGTAAATAGACATTTTCATTTCCATTCTAGTAACATTTATCCACATACCACCACTTTAGCATCCCTTTTCCACCAATTCATTATTTCCTTCCTATGAAATTTTTTCTTCCATCTAAACTTCATTCTTCATCCAAGTGTAGTTTCAATTGTATTTCCTACATCTATTTTAAGCCCCTTTTCCTAAATATTCCTTTCTTGAAGTTCCATCTTCCATCCAAGCATTATCCCTCTAGTTGAGCCCCCCATTTCCTACATCTTGTTTGGATGGTTTTTCCCATAAGCTCCTTCCTAGTAATATCACTCTTTCTTGTTAACATCATTCTAACATCACCATCCTCCAAGCAGCATCTCCTCTCATAATGAAATCACCATGATGCAATACTAATATCATCCTCTTTCTACCATGTAAAATTTATCCTTCCATATAGACTTGATATCAACATCTAGTTGCCTTTCCATATCCTACATGTGGTTAGAGCCCCCTTTTCTACAACTTAATTTTGTAATATTTCCTTCTCCAGCTAGAAATCAGAGAAATCCTTCCATATATATGAACCTTTGATGTAGACACACAAAAATAATCCCCTACTGCTATCACAACTCAACTTTACAAAATCATAGATTATAAAAGATTTGTCAGCTTATGTTTTTCTAGTCCTCTTTTCCCATATCAAGTATATCAAAGGTAATTGGCCTGCTTTGTTTGCTTTGACACTGCTTAGTATTAATCCCAAACCTTGCGCCCATTCTCATAGTGATTTTTCTTTGGTTTTTGATTCCCCATAGACTTCACACCATACACATTATTCTCCTCCTTTGGTTGAGCGCCATCTCTTCCCTCTGCATATCCAATCAACAATTCACATAGATTTCTTTATTCAATTCAAGGTAAAGACTTTACCTAAAGGTCTAGCACAGCCTACCCAATTAATATGAATTTGTTGTTAATTCTATTGTATGAATTCCATATATTTATTTTGTCTCCTTCATCACTAGCTTTTCTTATTTTGAATTTTAAACATACCTGTGATATGGGCACAACTTATATTTTAAAATTTTAACTTCCTCACACACAGAGAGGTGTGTGACATCTTTTATTTATTTTAATTTATAGACTTTCCTTGATCTCTACACTTTTCTTCCTCCTTATGGTGCTACCTTCTTGGAATCTTCTGCAAACATTATTTAATTTGTTGCCTCCTTTCTCATTTATCTTTGTGCAACCCCTCTTTATTTTTGTGCGGGCCTTGTTGCCTCACGCCAACCCCACACACTTCTATGCAGCCTACCTTTTCACATTAAAATCTATAATTTTTAACTTCTTCCTATTTGGAGCCTCTCCCAATAGCTTCCTTATGCCTTTCATTTCATATTATCATAATAGAAATCATTTTCAAAGGCCCTCATACCCCTCCACATTCCCAATTTCCTACCTTATTTAAACATTCAAAATACCATTTTAAAATGGTATGATTCTTGGTAGATCCAAGTTATCCCCTTTACATATGGAAAAATATTGAAATAATAAAATATATGGGCTGTTCCCAGATGCTCCTACATTAGAGATTTTAGGTAGAAAGATTATGAGCATAGGTTCACAATGGCTATAACGCCTCGCCACGTAACCCTAGAGGAAGATGCAACTACAATGGAAGCGAAGAATTTTTTTTTAAAGTGTAATTAATAACATGCAAAGTGCACTACACTAACACATACATCATCTAAGGTATGTGACCAAGCTTACAACTGAATCCCATAACATAAAACAATAACTCATTCATAGCATATAAATTATTACTCATGAATTAAAGATCATACATCCAAAACAATAAATACATCTCATAAGATAAAAGTACATAAAAGATCCATAGATTATATTCATTCCAAATAATGTTTACAAGCTCATTTCCAAAATGAGAAAGATCATTCAATAATGTTACAATTAGAAGAATCCTCCTCGAATAAAATTGAGGAGTGATACAAATACAAAGTGTCCAAATGATACAATAAATCATAAGAATGGAACATAATAACTGGTACACACGAGCTCTCCAGTCTGGAAGATCCCGCCATCCTGAACATAAGAGGGAACCCAACGGAGTAAGGTGCACGTTCCACCCAATCATGTTAGGAGATAGTAAAAGAGCTTCCTAGGAAAAACCAACTATCTCTAAACACAGGCAATAAGTAGACTAACTAAACAAATACAAAACTTATCATAAATGGTTACATTGCTTCTAGAGTAAAATAATCAAGTATACTAACTAAACCATACAAACTGTTGTCATAGGAGGAGCTTCATCACAAAGTAGCATGGGTTACCCCGACAAATCTTCCTAGACCTCGACCCCCATCGAGAGCCACTCCCCTATAGAAAACACATGGAACTAATCCATAACCCAAGGATAAGCATAATGCACACATACAAATATTAATTCCAAATCCAAAATATCAGAGGCAACACATCCCCGTTCGTGGTAATCGGGTGATTAACTGAATACAACTAAATGCACTACCGAAGGAAAAATGAAGGGTTGAACAAAAACCCACAACAACCCCAAATAATAATACCACATCTGGAAGACTTACAAAATAACAACTAACACTTTTAACCAATTTCCCCCAAAAGCGTGAATAGAAGAAATCACATTCGAAAGGGCAATAAAGACATGAAATAAATCTACCATTAGGATTTCCTAAATCCAATTTCCCTTCAGTGAAATACAATAATATATTGCCCAAATAAACTAATTTAATAAAATCTCTTTTACAAACAGTATAGGAAATCTAATCTATATGTTTATTTCAATTTCTCAATTACTTTTAAATAAAAATATCAATTTCTTCTTTTAAAACATATCATTAAAAAAAAATACCTAATTTATGCATGTGCATGCACCCATTACAAAAAAATATTAAAATATTAAAATATATATATATAGTTTTAATCTTTATGACCAATTATATAGAATATATATTTAAATATAAATATATATATATATATATTCATAAATATGCATATTTATATATATTCATAAATATACATATATATATAAATATATATACTTATATATATAATTTTATGTATATTATATTTTAACAAACATTAAACATTAATAAATTGCAATATAGTCAAAATCTTTCTTTTCTCAGCGGACGAAGGTTACCCAAGGCTCAACAATAATGGTTTGGTTGCCTTAATGGCAACGCCGACTGTGCTTCCCATAGCCGACTACCCCATAGTGGGGGCACCCGACTACTTACACAACGTCGGGTCCCCTCCTATGGGGAACGGTTGTGGGCAACTGTCACTCCCCATATATTAAGGCATAAACTTAATTATTTAGCATTTTAACCTACAAATTTCCACAAAAATTCACGTACGAAAATTCCCGCCCGGGATTTCAAAATAACGATCTCCAATCTAGTTTTCAAACAAGAAAATTTACAAGAACTCCATAAAAATATATGAATATATATATATATATATATATATGTATATATATTGAATCATATATATATTTATATATATATATATGTATATATATCGAACCATATATAATTATTTTTTATTAGATCAATTGCTCTAGTCAACAATTTATTTTCACAAATAGTTTTCTATAGGAACTTTTTACGAATTCACCAGAAAAGCCAATTTACAAAGATTTTCTACAAAAAGATTTCACAATTCTACACAGAGGTTTTCTACAAAATTCTACAGAGAAGTTTAATTACATCCCAACAAAAGTTTTCCAATTTCCTATTGTTCTCTTTCTGGGTTTTCCATTGTTTGAAAACAATCCCTATAGAAGTTTTCTACATAAGCTTTTACGGTAAAAACAAACACGAAAATCTTCAGAATTTTACAAAATAAAATAAAGCTTCTAAACAAATAACAAACTTTCCTTTACAAACAATCTTTTTTAGAACAACAATTTATTCTAATATCTTTTCCAAATTGAAATTAAAGAAGACAATTAAGGAACCTGATTCCAGATGCTTGAGGATATGAAGATTGAAGTAGAGATTCTTCTAATTAACCCGAGCCTCCTTCAACAAAACAAAACTTCTTCTAGAAAAATAAAACAAATCCAGAGCCAAAGTATTTTTCTCAAGATTATCCTTTCCCCAATTTTTCAACAACCAAATTAACAACCCATTTTAATTTTTAGCAACCTCTCCAAAAGTATCTTCTCCTCCCCCATGAAGTAGCCTCTTACCTCTCTTTCTTAAAGCAAATATTATCTCCGTGAAATAATTTTCCCAACAACCGTATTTAAAATTTCCCAACACATGTCAAAAATCAAATATCTTCTCAATCAATTCACAGATAATCCCTCTAGATATTTTCTAGATATTTATGTCTTTTAATAATTCATAATCACATAGTATTTTCTAATTTAAATTTAATCCAATTAATTTAATTACAAGTTATAAAATAAATTTAATCTCAAGATTAAATCATTTTACAAAATAAATTAAATTAAATTAAATTACAAATCTTCTAACACAATAATCAAGATTAATTAAATAATCACATAAAAACTTAAAAGCATTTATTTCCCTTAAACATACCTTGCAACATAAATAAACAACAAGACAACAATGGACAACATGATAATAAAGCATGACCAACTAAAACTGATAACACATTATGACTAGGGTTGTGGCTTGACAAGGGGGACCCAGTTACTATTTCCCAATCAACTAACTATTGGGAAATGGACACGCTCAAACCTGTGAATCCAGGTGGAGTCGATGTCCTGTACCTATAATCCTACAATCAAAGCATATCTCGAACATATATATATCATAAGCAATCACACTGTGAAGAGAGAGTCGCGGAATCGTAGGGCGCTCACAAGCGAGTGATGCAATCTCGTTACCTTCACCAATACAGTGTCACATCAAACTGACAAAACTGAATCCTCAATAAATACAGATGAGCATATATCAATATCAACTCAAATAAACAACTATGCTAACCATAAAGCATGTCATAATAATAAACATCAGTAGAGTGTACCATTACATCTAAACATAGAAACCATCATCGCTCCAAAGTCAGCGATCAAATAACAACTACATAATATCATGGTCTATCAAAGTAAATTCACAGTCTAAAGACATAAGCAAATCAAAATAAAACATTGCCTGAAAGTATGAGAAAATCGAAGGGGTGCTACAATGGCAGAGTTGAGTAGTCAAACTACTCTTCCAAGTTGCAACCAACTTGTAGTGAACTCCATCGCTGAAGAATGTGCACCAAAAATCTTTCTTCCTCTTCTTCCAACACCTCTCTAGAACATTGTCATCTTCCTCCAACAACACTGTATTTTATTTCTTCTCCCCCTCGTGGAATCATGTCCATCATAGTGATGCAGGAGCATCCATGGCATAGTGGCTATCTTGTGTCAACAAAAAGATATTTAATTTTAGTTGCAATTTTTGGTGTGTGTTGTATTTTGTTGGACTCAAGGGAACATTGAGAGGGGGGGGGAGGGTAAATCAGTGTTCTACAAAATCTAAACATAATTATTCTAGTAATTATTTACCATTTCAACATTAAACCAAATAAAGATGAAAACACACAAAGTAATCATCCACAACACCATAACACAAGGATTTTTACGTGGAAACCCTGTTAGGGGAAAAACCACAATGGAGGTTAATCCACAATTTGAGTACTCAAATATAAGTTTTTACAAAAGGGAATGCACTTGCATTCAGACACACTGCCTAGAGCTCACTGCCTTACAAAAGTTCAGATTAAAACCATCTGAAGGGTTGAACTAAAGTAGTAGCATGTACTTATTCCAAGTTATAGTTCTGGTTAGGCTCATGGATCATATTGTGGATCCTCAATCTAATTTTGTTCTTCACTCTGCTCTGTTCTGCTCTCCTCTACAATTCACAACACAAATCCATGCAAGATGAATTCACACCACTATCCTTCTAATTTTTGCATCACACTCATATAATTTGCATACTACACACTCGCATCACTAAAATGATACTACCGATCTCATATATATATCCGTTGTCAAGGATTTGATCATTCATATGTCGGCTTACATAAAACATAAAATACTTTTCAACTATCGACTAAATCCACCACAAATTCTTTATGCGTATCCTCCAAAGTCAGGTAAGACATAGAGAGGACCCAAATAAACATATTTGAGCACACAAACATTTAACCAATTACTTCTTAAACATCTGCAATGACTAATTCCACTAAGTCGGCCTTCTAACACAGATAATCAGAAAATTAGTGCACCGAATCTCTTAGATCGTACACCAGTGAGTGTGCATCAATATACTTCTCGAATAAGATATTACAAACATCAAAAAACTTTTCTCTAAGATCCACAGTGCAAAATAATAGTCCAGTGAGGTATTCAGATCGACATCTTTTCCTTTAATCAGATGCCCTATTCTTCATTTTTTTCTGTCGGTATGAACCAATACTAGACTATAGATCGGATGAGTGACTTTAGGTTGCCATCAATGAAAACACTAGAAGCCATATGCCAACAATCTCCCCCTTTGGCATTGATGGCAACACTTAGTGAAAAATGACTAAGTGTCAAAATCAATATGAGTACGCTGCCAAAACTTCAAAATTTCAAAACATAGCTCCCCCTTATATTGATGAGGATTTTTTCACTGCTTTCTCTCCCCCTTTGACATCAATGACAAAAATATGCCAACAATTGAAAAAACATGTGTTGCTTTCTCTCCCCCTTTTTCAAAAATAACCAGAAATTCAAAATTGATTCAAAACTTTGAAAAAGAACAACTGCAATTTAGAAAATTATCTTGTGATTTTCCTTCATCTCTAGAAGGAATTTCTTCCAAGCATCTATAGAAATCCCAATGATTATAATCATGTTGTTATTCTTGGATGTCTTGTTGACAATCTCAGTGAGGGATTCTAGAATTGTGATCACATATTAATATCATTATCTGATCATCATGGGTGTGATAACGTTACTATTTTTTTTTTTAAAAGCTAGGTTCTCACGCCTTACCAAGCTTGACAAGGAGCAATTTTATACATACATACATCTTATATGTAAGTAACAAGGAAAATTAAGTTCCCACTATAAAACGAGCACGAATTGTAAAATATTATACTATTGCATGTTAAAAATGATTAATTCCTAGCAAAGATACAAAAAGTAACATTTCCTATAACATTAATATTAATGTTATGGTTAAAATCAATGTCATTACCAAAGGTGGTCTAGAGATTATTTTCTTAATTAAATATTTCCAATAAGATTATCATTTGAACATTAACAAAAAAAAATTATGATTATATTATTTAAACACTAATATTGACATCTCATTTTGGTTTGCCATACTTTTAATTCCCACCATAACATTTATTTCTAATACAATTTGAAAGAATACTATCCAAATTAATAACCCTTCATAATATTATCTCTATTTACTATTATTACTTTTAAATCTAATTCTTTATATATATATATATAATTATTCCTCTTTATTACATAAATTATTTATATAATTAAATACATTCAATTATCTATGTATTCCATTTATTTGCATTAAAGAGAAAGATAAAGATCTCATTTAAAATAACAAAACATGTCTTCTTTTTTAAAAGTAGTATTACTAAATATTTAACTTATTTAATTTACGCCGAAGGCGTATCCTATTTGAAGTGCATGAAGCTGATTTTGGAAATCTACGACATGCAATGATGGAGAAGGCTCGCCAGCGATCAGAATGATCTGATCCATTGAAAATTTGGTACCACTGGGATTGATCAGAAGTGGGCATGTCACGTCCGTCGCCTGACAGAATTTAGGTCAAGTTGCAAAGTAGCCTGCAAGCAAAAGAGAGACAGGGAGGCCGCGGATAAAGGACCAAATATGCAGAAACCTCTCTTGTTCGTGCCAAGGGAAGGATTTGTTAAACTTTTGAAGTGATTTTGGCATTCAAAGTGGATTAAATCGAAGCAGAAATAAACACATAGGGTGTGTATGTGATAGGTAGTAAGATTGTGAAGTTTGAATTGTTCAACCTTTGGAAGGTTACATAACATCTCAAAACAGAGGATACATTAGATTGGAGGAAGCGACACCAGATGTTCCTGAACCATAGCATAGGGTAACAACCATATTAGGGGTGAAGTCATTTGGAAGACATGGTAGCCCATAAGCGGGGGAAAAGAAATCATTGCAAAATGAAGATTTGGGTCACTGACTTGGACGGTGAAGGAAATATTTGTGTCACTGACTTGATGGTGAAAGATTTTTCATTGAATGTGATTTTTTGAAGGTGCAATTGGGAGATTATAATGATACACTAAGCTGTGTAGAATATGGGAGATTTAGAAGACTGCTTTGTCTCCATGACTGATGTTAGGTATGGATCGAGACTCAATTAAGATGCTGGCTTCGATTCTTCTCTTATGACTGTCTTGACTCCTAGTACTTAATCCATCCTAGAAGAGATGGCTATTTTTGGTGAATCCATAAGTCACTATGGGTTTTGATCTCACTCAGTTACTAGTTTAGGCGTAATTGGCACTGGATTAACTGAATCAATAGGTGGTGTTGCTCAATATACCAATGTTGGATAAGTCAGATCAGTTGGTTCAATAGAGTCTACTTTTTCCAGGCAACTGCAAAGAGAAATTTTGTAATCTTAATAGAATGCCACTAGGAAAATGAATTAGGCAGCAAGGATTAAGTTCTAAACATCGTTTTTGTCTCCGCCAAATTCCACGGGATTTACATATCTACTTACTTACTAGTGGCTTCATCTTCCCAAATTAGATTCATGATAATGACATTGCAAGTGTTTCAAGTTTGAAATATGTATATAATTTGGAATGCATGGGAAATGGGAATCTGATGTGTGCCACCCCAAATGAATTATGTTTGTAATTACGATTAAAAACATTTTAAATAACAAATTTGTTTTTCAGATGCCTGTTACCCACCTCCATGTGTCTTATTAGCAGACTTTATTATACGATATATTAATTATGGAGGAGACAATGTATGGTGGAATATAATTATTGCAGCTTGCAAAAGATAGCGTACAAACACAATGCCTGTATGACTTAAAATTGGTTTGCTTCATCTATTTCTGTCGGATGTAGTCATGTTTCCTTGATTTGATACTTACTTGGCAGGTTCGATGGGATGTGGTGATGCAATGTGAATGGGTTAGATTAATTCAAACATCTCTATACCTTCTGCTCAAAATTACTGATGAACGAACACTTTTGAGCAAGAAATATGAAGAAATGACAATTGAAAATGAAGCTCTAAAGTTGAAATTAGAAATTATAACATAGACTTGATTCAGTAGAGAAATAGAGGAACTCACTTAGATCTACGCCAACAAGCATGGAGGAGGTTATTGGTTCATTGAAACAACGAGTCCAGGAGCTTCAAAACAAGTTGGGTATGTGGGCTAATGCTTAAAAATGAGTTTCCATTGATGATATGCTTGATTCAACAACAGGGGAGAGGCAGTTACTCAAATCTCTATTTGAAACCAGGGATAAACTGATGGAAGATCTGGTTATAAAGAATAGAATAGTGAAACAGGAAGCCCTTTGACTTGATCAACAAAACCAACTGTCACAAGATCATTACTTCAAACAAAAGATGGAAAAATTACAAGAATTGAATGCAAAAAAATATACCAAAATACTAAAAAATATGGAAGTCTAAGGGAAGAGCAAGTGAACAGAAAATAAAGTGGGGAGAAAAGACAGGAAAACTATAATTTTCCTATAACCCAGACCACATGAAAACATGGGTAGGAAAACTATAATTTGCCTATAACCCCAAAAAATAAAGAAATGCAAGAACGACAGGAAGACAAAGCGGTTGTTTGAATTTTGAGGGTTCTTCTCTATCTCTCTATATATTTATCTCTCTCATAGACATCCCCTCTATCTTTCCTAAGTTATATTTATCTCTGTTTCATTTCCATCCATATCTCTGCCTCTTTCTATCCTTATCTCTCCCTCTCTCTCCTCTCACTATCACCCCCTCTTTTTATATCTCTCTCCTCTCTCCTCTCCCTATTTCTCTCCCTCCCTCTCCCTCCCTCCCTCTCTCTCTATATATATATATCTTATCTCCCTCTTTATCTCTTTCTTCATATATCTCTCACTCATATACACACTTCATATTTCTCTCTCCCTATCTCTATCTCTCTATCTTTAACCCTATCTATATCTCTTCCTCTTTCTCTATTACTTTTCTTTGTCGTGCTCTCTTTCTCTCACTCATGCCCCTTATATTTATATCTCTCCATCTCTACCTCTCTCATTCACTTCATCTCTCTTGTTCTCTCTATCTCCCTCTCGCTTCTCTCACTCTCTTTCTATCCATCTCTCTACCTCTATCTCCCTATCTCTTTCCACTCTCTCCCTGTCCATCTCTATCTCTCTATATCTCCCTCTATCTCTATTATTCCCTCTCTCTTTTATTTTATGCATCTCTCCTTCCATCTTTCCTACTCTCTATGTCACCTTCTCTCTATCTCATCATCTATACCAATATTTATCTCTCCCTCTCCATCTTCCTCTCTCCCTCTCCCTCTCTTCTTCTCTATCTCCCATCTGTTTCTATTTTCATCTCTCCCTCTCCCTCTCCCTCTCCCTCTCTCTATATTTCTATCAATAGACCTAAATTTATCCCTAATTGACCTTCCACACCTCTTCGGTGTACCCATTGCACACCTAGGTGCAATTTCTAGTTTTTATTTTAAAAGATACTTTTCCACACCAAGGAAAAGTGGTTTCTTCATTAAAAGCTTATTATGGAAACTATATATTTTAAAAGAAAACTACACAGGGGAAATAAACGTGGAGTCTCCCATTCACACCATTTTTGGTGGTTATTAAAAAAATCATTGATCATAATATAGATGCCAATGCTAACATTAAAGCACCATACAACGTATGATATTATTTTCATATATTAATGAGAGTAAAATTGTCTTGCTCGAGAGTGAATTCAACCTGATATTAAAGTATTATGTATTTAATTTAAAATCCAATTGAAACCATAAACTAATAGCTATGAAAGGTAAATTTGTATAAATTTTTTTTTTATGGGAAATAATATATATATTTGGATATAGTAATTATCACTATTATCATTTTTTATATTATTCTTGAAACTAAATATAATATATATACGTACATAGAGGATACTTATTTCCCCCTTACATATATGTTTGTACGAAAGGACAATAATCACATAAATAATAGTAAAATATAATTGTGGATGAATATTAATATACTCTTATTCTAAGTACTTGAACATTGGGATAAATAAGAATGTTCCTAGCATCACCTAGATAGCGACATTATTAGTCATGCTTAAGCAAATGAAAATAACATCATTGGAGACCAATGTACTATTATCGTTAAGAAATATTGATTGCTAATATTTATAAGGTGAGTGTTAATAATATCATTGGTGTTTGAATCATGGTTAAGAAAGTTAAGAATATTATTTCTAATTGTTGAATAAATAACAATGATGCTTGGGATAAGCGAGAATTAAATAAGAATGTTATTATTGTTGGAAGACAAATAGAATAATACTATGTTTATAAAGGAATCCTATATTGATCAATTTATGGAAATTCTAGTAGGAGTAGCTAATATAAAGTATGAATATTTTTGGTGCTTGGTAGGATAACCTAATATTGTCATGACGATGATTTAGGAAGGGAACTGGATCAATCAAACTCAGTTAGGATTATTTGGCTTTTTCACTGTCACTACTAGATGGCAGATACCTAGGTTGGGGCATATTTAATCATTCACGTAGAAAGTGTTGTGATATATTGAAGGCGTCCAACTCATCACTTGTCTTATAAAAGGTGGTAGTTCGATTTATATGTAAAAAAAAATGTTGGGTTTTCTAGGTGAAAACCTAGGCATGATAGACATCAATGAAAAAACTATGCCAACAATTGACAAAACATGTGTTTCTTTCTCTCCCCCTTTTTCAAAAATAACCAAAATTTCAAAATTGATTCAAAACTTTGAAAAAGAACAACTGCAATTTAGAAAATTATCTTGTGATTTTCCTTCATCTCCAGAAGGAATTTCTTCCAAGCATCTATAGCAATCCCAATGATTATAATCATGTTGTTATTCTTGGATGTCTTGTTGACAATCTCAATGAGGGATTCCGGAATTGTGATCACATCCTCTAATTTTTCACCTTTCCTCAATATCTCAACCATTTTCTCCAGTCTGCATTCAGTTAGGTCCTTCACTTTCCAAAAAGTGTCCACAAGTGTGTTTTTAGTGAGCTGAACTTTTGTATGCTCAGGCTGTAGTTCTTGAATTCTCTTCTTGATTTTACCATCCTGGTCTTGAAACATATCAAAAAAATTTCCAATCCCATTCAACTATGTTTCAATCT